>CM053580.1:375651225-375681970 GCA_028627135.1 Pseudochirops cupreus | reverse complement strand
GCTCAGTCCCCCTGCTGCCTGCAGGCTGGGGTGGGAAGGTGCAACGCGGAGGCAGATGCAAAACCTCTGCCTTTTGCTTTTCCACTCTGGAGGCCTTCTGGCTGGACTGCTTATCTCCCCCTTTCACAATTCCCACTCGCAGCTGCTGCTAATCCGCTCACCTGAAACTCCTCTGCTCCTCCCGTCCAGCCGCCCCCGGCGCACAGCCAGGGCTTCAGGACAGGCTGGTTTTGGTTCGCAGTGCTGATATGTTTCCTCGTAGCTGAGCTGACTTTAGTGGGAAGTATCTTTGTGTGTGTTTTGGAGTTCTAGGATTGGTTTAGAGT
Source organism: Pseudochirops cupreus (assembly GCA_028627135.1). NCBI lineage: Eukaryota > Metazoa > Chordata > Mammalia > Diprotodontia > Pseudocheiridae > Pseudochirops > Pseudochirops cupreus. The sequence goes on along the minus strand of CM053580.1, from coordinate 375,681,644 downwards.
CCTATTTTATGGGTATTTTGGGGTGGCTATGTGAGAGCTGCGATATGTTGCTGCTGCTACGCCGCCATCTTGCCTCCGCCCGCCATGAATGAATATTTTTAACACAGAAGGTACTCAGATTAACTGCAAAAGAAATAAATTATTTAAATTACCCAATAACAGGAAAAAAATTGGACAAACCATAAGTGAATTTCCCTCATGAAGAAAAATTGGCAAGTTCAATTAACCAGTGAATTCTATCAAACATTCAGAGAATAATTAATTCCAATATTGCATAAATTATTTGCAAAAGAAGGAAAAGATTTTTTTAACCTCTTTCAATGACACAAAAATTATGTTTCACAGTCAATACTTAAACCACAGAAAGACAAAGCGCGAACAGAATAAACTAATATCCTTAGTGAATGTTGACACAAAATCATAAAATAAAATATCAGTAAAAAGGCCACAATAACATATTAAAATATGACCACGTTGAACTCATAACAGCAATGCAGGGTTGGTCCAATATATAAAAAGTTACAAAAATAATAGAACATAGTCATAAGAAAAATAATAAAAACAAATTATTTTTTCAACAGATTAAAGACATTCAGTTAAATTCTATGCCCATTATAGTTAATAATCTCAGAAAACATAGGAATTAATGGCCTTTTAATTCTGTGGTAAGTAGCATTTTTCTAAATTCAAAAGTCAACATTATACATAACAAAAAAAGGCTAGGGGGTCTTTTTTGTTTTTTTAAAGCAGAGAGGTACAGAAAGGATATTTATTCTTATCACTATCAGACACAGAGCTCACAAAGTATGTGATAGCAACAAGATAAAGAAATCAAGAAAATAAGTATAGACATAGAGGAAACAAAATTATCACTTTTGCAGATTATATTATAGTCTGTAGAACTCGAGTCAACTGCAATATTAATTGAAAAAATAATTGTAGAAAAGTTATAGTCTATAAAATAAATTCACATAAAACATATTTCTGTATATAACCAATAACATCCAAAAGGAAGAGATAGAAAATTCATTCAAATATAGAATTTATAAAATATAAACTGGAGTCTACCTACCAAGACAAACAGAAACTCTATGAAAGTAACTACAAAACACTCTCCACAAAAATACAGATAAAAATATTTAGAGAACTATTCATTGCTCATTGGCAGGTCATGTCAAAAATTATAAGAAAAAATAATGAAAAATAATGGGAAAGATAGATCTTACTAGATCTAAAACTATACTACTCTAACAAATGTAAGTTATGGGGTTTCATATCCCAACTCCTAATCACATTTAACATTTCGGGTCTGTAGAATGTGGCTACTACATTCCCTCAGGGTTCTGAGGTCAGCTCTGAGGGGCTACAGTTGTCTTTCTAGTGCTGTAGGTCATAACCACCCACCAGTAAGCTTCCTGCCAAGATTATGGATGGATTAGGTAGACAATTTTTAGAAAGAAGTGTTTACTAGGATTGCAAAGCACAATATGCAATATGCAATATACAAGCATTCTCCTAAAGGTCTGAATATACAGTCCCACAAGTGTATATATAGAAACCAAGAGAAAAGTGGTAACTCATAATTTTGGAAATCCTTTTGCTGGAATCATCAAAACTTTCCCCTAAGATATGGTGTAACTTTTCTTCTGAGCTCTTTTGGCTTTAAACCTGTTTCGCTGATTTTATTCACTCTTTTCTTAACTTCTGATGTGACCATATTTCCTTCTGGAGACCTTGCCTCAAAGTAAAAAAAAGAAAGAAAGAAAGAAAAAAAAAAGCCAAATCCTCTAGACCCTTTGAATATTGTGAGAATCTAGGGACAAAGGAGACAGAAAGCAAACCTTAGGTCTGAGACCTGAGATTCCAGTCCTTTCTCCACCATCAGTTCCTAGAAGGAGAGGAGGTAATTGACACACTTTTTTCCTTTGCAATGCCAAGCACTTGAATCCCTGGATTCCAAAGAGCTATGTGATTTAATACAGGCTCCAGAAAGTGTGATCCAATCAGCAAATCCAAATAGATTTTCTTTTAGAACTAGTGAAGTTTCTCAGTCTTATTCACACATTGTGAACAATCTAAATGTGTTTTTGGCTCATAAGTGTATATGGGTTTAATAATTTATTACTTATTTTAAGTGGGAGATAGGTGACTTGATTGATTTATTCAATCAATCCCTACTCTTATTTATACTAGGAAGCAGTAATTATCAAAATTATTTGATAATCTAATGGAAATAGATAAAACAAACAGTTGAAAAGACTAAGTACACAATATAAAGAAGCAAATACTATACAGTATACTATATAGTAGTATGGTATCAGATATTTCCGATAAGCCTACTTATTGGGTAAAAAGTAACGAATAAAATTGGAAAGAAAACTATAAAAGCAGTCTGGGATAAATCAGGTATGGACCAACAACTCATACCATATACCAAGATAAGCTTCAAATGGATAAAGGACTTTGAAAAGTTTACATAATGAAAAAATGAGGAAAAAGGAATATGATACCTCTTGCTATTATGGATAGGAGAACAGTTCATTGCTAAATAAGAGATCAAGAAGATTACAGAAAATAAAATGGAACATTTCAATGATATAAAATTTAATAGGTTTTGCAAACATAAAACAAGTCCAGATAAAATGATAAAATAGTCAAATTGGGAGGAAAATATTTGCAAAAAAAATTCTCTGATAAATGCATCATCCCCCTGCAAAAAAAAAAAAGCCACTACCCAAATTATAAATTATGAAAGGATATAAACAGCTAGTTTTCAAAGGAAAAAATTCAAGAAATCAACAACTATAAGAAAATGGTTTTTAAAAATTACTAGCAATTAGAGAAAAACACATTAAATCAATTCTGAGATTCTTCTCCCACTTATCAGTTTATTAAAGATGACAAAAAAGGGGGGAAATGGACTTAGGGAAAATAAGAACACTAATGTACTGTTGTTGGAACTGTGAATTGATACAGCCATTCTAGAAAACAATTTGGAACCGTGCCTCAAAAGGCATTAAACTATTCAGACCCTTTGACCCAGTAATGCTACTAATAGAGCTGTACTCCAAAGAGAATTTTAAAAAAAGAGGAAAAGGACTGATGTGTACAAAAATATTTATAATAGTTCATTTTCTAGTAATAAAGAACTGGAAATTAGAGAGTGTCTATTAATTGTTGTTATCTTTGTCCTCCATTTTTGAAGACGAATGATATCATGAGGTGATGTCTTGACTCATGGTTGAATTGGATTTACGTGTGGGAGAGTTGCACAAAATCATCAGCTTCATTCTCTCTTCCAGAGTCACCAAAGTCTAGTGGCAAGACAAAAGTCAGAACTCTGCTTATTAAAATGCTTCCCTACCTTCAAAGTCTTCTTCAGAATGTCCCTACCTTCACAAATCTTGCACTGATTCTTTCTAGATAAAAAGAATTTCTTTTTCCTTAAATTTTCCTGGTACACAAATCTAGATCCTTAAATTCCCCATTCACAATCTACCATTTGTCACATTTATTTCTGTATGTGTCATATCATCCCTATTGAAATGTAAGCTCCTCCAGGGGAGGGACATTTGTTAGCTATTTAGTATGAGCAAAACATTTCACTAGGCATTGGGGATAGAGAGCAGAAAAAAAAAGTCTGAATTGCGAGGGAGATGTATCTGACATGAGAACCAGGAATAATTAGTCATAATAATAATTATGATTTTTACAGCCCAGTAAGGCTGACAAGCCAGTCAGTATTGGTCATTGTAATAAATAACTGCAGGCCACTCTCTCCTCATGGATAACTTTTCTCAGAAAACTCATTAATTTTCTACAAATTTTCTATAAAAATTTCTGTTAAATTTTATATGTACATATTGTTGTTGTTCAGTTGTTTCTGACTCTTCATGACCCCATGGACCATAGTGTCCATGGGTTTTCTTGTCAAAGATACTGGAATGGTTTGCCATTTCCTTCTCCAGTGGAGATTGACTTGCCCAGGGTCACACAGCTAGTGAGTGATTGAAGACAGATTGTGTGTGTGTGTGTGTGTGTGTGTGTGTGTGTGCACGCGCACGCGTGTGTGTGGGTGTGTGTATTGTGTACACATAGATACTAGTTCTTCTCAGATATAGATAGATATCAAGATCTAGCTCTAATTTTGGATATCTGGATATCTGGATATCTATCTATCTATCTATCTATCTCTCTATCTATCTATCTGTATAAATCAATCTGAATCTCAGAAGAACTAGTACTGACTTTCTTCACCAGATGGTCTCTCTTTTAGGGGTAAGTTCTCTCAAGAAAACATTCAACAAAATAACAGAATCAGGGCAAAAAGAGATTTATAATCTTAAAGTTCATCTTCATAAAACTTGGGAAGCTCAATGAATTGTCATTCTCCACTCTAGGGATATTTCTATCTAGAGAACCAAACCAATAACTAGGGGTGAATATTGAACATTTGCATGTTCCTGTAAAGATAGGGTCAAGAAAGACTTAAGGATTTTTATGAATGGTAATGACCATAAAAAGGTGCTTTAAAAAAAAAGGAATGCCAAAAGCAAGAAAGAAATCTAAGAAAAGATACAACTTCCATTTGGGATGCAACTTATAACATGCAAGTTATAACAATAACGAACAGAAGAAAGATGGCAGAACTACTCAGTTCTTTGGAGGTTTTTTTAGATGGATTTTTCTTATAAATGAGAATAATCTTGAGACTGGGAAGGATAGAAAGAATACGGTTTAAATGTATTAAAATTAAATACTGAAACCAGTGTATGCCTGACACATAACAGAAGCTTAATTAGTATTTGTTAAATTAAATTAAAATAAAATACAAGTAAGAAAATGAGATCATTCTGGGGCCTTCAATGAGTTCAAGTTACCAGTACTAAATGAAATGCATCCCAGAGTCAGATTTTTTTTTAATATGAGTGCTGAGATACTGTCAGTGATACTAAGAAAATTTGTGTTGTGATGAGAGAGGTACCACAAAACTGGAGACAAGCAAATGTCATTCTGACTTTCAAAATAGGAGAGAATATTGATTCTTCAAAGTTTAGACTGGAAAAATTGATTTCAATTCCTGGCAAACTTGTGTGATACATTATTAAAGGGGTTGTTTGTGAGTATTTAGAAAGTGGTGATCCCAATGGGACGTCATGGGTTAATCAAGAATGAGTCATACCAGATTCATCTCATTTCCTTTTGTTGACAAGTTTGTTATTCTAGGAAACCAGGGGAATAGACACAGTATAACTGGATCTCAGAAAGGTATTTAACAAAGTCTCTCATTATCTCCTTCAGGATCAAATGGAGAAATATCAGATGCAGCTAGAAGGTCTCAGTATAAATTGAGTGACCAAATCCAAAAAATGAACATTTTTGAAGGAGATGGTGTCATAAATTGGAAAATGTGCTGAACTTGGAGAAAAGAGAGATCTTGGTTCGAATCCTAAATCTGACACATCTCAGACATGTGACCATCGGCAAGTCACTAAAAATCTCTGAGCCTCAATTTACTCATCTCTAGAATGGAAGAAAGGTAATGTATCTACTTGACAGGATTGTTATGAAGATAAGATGAGAAATGCATATAAAATATTTCCTAAACCTTATTCAATGACTTTTAGTAGGAATGTTAACATGGAGGGAGGCCTCTAGTGGAGTACCTGAGGAATCTGTTTTATCTCTATTCTATACCATTTTTAAAGTAATAATTTGGATGAAGATAAAGATGACATTTTTTAAATAGTTGTAGAGAGGACAAAACTGGAAGGGATAGCTAATATACGTATATGTATAATAAATTGGGACCAAGAAATGCACTCTCTAGGGATGTGATTCAAATTATATGAAATATAAGAATTAAAAGACTCAAAATTTAAAAAAGAAAATTTTAAAATAAGAATAACGAAAAACATAATCATCCTACTATCTCTATTGCAAGATTTTGCACCCATTGATCTGAAATTTATCTCAAGTTCTTTGTTATTTTAATTTTAGACATTAGTCAATACATCGTCTGAAGTCTTCCTGATTTTGGATGTCTTCCTGTCTTCAAATAAAGTGGTCCAATTTAAAGGAGAAAAAAAAATGAAATGAAATGTAATGTAATGTATTGATGAAGTTTGATGTGTTGGAAGGAGGGTGAAAAAAAAAGGTGAGATGATTGAAAACCTGTTACAAAAGGATCCTTGAAGGAGAGAATGCTTAAGGGAAGTATGATAGTTGTATTCAAACAGCATGGTAGAATGTGGTGTTAGAAAGAACTATACTCAGACCTCACCACAAACCCTTGGTAGCTATGTGATTTAACTCTCTGGGCATCTGTTTCCTCATCTGTAAAATGAGGGTGGACTTTCTGCACAGTATGCCTTCTAAGGTTACTTCCAGCTCTAAGTCTATGATACCATGATGCTCTGAGAAGGACTGAAAGAGAAAGTAGACTTATTTTTCTTCACCCTAAATGGAAAAAGATGATCCATGGTTAGATGTTTCAGAAACACAGATTTCAATTAAAAATAAGGAAAAATTTCCTACAATTAATTGATCTAACTCAAGTGGAAGAGGCAGCCTTGGAATGAAATCAGTTCATTATCACTCCATAGTTTGGTAGAGGGGATTCATGCTCCTTCTGACCTCATTGGTGGCAGGGACTATGTTTTTGACTCTTTGTATTCCTAGCACTTAGCACAATTCTTGCCACACAATAAACATGTAATAAATACTTGTCTTGCCTTGACTTATTGTTTTGACTAGATGACCTCCAGGGCCTTTCTAAACTTGAGATTCTGACAGTCTGTAATTAGAGCACTTAGTGTTAGGCTTTACTTTTCCTAGACCCTATGCAGTCTAACCAATTGTGTTATTATAAAAGCACCTTATGCACATTATAACTGATTAAATTACATCTTATTTTATATTAATCATAGTTTGCATTGGCATCTCTCTTTAGTGGTTTCTGGAAATAATTTTATCCATGAATGATCCATAAACAGGCTAGTTTCCTCTTTTATATTTGGAAGTTACCCTACTCTCATCAAAAACATATTCACATGTCATCTCATTTCCTAGGTTGAATTGTTCGTGCAGATGGGCTAATATTACCAAAACTTATAGGTTACCATTTTAGAAGATGACATTTTCAGATTCTGTCTCTAATTTTTGAGGATAGACCTGAGATAAGGTTCACAGGTATCATTCTACTATATTTATAGCAAGTATAATCACCGAAGTTAAAACTAAAGAGTAGATCATTCAACTGGAAACATTCTGTTTCATGGTGATCAAAATTCTAAAACATAATTATTCAATAAATTGGTAATAAAATTCTAAAACATCATTATTCAATAATTTGGTAACATACTTCTATGTTAGCTACTCAGGATGAAAAGGAAGCTACTAATAATATCATAGATGAGAGTTCAATCCTGCAATTTAACAGTTGAGGAAACTGAGATCTAATCAAGTAAAGTGAATTGTTCAAGATCATATAAGTAGTAAGTGTAACCCAAATCCTCTGACTCTAAATCCAGAGCTCTTTCTCTTGTACAACACTTCGAACACTGTGTTAATGGTTCCATTTCCTTGGGGATATTTACTGAAATATCAATTTATGACAGTTTGACATATTGGATAGAGAGCTGAATTTATTATAATAAAGATCTCCTAGGTTGAAGGGTCTTCTGGACAAGTCACTTGACCCATTAGTGCCCTAGGAAACTCTCAATGAAATCAGATCCAGTAGAAAAAAAAAAATCTATTAGAATCTTCCAACTGAAATCTTCAAATAAATAGAACACATTCCTAAAGCACCACTGCTAAACAAACAAAAAAAAAAGATAGCAATTGTCACAGAAGTTGGTGAAAGTTATTCCACTGATTTTAAAGCTAAAGGGTATGAGAGAGGGAGAGAGACAGAGACAGAGAGAGAGAGAAAAATTAAATCTAATACATTAATGTTTTTGTTACTTAAATTATTTCAGTAAATTATTAAATTACAACAAAAATATGAAATGTACAATATTAACATTTAATATATATTTTAAGTGGGAAAAGCTCTTTGTGATCATCCTGAGCAATCAACTATAATCCTCATGAAAGCTTCTCTCCTGGTCATTGCACAAAATGTGTAGTATGGCTACATATCATTGACATGGAAGAGATAAGGAACAGAAATATATACTAAATGTATTCTTTGGAATTGCTTTTAAAATAGAACTGTAATGTCAGCGATCAGAATATTAGACTGATGATCACAAATTCCTGAATTGAATTTGAAGCTTTGGTAAAAAACTCAAATGAACTAGCCTATATCTTTGACCTTGATTCAATTTCCTTATCCCTAAAAAAGTCATTAAAGGTGTATACTCTCAAGAGACATAGTGAATACTAATTAATTAGTGGACTTGAAGAAAAAAAAGAAAAGATGTCATCTTTAGGTATTGTTAAATTCTCTTTTCATAAACTCTGTCTTTGAAATATGCAAACTCATTCAAAATAGCAAATATCTTTGATCATATATAATGTATCTGGGATATTTATATCTCTATCTCTATTTCTGTCTCTATCTTTCTCTGTCTCAATCTCTGTCTCTCTCTGTCCTCTATCTCTGTCTCTCTGTCTCTGCCTCTCTCTCTCACACAAATACACATACACACACACACATACACACACACACACACACACACACACACACACACACACACAGAATGAGAATATTTAAATAACATAGACCTGTGAATAACAAAGCATGGTAGGTCAAAGAGAAACTTCAACTTGAAATTAATCCAATAGTTGTGCAAATCATCCAAAGTGCAGATGGACCGCCTGCCCACAGTGCTTTTGGGGGTTAATACCCAATGCTAGTGAAGAACTTGAGTTTAGATTTAAAGTAAATCTACCCACAATAGGCCTGTTGATGGAAAACACAGAAAGCAAGTGGTTTCTCTTATGGTTTGTGGTTTCTTTGATTTTTAAGTGGGAATCTGGAGAAAGTAAGCTCTACACCAGCCAAAACAAAGTAAGATTTATAACATTGTAAAACCTAATGAATCCAGTTAAAATCAAAATTTGTGTTTATGATCTATGGAGAGCTACATTTGGCAAAAGGGCAAAATCTGCCTAAAAGGAAAAACACCTACCACTAAGTGTGACTCTATATTTAGCCCAGTCATCCAGTTGTCCTTTTTTAAGTGATTTTTTTTCATTTATATTGAAGTCATAGTATCATTACATTATCCAAATGGTAGATTCCTAAAGTGAATGGGTCAAATGGTTACATAGTTGTTGATGTGATGTGTCCACAGATCATATTCACAATTATAGTAATAATTTGCTGTGATTGTGACTGTGGCTGAGGCATAGCAGAGGTTATTATTATTAAATACTTTTGATACCATTCATAATACTGGACAAGATTTCATCAGAAAATATTTTTTTCTCCTTGCCTGAATCAAATGTATCTGTAATGTGGTCAAATACTTCACTGGAATTTTGAGCTCATCAGTGTGAGCAGATTCTCCAACAATGCACATCACAATCATCTTCTTCTTTGGGACTTTTGTCCATTTCTCCCTATAATTTTGCCAAAGGGGGCCAATCCAATATTCTTAGGGCCTTTCACACCCCTGATTTTCTGTTAACACTATGAGAATAGCCATGGAATGTGTGAGACATCTATTGTTTCTTCCTTGACCAGTCCATCTTTTTGCAACAGGCATTTGTAATCTGTGTCCATGCTTGCCCCATTTATTCCTTTGAATTTAAGTATGGGAAAATGATTCATAAAGAGATAAAGTAAGTAGCAGAGCAATATCTTATGAGTTTGTCATGCAAAATTCACAGAACTCAATATTCATTCAGTAAGTGCTAACTATAAGGCAGGTCTATTCTAAGGCAAGGAATACAAATACAAGCAAAAAGAAGGATAGTCCCTGCCCTCAGGGGACATATATTCTGATGGGGAAACAACACATGAAGACACTGGATAAAGGGTGGACATAAGGAGGAAAAGGTACCTGCATGGGGGAATAATGGAGAAAGAAGTCAATAAAGTCAGGAATAGGGCCTAGAGAGGAATGAATTCATTATGATGAAAGTTCTGGATGAAACCAACTAAGGAGAAGAAGGGGCCACATAGGGAGAGTGATCTTCCAGGGCACAAATTCTGTAGACACAAAAGATTTTCCAAGGTGAGAAGATTGCTAGAACATGGTACTGAAAGCATATTCCAGAGTGAGAAGGCTACTGGACCAAAAGTCACACAATAAGATCATGGGATGCAATCTATATGTTGGGTGTTCTTTTCACTTAATATTCTTCTTTCTCTATACCTGTGGTTCAGACTTCTGGGAGAGAGATACTTGGATACATGGATAGTCCATAAAGTCACAAATATAGTCACAAAGTTCTGTGAGGAGAGCTTCATGGCCTGGAGCATAGAACAAGACAACTAGAGAGCAGCACTATCAGAAGAGATGCTAATTTGGAAGCAGAGAAGGGGTCTAGGAACCTTGAGAAAAGATCCAGAAGATCTAAGCCTTCTGGCTGAATCCCACTGGGCCAAAGAACTGAGGAAGCTAATTTCCCCTGTTAATCCATAAATGAGCAACTCAGTTTGGAAGCCTTTCACCATCTTCCTTGCTTTCCTTATTTTTTAGTGCATGATCTTGGGACAGGAAATGAAAACCCTTTCCAGGAATTTTCTTCTCATGAAACATGGTTGTGTTGTCTGAATTTTCCTTAACATCTGAGAAGGCAACAGAGAATAAGATTACAAAATGCTTGGAGGTGATTGTCTCTGTACAGGGGGGGTTTGTCTAGATTCCTTTCTCCCATTCTGTATTTTACATAATTTACAATAAACTATGATATCACAACATACAAAGTCTCTGTGAATCTATAAATGCAGCAAATGGAGAGACTGAAACCCACGTGAGGTGGGGGCTTTGAATGAAGTCTAGAAGTCAGATTTTATGGCTTAATATTTTGATCAAATTTCTTTTTTTTTAATTTTTTTTATTTACTCATTTACTTTTAATTTACAAGATTCAGTTCCACAATCACTTGAGTTTCAGATTTTCTCCCCTCCCTTCCCCCCCCCATGGTGGCGTGCAATCATGTATAGGATCTGCAAATACTTTCACATTGTACAATAGTTTGGTCATATAGAAGGGTTGTAACCAATGAGTGTTGATCAAATTTCTATAAAATGTTCTTAATTAATTTTGGATCTCAAAACCCCCCCCCTCTTTTCTGAACTCCCCAGTTACTTTCAAAGCCAGCAATATTCTTTCAGTCAGTCAGGATCACAACTGCCTTGTCATCCTCAACACCTCAATCACCCCATACAGAGTTGCCAGATCTTGCCGTCTTGATCTCCAAAATATCTTTCACATACATCTCATTTCTAATCATACCAGCCTCCATCATCTCTTACACAGACAATTACAATAATCTCCCATTATGTCTCCCTTTATTAAGGTTCTCTCTACTCTAAATCATCTTTCACAAAGCCATCATAGCGGCAGATCTGATCATGTCACTTTCCCATTCAATAAAATCCAGTGACCCCTCATCACAACAAGAATCAAATGTAAAATCTTGTGTTTGCATTTAAAGTCTTTTATTTATTTGTTTGTTTTAACAGCTGGCACCCTTTTTACCTTTCCTCTTTATTCCACTCCACACATTATAGTGGTCTGTCCATACTGACCTATTTTGTATTACACTTACATGAAACTCCATCTCCTATCTCTTTTTTGCTCAAGCTGTCCCCCATATCTAAAAGGTTTTCCTTCCTCATCACTACTTCTTGAAATCTATGGTTTCCTTTAAGACTCAGCTCAATTTCCACTTTCCACATGAAGTCCCTCCTGATCCCTTTCCCAGCTATTAGTTCTTCTTCTTTCTCAAAGCTACCTAATATTTATATTCTGTTTATACTTATGTACATGTTATCTCCTTCAGTGTAATGTAGGCTCCTTTAGGAAAGGGATAGTTTTATCTCTTCTTAGTATCTCTTCAACTAAACTCAATGCCTGGCATATAGCATGTACTTAAATGAATGCTTGTTGATTCACTGATCAATTGATTAACTGAGAATGTGTTGCTGCCTCCTCACACCTGCCACATACCTCTCTATTGCCTTCTGGAAATATAGACTAGTGACTAAATAGCATGAATTTTCTGGGGTCAATTTTGATTTCAAGAGGAAAAACAAATAAATAATAGTATTTTAATTTAATAATAATATTAATAATAGAATAGACTAATAGAATAATAACTAATAATCAAATTAATAAACAATAGTGGTTTACTGAAAATTTTTTACTAAAAAAAAGAATGGTCTTTTTCAGATCATGCATCCTTGTTTTTCATTTGGAAAATGTTATCACATTATATGACAAAACAGGACATATATAAATTCCTGCATTTTTTCATTTACATAAGCATCTATCACAGAATTACTTCTGTAATCCCGTAATGTTAGCAGGTGGGTGACTTCTTGAAGGTTATGCTGGTGAAGCCCAAGCTTTGGCAAATTCTACTTAGTTGAAAAGACTATACATAAAGGCTCAGTGAAAGACTTTATGTCTGTCATTATTGGTTCAGTCTCTTAGAGTTGGCCACTGGATTATTAATTTGGGACCCATAACAATTTTGAAAGACAATCTACCAAGGCTATAGGTGTTGTACACCCATACTTGGACACCAAAGATGCTTAGAGGATTGAAGCAAATACCACAGACAGAATTTAACCAGTTTAAAAATATAATTATTGTGAATCACTAGGGTTTTTTGTTTGTTTTGTTTGTTCAGTTGTTTCAGTCATGCCCAACTTTTTGCGACCCCATTTGGGATTTTCTTGGCAGAGATACTGGAGTGATTTCCCATTTTCTTCTGCACATCATTTTATAGATGATGAACATGAAGCAAACAAGGTCAAGTGACTTGCCCAGGATCACACAGCTATTAAGTGTCTGACACCAGATCTGAACAGAGCAAGATGAGTCTTCCTGACTCCAGGTCCAGCATTTTATCCACTATACCACCTATCTGTCTAAGTCACTAGGTACATACAAATCACTAAATAATCTTATCAGTCTTCCTTGACATCAAGTCTAAATTACCCACTTTATACTTCTTAATTCCATCTTTTGGAATCAAACAGAGCAAGTCCAGTTCATCTTCCATATGCCAGTCTTTTAAGTATTTAAGGCTCTTTCCTGAGCCTTCTCTTCACCAGGCCAAACATCCCCAGCTACTTCAACCTTTCATTAAATTGAATGGCCAGTTCCCATTACAGCTATCCTCCTCTGTATACTTTCCAACTTATCAATATCATTTCTAAACCATAGCATCCAGAACAGAATCTAATAATTCAAATGTGAGTTGACCTAGAAAAAGTAGAGTGGTACTAGTCTCCTTATTTCTATAATTATCTCTTCTTTTAATGCAACCTGAGATCACATCAGATTTTTGCCTGCCATGCTATAATTCCTACCTCTAGTAGGAATTCTCTCAAATTCTAGTAATATTTTCTCTAGTTTAATTGGAAATGAAGTCTTTCTTCATCCTTCTGTCTCCAGTAACATTTATTTTTACTACTCATTTGCTATTTATCATTTACTATATTAAATTAATCCTCAATTACATTCAATTAATACAGTCTTGAAATGTTTTTATTGATTGCTCTTAGAGTAAGAAAGGTCCCAAGTTTGGAAACTAAGCCATAATTATAGAATCTTAAAAATTCCAGAGTCATGACATTAGAAGGGACCTCAAGAGATCATCTAATCCAGTTCCCTAGTAAGAAATTTCTTTTGTCATAAACTCATTCATTGAACATTTATATTCCAACATGCTTTAATGCCAAAACTCTGTACTTTTCTTTCAGAAAGAAAAACAAACTTGGTCTCTCAGGAGATAACCAACATCAGCATCAATGTCCATTCACTGGAAGAAGTGTTTCTTCTCTGCTGGGATGTGCTTAGAGCCTCCCATATGACATCATTTGTGAGGCCCTAATAAGCAAAATGTAGCTTATTGCTTTTCATTGGAAGAAAGGGAGGCTTAGTATAAATATGAGACCTAAAATCTCAAATATGAAATGCTATTTTTTGGCACAAATTGCACCCTGAATAGCTGTAGCATTAGGAAATTTGGAGGTGTATCCTGGTCTCAGTAGAGAAGCAAAAGGCACTCCTCCTTGGGCTTCCTATAGCTGCTAAATTGGCAGCCAGAAACAAAACTGAATGAAACTTTCATCTCTTAACTTCTGTTGTTTCCAGCTTAAGAACATAATTCTCTTAGGTAAAAATAACTTCTGTTTTTATCCCTTTCCCAGATTTCCAACTTCCTAGGGTGATTGATTTGTAGACTCAGAAGCCAGCTTTCTCCTTTTCTTAGCCCTAGATCAATATTCAGTTAGACTAACCAGGTTGATGTAGCCAGATTTAGATTTTCAGAGAGCTTTCTCTTAATACACAGTGGTTTCCAAAACATTTTCAATTGTATGGCATACTACTCCCCTTCACTTACCAAATGAGACTATTCACCATCCACCAGATTCAGTGGCATGTTCTCTTACCTCTAGATGGTGTAATGTTAACAGGATATAAGACCTTCCCTGCCCATTAATAGGCCTCACCTGGAGCCCATTAAGGGAAGGCTTGCTTGTCGGAAGGCTTTCACACCTTTTGTTAATTTCTAATTAGGCAATGAGTCAAGAGGATTCGGATGTCCTCTGACTCTAAAAAAATGGTACATATACTTTGAAGTTAGTATTTTGCTTTGGGGCTCACTCATTGGAAAAATGTTCTTGTGATTTGACCAGATGAGACTCTGGGTAGCCATTAAAGAGGCACCCCCCCCCCACACACACACACACACACACGCACACTTTGAAAAACCCAAACATTGGTGCTTCTCTCTCTGGTAACTATGTATGTATTGCCAAATAGTGGAATCTGTCTGTTCATCTGTGCTAATTTCTCAGACAGTTAGAAGCTCTGTCTATTGGTCTTTGTTTCTCTGTTTATGTTTTCTCTATTTTCTTTGTTTATATTTTCTCTAAAGTTTAGGATTCTGACTTTCCCCCTGAACTAAGGAATATAATTAAAAAGGTTGTTCACCCTTTGAGCAAGTATCTTTCCTAGTAAAGCAAGTCTAAGAACCTGTGCTAGCGGTCATCCTGGGTATGCCAGTGTGGTTGCCACTAGAGATGGTTGCTCAGAATACTCCTATATATTTAGTACTCTACCTTACCCAATCTTTCCATGTCAAAATTCTTCCTATTCTTTAAGATTCAATTGAATTGCTACAACTATTATCTATTTCTTCTGAAATTCAAAACAGTCCTGTGAAGCAGGAATACCACCTAGTACACAGAAGATCAGTCTTGGAATCAGGAACTGTTGCATTTAAATCCTACTTCTGACACATATTAGCTCTATGTCCCTGGGTAAGTCAGTCAACCTTTCATCATCTCTCAACAACTCTTTATGACTATATACATTACAGAAGAATGGTTTAGAGGGAGCGTGTACACTGGAAGTCCCCATACAGATGAAATCATAGGAACAGTTATGTTTTTTTTAATACATATGATGATTTGAATTTATTTTATAGTCTACTTTATCAAAACCATGATTTGAATTATTTTCTTTTCACTATATTGTAGTGGTTCCATCTACCTCTAATCCAGATGTTCTAGCTCCTACCTTGGAGCTATGGATTTCTTATTGGCAAATGTTTACCATATCTAGCCTAAGATGGGTCCTATCATACTTGCTCTTTAGTCATTTTCATGAAAAACTACTGTGTTTACTTTCCCACTTCCTGACTCCCACTTCCATCCTTATACTTTCCACCTCATATTCTGAGAACAATTAGTAAATCCACACCACAATTCCTGAAAAGGAATTCCATTCATCATGACTTCCCTGACCAAAATGCCTCTCCCTGGCACTAGTAAGAAGATGACTCTATATAGGTTCTTAATGGGAACACTCAAAAAGAGAGTTAGGTAAAAACTATGCAGAAATAGTATGAAAGATTGTGAAAGCCTGTCTAACAATACATTTGTGAGCTACCGTCACTATTAAGTTATTTTCCATACCATATTTATTACTTTTTAGATTTTTTTTTGGAGGGGGGAAGGTAGAGCAATTGGGGTTAAGTGACTTGCCCAAGGTCACATGGCTAGTTTTGTGTTGTGTCTGAGGCCAGATTTGAACTCAGGTCCTCTTGACTCCAGGGCCAGTACTCTATTTATTCACTGTGCCACCTAGCCATCCCATACCATATTTAAATACATGTGCATATGTGGGTGTGTTTTCTTATTGATTTCATTGCAGCCTTGATGAAATTTAAAACTAAAATATATTTTTGGAAAGAGAAGAAATGGTCAGACAAATGGGAAAAACCAAGAAAGAGCATTATGAAAGAAACTTAGAGGAGTCTAGTATGTCTAGGAGGAAGGTGTAGCTGACTGGGCCAAAAGATATAGGGATGTCAAGCAGAATGAGGAATAAAGAAAGGTCATTAGAATTATCATTTAAGAGGAGAGTTTTAATTTTGGAAAGAACTATTTTTGAATCTAATAGTGGGTTAGGAACTTAGATTGCAAAGGATTGCAAAATTAGAGGGATGTAAAAAAATGAATGTAACCAGTTTAGGGATCTTTTAGAGAAGTTTGGCTATGAATGGGAGAGCAGATTTCAGAGAATGTCGGAGCATATTAGCTACTGTCTAAAGTATCTGGCACATAAGATATAGGTAAAGAGTTTCCTCCCATTGCCTTACTGGGCCATATTGCAGCTCTTGATCCCACCCCGTAAAATCTCAGGTATAAAATTTGCCTTCTTGTTTCAGAATTTTCCAGTTCATCCATACTTTGTGCACTTGCATATATGTGTCTAAGATTATGGGATGTCTACTCAGATTATTGCTTTTCAAAGTTTTTTGTTTTGTTTTGTTTTTTTTACAAAATTCAAGACAGAGCCAAAATATCTCACCAGCCCTTGTTAGATAGGAATTTATTATTACTACATTTAAATTATGGTTCATGAATCCCAAGTGAGAGATTCTTAACTTTTTTTGTGCCATAAACCCCTTTGGCAATCTGGTGTAGCCTTGGAATCACTTCTCAGAATAATGTTTTTGAATGCATAAAATAAAATGCATTGGACTAAAAAGGAAACAAATTATACTGAAATTGATTTATTTATTTTTTAAAAAGCCAAGTTAATATTGTTGTTGACTTCAAGTTAAGAACCTCTGTCATAAATCCATTATCTCCTTAACCAGATTTTCACTTCACATTAGTTTGATCGAAGAGAAAAATTCTCAGACTTTTATAAAAAAAACAATCAAAACAACAATTATAACTGCTAGCTTTATATATAGTCCTTTAAAGTTTGTAAAGTGCTTTACAAATGTTTCATTATTCCTCACAATGAACTGTGAAAAGCGCTATTATTATTATCCCCACTTTTCAGATGCTATAACCAAGGCCAGCAAAGCATAAGTGACTTTCCCAGGGTCACACAGCTAATGATGTTGGATTTGATCTCAGCTGATCCTAATTCCACATCCAGTGCTCTATCTACTGCACGACCTACTTGGACTGATCGAATATAAATACATTTATGCTGACTTCTTTGTTTCCCACCAAATATTTAGGTGATACTGTATTTTTTTTTAATTTAACTGATATCTGCTCCCCTCATCATGAGCTATTACCATGTGCAACTTGTGTGCTATGAGGCTGACATTATGTTGCTAGTTTTCAGGGAAAGGTTGATGGCTGGAGTTTAGTGATAACATCTATAGGAAGAAAAGACTTTTATCATCTACAACAGCCAGTATAAGATAGTAGAAGATCTGCCCAAAATCTGTGAGTTTGGTGAGTGAAGGAAAGGTACCCCTTAGAATTATCTGGGGAGTTAAATTAGCACTTCCAACATAAATAATAGATACTTATATTGTCAGACGTTATTGTCTCTTTATCATAAGCTCCATTAAATATAGGAAAATGTGACAATTCAAAGCCCAATATATGAAATGTAAAGGGTTCTAGGTATGGTGGCTTTACTAAAAGTTGGTTCTTGGAAAAATGACTTAAACTCTCTATGCCTCACTTATCAACCAATTAAACAACAAGCATTTATTAAATATGTAATATATACCAAGCACTTTGTTAAATGCTGGGGAAGCAAATATGATGAAAAGAATATGTGGCATAAAGGGCACAATAACTCTTTCTCATCTAACAAGAGTAGTATGGTTCAGAGGCAGGGTTATAGACTAGATGAATTCTCTTGGAACCCAATGATACTCTTTTTATTTTTTCTAGATAATTCAATGATCTGAGTATCACTGAATCTCTTGATCTACCTGTAGAACTGTTTCAATTTCTGTGTTTACAAACTACAAGCATTACAAGATTGAACAATGCTTTGACCCTATTTCCCTGACCTGTTTTGATGCTCTAAACCATAGAGGTCAAAAATGTAGTCAACAGGCCACATGCAACCCACAGTACCCCCTGAATGTGGCCTGAACCAGAATAAAATACAATTGAGAAATATTTAGCAAAATAAGAAAAATACAATAAAACATAGAAAACATTAGTATGTGGTTTTCTAAGCCACTATGCTCCCTCAGGAATCCTTATGCATGGCTTAGTGGCCCCCATTTTGATTTTTTTGGCACCACTGTTCTAAACTGTCTGTAACATTCCTTGTAAGGCCTACATTGTCCTATGTAATAGAGCCTACAGCTACAGATAAGAAGGCTCCTACATGTCACTAACATCCTGAAATAAAAATCATTATGGATAATTATTCATTTGAACTCTTCTGTCCTGAAATTACTCCACTCATTTCCATCTTAAAGGGTCGTCTATCACAACCAAAGAGGTATATGGATGTGTAGAACAGAGGAAGTAGTGTGTTGTTGTAGAAAATTGTCTGCCACTTATTACCTATATGACCTTGGGCAAGTCACTTAACCTCTCTTGGCCTCACTTCTATCATCTGTAACATCAGGGGGTTGAATTATGATCCCTATAATTCCTTTCTAGTTCTTCAATCTGTGATCCTATAATTCCTGACATTCAAATGCAAGATTATCCCCTTTAAACCATGAAAATTCTAAGGCAGGGGTTCTTAACTTAGGGTCTCTAGTCTCCCTTGATGGTCTATGGATTGACTTCAGGGAGTATATGGACTCAAAAATTACATTTTTATTCTCATTAATTTTTGGTTTCCTTCATAATCCTATGTATTTTATTTTTGTATTAAAAATTATCATTCTGAGAAGAAGTCCACAGGCTTCAACAGACTGCCTGTGCATGCATGCATGCAAACATGCTCATGCACACACACAGACACACACACACACACACACATACCAATGGATAAGAACTCCTGGGAATATGAGTCTGTTTGGTAGAAATCCAAGGGGTCAAAGTTACTCTAAGAATTTCCAAAGGGATCCTCTCTCATCTCCTTTGATTGGGACTGACTTAGTTCTGGAATGAAACATCTTGATCAGCACTAAATCACATTCCCCAAAACCCCAACCAGTTTGGCCAGGATTAGAGCAAGTTCAAGGGGTGAGAAATTAGACATTTATCCAAAGTAGAGTCTGATTTCTTAATCCTGACTAATTTGATACCTCCTATCACCTCTAGCGCATGCCCTAAGATATGTACCCTGCATATATTTATTTGGAAGACACTCTCAACAATAGTCATATCTGTACTTTTCCCCTACATATGGTACCTCCCATTCAAACCTTTAGGCCAATGACATGGACTAGCTGAGGAATTACACAAGAGCATAGGTTGTTTGGCAAAGAGGGTTAGAGACTGAAGAAAATGGGGAAGAGGTTTACTTTCTAAACCTTAGCTATTAGCACATGAGCTTTGAAATAACACAAATAAAAATCAGGCAACAAACAAAACCTTCTAATTCATAGAGAAAAAGTGGATCCCAGCCCACAGGGCTAATTCAGAGACTTTTGCCTCAAAAAGGGAGAGAGAAAAGAGGATGAAGTCTGGTTGTGAAGGCTATTTTCTTTAAAGCTGCCAGGATGCTCAGGGCTGAGGCAAAGCAAATCCAGGGTCCCCATCAAAGCATGAAATTGGCATTACCCTTCTACTTTGGGGAAACTGTGGCTCTGTCCCTGGGGGCAAAGCCCTTCACCAAGGCCCAGGGGCACCTGTCATGTCAAGTTTGGCAGCCTTTCTGATCCAGCCCTACAGCCCCCAATTTTGCATCTTCCCAGGTGGCCCCAGAATGACTTGTACAGACTCAGCACTGCTGTGATATAGAGTGTGTACAAAATAACCCTGTTTATCACTGGGTCTCAGGGGATCACTGAACCACCTTGGGATAAATAGGGGTTGGAGATGAAGAGGAGACCCAGCTGGCTGGTTTTAAAAGAGCTGCCCTTCACAAGAACTTGAAGTATCTAGAAAAAGCCCTTGGGATGTAAGTGAACTTCAGTTAACTGTGGACTTCAGATAACTGGAGTTAGATTAACACTGGTTGTAAACTAATGTAATTATATTATTTTCATGGTAAAAGGCTGTGTGTGTGTGTGTGTGTGTGTGAGAGAGAGAGAGAGAGAGAGAGAGAGAGAGAGAGAGAGAGAGAGAAACCCATGGTTAAGGCATTCTTCTTTTCATTTCTTTTCTATTTTACAAAATATGTTTAAATAAATGCTTCCCTTTTAGTGTTTAATTTTAAATATGATACTCATGCATCTGCTATGTACATGCTACTTAGGGGAAATAAAACACTGCACACATACATAAAACATTGCATTCTATTGCTGCTGATTAACAGGAGCTCCAAAGGACCAATCTGGGTCTGAGGCTTGCGACATCCCCTTGCCACTCAATACCTTTGTAGTTAGGGGCAGAACAAATGCTTTTTAGCCAGGGCTCAATTTTCACTAGATCTCTTAGGATCTCAGAACTGGCACATTTTGAGTGAAGGAACAGGAAGGTGGTGCTGAAAGAAAAGCTTGAGAGGTGGATCCTTTCCTGGCGCTGGGGAGGGCCATTCACTACCTTTTGTGTTAGCATCAAAGTCTTGCTTGGACTCATTGATGCACCTCCCTTCCCCATCAATGCTCTAAAAGCAGTAATACACTGGAGGGGCACAAGAGGGGTTAGGGTAAGTGAGCTACACTATAACCCACAAAAAGAAGATGTCTACTTGCAATTGCCTTGTCATAACCAGCTTCTTACAAGCACGCCAGGCAGACTCCTAAATGGAACTCATGAAAACTGATAGGGTCAGTCCCCAATTAGAGGCAGGAACAACTCAAATACAAGAATCTTTAATTTTTTCATTTATTTTTATGGACATTTCTAAATTTTTTTGCTTTCTAGGGGTAGAGAAAGATACTTTCATTCTTTCATCCACGAATATACTTATTAATTTCTAAATCAATGGCAACCTGATACATAACTGTCCGAATTTCGGTAGACAAGAGAAACATATCTTTCATACTCTGTGTGTATATGTATGTGTGTGTGTATGCGTGTGTGTGTGTGTATGTGTGCAAAAACCCTCTTTAATAACCTATACTGTCACAAATGGTTATATAAGCAGATAGATTTCTAGGTGAAAAATTAATGCCCAAGCCAAAATGGATTGGATAGCATATGCATCAGAATTTAATTAGTTGAAAAAATTATTAAAGTGAGGTCACTAGTAGAAATAGGGAGGGCTTTTGTGAGGGAGATTTCATTTAGAATCTTTCATTTCTTTTCCCCCTTCAAATGAAGGGGTACATTATTATCTATTGGGGTGCCTTGGTTGTATCTAACTGTGAACCTCCAAGAATTCACCATAAAAAATGACAGCTGCTGTACTCCTGAAACCTTGACTATTTATAAAGTATTTAAATGCAAAGACTCAAGTAAACACTTATTGTTTGAGGTGCTTGTTTCCCGAAGAGAACATACCAATCTCTCATGAAGTGTAGGTTTATAAATAAATAAGCACCGCATTGCAGCTCTGCACAGAAAGAAGTCTTAGATCTGTACAATCTAACTAGAATCCACTGTCGATGGGGCAAATCATAGGGGGCAAGTCAAATTCCTATCAATGCCTTTTTACCTCCTTTCTATCATGGAGAAGCACATTGATTAGTTTTAGATGAAAGAAAAGGGGTCAGGATTAAGGAAACATTCAGTAGAGTTTACATTTATGCTTCATGATAACCTACTGATACGTTATTTTGTCAGCTCACGATGCTATAAATTTGAACTGAATTTGACAAAGTCTGACAAGATGGCCAAAAAAAGGCTGAATAATGTACATCTGCCAGAAAGAGGAAAAATAGACGCAAAAATCAAAATATGTAGCAAAATAAATTTGGTGGCTGGTATGGACTTTTGATTTTGGAACAATAGCCTTTGCTGTCTAAGCGTCATTGATACCAGGAAATACACCTTGTATCAAGGCGCCATTTTTTCCCTTCCATGGTGAGATTTATGAACATTTGGCACCTTATTAAAATCTTCCATATAGTGCTTTTTAAAAAGACTTGGCTAATTATATTCCAGGACACAGGCATCTTAGAAACCCATAAAGTAACCTTCATGATGTGCTGAGCCTGTCATGCAACTTTTAGGCTATTGTTCCAGATTTGAATGGTTCCTTACTTTAAGAAAACACTTTAAACAACAGATGTAAGATTTCTCAGTATAAATCTTCTTTGGTGTGACTGCAATCTCATTTCAAAAATCACCCTGTTTAATAAGTATGACTTCTTGGAGAAACAGTTTAAACAAATCATTTCCTCATTTTATAAAATTTTCTGAAAATAATGTTTGTATATTATTCTTTCCCTCTTTTCAAATGGAAAGCTATTCTGATTTCCCTGAGAAATATTAGATCTCACGGCTAGATATATGGGTATGTCATTACAATGCTATTTACCTAATTTCTGAGGAAGAAATGACAAGTATTTGGATTCTATAAATATATGAGAAAATGATCCATTCTACAATGACATATATGTGTATACCTATGTATTTGTGGATATGTACAAAGTATATTGAATACAATGATTAAAGCTTTCTTCCCCTATTTGTTTATTTTCCCACCATCACTGCTCACTCAGTCAAGCTCACTCAGAAGATAATCTATTAAAGATTAGTCCCATTTAAGGTATATATTTTCAGTTCACAAATAAAACTACATACGTAAATGGAAATATAGCTGCCTTTAAACAAATTAGAAAGTCATGCAACATACCGAAAGAAAAATGTGACATAAAATTGTCATGTCACATAAATGGATTTGGGGAATGAATACACTCTGTATACTCACATTCTAAACAGATTTCTCAAACAGTGAAGCTCTCGAAACCAAATGCCTGCTAAATAGTCCTTTTAAAACAATACCTTTTTAGAGGCCACAATATTATACATTGAGCAGATTCCTACTATGTTTTGAGTAATCGTATTAGTTCCTTTGGAAAAACTTGTAACAGAACTATTCATTCTCCCTGTGCCTAAATTTTAAAAAGAAATAATAATTCACTACATTTGGTAAAATTATTTTCAAAGCATATACATATAGAAAAGAACACAAAACTTTCCCCAGCCTGCATTTGAGAGCTTGTCAGCACTCAGCTCTAAGGCCTTTAATCCCAGGCTTTAAATAATTCAGATAACACTTGATTACTCCATTGCAAGAACGTTGAGCTTTGCAGAATCTGAGTAATACAATATTTTCTATAAAAAACGAATCTCTAAATGTAGCCATCTAGGTAAAACACATTTCATGGGAACAAACCCAGCAACCCCCTCTTGCATTTACTATAGTAGTTCTGGTAAATACTCGTGTAGTTTACTACCAAGAAATTCTACATTCCTGCTTTCATTACCAAGCCGTCTACTTCTACAACTTAATTTGCTGAACTCAACAATAAGCAGTACGTTTTCTAGATGTACAAGGATTCTTTGGAGCATATTAAGTGAAGTATAAAATGATTTTACCCAGGGACCCAGTTATACATACAATGCTAAAAGGATATACCTTTGACATTCACTTATTTTCTTTTAGGAAAATAATTCACTTTAATCATTTGACAGACAAGATTCAATATCTGTGGCTTATGTTCACTTGTAAACATAAGCTATTACAAAGGACCTTTTATCACTTGGCTAAATTATAACCATTACAGCCTGAATAGTTTAATATATAGAGGATAACCAAGAAATACTGTCTTATGACCCCACATCAAAAAGTGACAAAAATTTTGCCATCAAAAATGTCTGAGTTCCAGATGGATTAAATTCCTCCATAAAGCTGATACACATCCCTTTGATGTATAGGGCTGCCCATATATATTTTGGACATGTATGCATAATTATCCTGTGCCCATAATAATTAAAGACACACAATTATGTTATAATCATTAAACAAGCATAGTAAAAATAATCAAAGTCTAACAAAGAATCAAAAATCATTAAATAGGGGTGTGGGGCATTTTGATACAGTTCTCTCTCTTTCTCTCTCTCTCTTTTTTTTTAAGACTACTTATCACAAGCCTTCTCTTAAATCCTTGTCTAGGCAAAGTATAAATAAACTACTACTCATACTAGCAAGAAAATACATTCCTTTAATGTATCCTGGCTGAAACAACATGAAACAACAAATCCAGAGACAGCATTCAGTACAGCCAATAACTAGCACATTGGACTTCTGCTCCTACCATTTTGAAACAAGTCCTCAAACAAACAACTCCTGGCCTGACACCTCATCCATCAGCTGTGTGCGCACAGCGGTGCCTGGAAAGTCGTCTCAGCACCATCTCCAGAGTGGAGGCCCATCTGGGAAACAGGCTCCTCTTCCAATAGCAATTAGATCTTTCAAATCACGCCTTACCAATTTGACCTAAAGCCATCCTTCCTTGCAACAAAGTCTCCATCGTCTTCAGAGTGAGACACAGGGAAGGAACAGAGAGTAAGGCATATGTGGGGAAACCCAGTTCTCGGTGGCCTGATTAGAAACTTTGTTGTGTCAAATAAACTTTGCCCACTGGAGAAAGAACCCTAGGATTGCTCTGGCTTTAGAAGGATCTGTTCAGAGTTTCTCAATCCTTCTTTTCGCTCGTCCCCCGTCCCCCCCTTTCCCCTTCTCTTGTTTCAAAAGGGGCCTATGGTCAGCGCTGATTAATAAGTGTTTTTTGTTGTGAAGTGTTGAATAATAGAAGATGGCCGGTGACCCAGCAAAGACTAAACCTTGTGCTGGTTTATTGTGGCAAGCTGAGAAAGGGGCTTTAGGACAGGGACCCCAAGCACTGACCCGCACACATCCTGCCGATTGTCTATTCATTCTCACAGCCCCACAGTCGCCCAGAGCTTCCATTGTTTGCCAAACAACAATGGAGATTTTGCAGGGAAAGTAAAGCTCTTTTCAGATTCTCCTCTGATGTTTTGCATTTAGGGAAACACCATCCACACTTTTTTTTTTTTACCCTTCCTATCATGGCAAATATAGATTTTTAATTTTTTTATTTTTAAGTAAAACTCCTAGAGTTTTGAATCTGGGTTCCTTCAATGTCATCATGGAGTGGAGTGTGAGGTAGTAAAGAAAGAGTGAGGGAAGAGAACCCAAAAGATTTACTTTATTTGAAATGCATTTATAGGGCAGTGGAAGATGCTGCTGGAGAGAAAAGGAAGGGATGGGAAAACTGATGAGAAATGAGTGCTAGGATTGGTGAGGTGAGTTCGGCTGATGAACGTTGTACTTGAATGTAGCGGACAGTATAGTAAGCCATCTCGGCGGCTCTGTGAACTTCCCCTCCCCAACTTGGACTGCAGCATTAGCAGCAGAAAAAGAAGCAGCAGCACCCTCGGCGGTGGTAGCGACAGTGGCGGCAGGAGAACGATCATGGTACGAGTGTAACTGGAATGCAGCATCTCTTTGCTACAGCCCCAAGACAGGAGCAAACCAGTGACTTCCTTCACCTTTATTCCTAGCCCTAGCTCTTATCCTTCCCTACCTCACCCTTGACCAGGCTGTGGATCACAATATGACTGAAGAGACCTCACACCCAGACTCCCAAGAACTGGCTATGATTACACCCTGACAGGCCCCAAGTCCCTTTGACAGCTTCTATGGCCCCATTCCTATTCCACATCCCAACACATCAGCAAGGCATTGGCTCTCTTAGGGTGCTGGGGTCTTAGGAGCTGACCCAGTTTGATTTTCGAGGGTTGGTTCATTATTTTCCTTTACCTGCATAATACAATGATGATTTTATATTTCTGGGTACTTTGTTGCAAGCTATTGGCAACAGGCAGCCAGGACTGGCACACATAGTCAGTGGCCAGGGTGTGGAAGAAGCTGAAGTCACAATGTAATTTTGGCCTTACCAAAAAAATTAACTCCTATTAGTTCTGGGACAAAGCCATGGGAGTAGCTAGAGATCTTGCGGAGATTTTGTAGGCCTTTTTGAGTCTGTTTCCAATATTTTCTCCTCCCCTCCCATGCTATGTTCCAATATCTGGTGAAGGCACTGTCATCCTACTAAGCAGGAACTCAGAACCACATGGGTACCTGAGGCAGAGCTGAGATTGGGCAAGAAAACCTGTGATCTTTTGTTTTTCCCACCTCACCTACTCCCACCACAGTAAGGCATCGGGAGTAAAAGGAACAGTGAGGGATAGAGGAACAGCTACACTTTTTCACATCAAAAAGTCAAATAGTAAATTCAAGCCTCTCTAGGGCGACCCAGAAGAGAGAGATTGGATCAGTAGACCTAACTGTGCAATCCAGGAAAGAGCTCAGAGGACTATGAACAGAATCACTGGGGGAGGGGTGGGCGGTGGGCGTGGAGAGAGAGAAAACTAATGCTATGTCCTAAATGATTGCTAGATCGTTGCTAGACAAAGGTCCAGATCAGGGTCGCCCCAAAATACACCCACACACACACCCACACCCACACCCACACCTTTCTTTTCCCCCTGTGGGTCATGCTCCTAAAAAATTTAAGTCTGATAATTTAAATTAAATCATAGTGGACAGCTGACCCCATAGCAGCAATATCAATGGTTAAGCTACCATTGCCTGCCCATCCCCCTTATATATACAACCTCCTCCTCTTCTTCCTCCTCCATTCATTTCCTCAGCAAAAGAGGGGCCCCATCATGTGGAGGAAGAAGGGCTATAAGGTCTACATCATGGTGTGGGGGGGGCAGCAAGAAGCTTATACGGTGGTTGTCTGCTTCGCCTGGAGACCACAGCCTTTCTTTCCCTTTCACGAAAACTAAATTCAGTTAAAACTTTTAGAAATGGGGAGGAGTTAGGGAGGAAGAGGAGGGAGTACTGGAGAGGAGGGGGAGGAGGGGGCTTTGTCAGGTCCCCAAGCCCAATTGATATGCTAATCCTTCTTCTGATGCCATAACAAAGAACACCTTTGCACTTTTAAAAGACTTTTGTGCCCTGGCTACAGAAGTTTATTATCCACTAATTAGCAACAACTTCTGGCAATGAGTTGGGTTACATTTTCATAAGCTCTGGGCCAAGGCTCTGAGCTGCTGCTCTAGGAGCTAAAACTTTTCAGTGCTAGGGCAAGAGAGTTTGAAATCAGTGGCCTGGGAAAGTCCAAAATTAATGGCTAGTCCAGGAGTAAATTTCTTGTGTTTTGTCTGGAAGTGTGTTTGGCTCCCACAGGCTGAGCAGCTCAGCTGCAACCTGGGTTGAGGGCCGAGTGCTTCAGCCATGACTCCTATGCTGCAGAACCCAGCCTTGCAGTTCTCTGGTCAGAATGTATTAAGGGAAAAGCTTGGGAGCCTGAACTCGGTGGGGTTGGAGGCCCCAGGACCGTTTGAGAATAGAGGCAAGGAGAATACAGGTGATATACTTATTTGTTAAACTCTACTCTCAGGCCAGTTCAACCTCCCTCCCTCTCCCAACTCATACAAGGCTATGTAGTTCTGAGAGCTTTAGGCTGCAGTACAGACGTTTCATGGAGCCATCTGCTTGGTAAAGGGATGGGCTCGAAGAAAGAGTCAAATTTATGTCCTCAGACATTTTCTTGTTCCCTGTCTCCCAACTTCATGCTATATTTCTTTACCATCCTTCCCTAAAGTAGAACCTGATATAGGGTAACAGGGCAGCTTAGAGGAAATGTGTTCCCTGTCTACATTTCTTCTTTGTGATTCCTTATCAATGTTATCAGGCGAAGCTGATTTTCTTCCTTCTAAAGTTAAACCTAAAGAGGAGATGAAGTGAAGATTGCCACTGCCCTGAAAAGCCAAGGGGGGAGGGGGAAGGGAGGCAGGGATAAAGGGTGCACAAGGGCCGCTTAAAGCCCTTAAGCCCATATAGCCATGCCCTTCTAGCTGAATCTGAGGGCATTGTGTTGCTTAAGCACATAAAATGCTCTCCAGCACGGGGAAGATGGGGTGCTAGACAAATGACCTTTCTTCATCCAGGCATTGAAAAGATCTTGTGCAAGCTCTACAGTAACGCACCCTAAGCAAAAAACCGACAAACTAAATTCAGTGAAAGATACAGACAGGTGGACAATGCAGACTCCTTCTGTCCCCAAAGAAATCATTGTCTCTTTCTGATAACAAAACTGGGGCAGCCCTGGGCCTTAGCCTCCTCCACAACTGCAGAATGAGCAGCAGTGTTTGGGCTTGAGAAGTTCGGATCAAAAAGACTGGAATCTTGGATTATTACCATTCTTGTTAGATTTGCTGGTGGCTATTTTGTTTGTAGTTACAGTTGTTGTTTGGGGTTATCATTCCTTTATTTTTGTGATTTTTCGCTTTTGCAAATAGACTTCTCATCTCCATGTTGCTGAATTTCTCAAACAGATGCCTCTGACCAGGAAAACAGCAAGATCTGCACAGCACATTGTCTCTGCAGCTATATTGCCTACAATGCTCAAGGTGAAGCAAGGCCTCAGGAAACACTGCCCCAGTATGGAGCCAGGGAACTTGGTGGGGTGGGTTGATGGTAATGTGTCTTCAATTCCTGCAGCTATCTTGGGTTTTTTAATCTCTTACAGTCGGATTACAGCCTATCTGAGGAAGTACAGTTGGCATTAGGAGATTGAGATTGGGGGTGGGGAGTTAGAGGAGGGCCTGGGAAATAGATTTAAGACAAATAACAAAGAGGAAAACAATGTCAATCTGATAGATTTGCAGGCATATGGCACTTGGTCAGCAACTTAAACTGAACAGAAGCCTCTTTATTAAGGAAAAACATCCACAACCCCCCCCCCCCAATTTCTGAAACTGCTTGGGGGTAAGGCTAGAATAGAATGCTGTTCAACCATAAGATCAATTCTCCCTCAATCAGAACCCAGACCCCATTCCTTGAAGACTTACCCTCTTATATGGTTTAGGCTGGGTTTCCTTTCAGAGAGGGAACCCACAAGAAGTCAATGCTTCTCTTTGTTGACTATCTTCTTCAGATCCTGAAGAATAGAAGTGAGAAAGGGATAGAGAAAACCCCTATAAACCAAAAAAAAAAAAAGTGAGAAGCATTTCTCTGATCATCTCCCTAGTTAGAGGTAAGGCTACAGGCTTCAGACATGGGTCTGAGAGTAAGGAAGGCCAGCCAGACTATTTTGCCCAGTAAGACACACATCTGCCTGAAGAAACCAAACAGAAAAGCGTTACAAACCTCCAGTCTTTTTCAGGTGGGTGGGAGACTGGGGGTGGGGAGGAAAAGGCTGAAGGGGAAACCACACACCAAAGCTTTTGATTTTAGCATGCCCCCAAAGTCTGTTATCAACCGTGTTCATGTATATGTGTGTGTATACATATATATGTTTCAGATTTTGCATGTAAATATATATCTATAAAAACTAGTAATGCTTTTTCTGACATAGGGTGTTGATATAAGGCTTCATTGGAAAGCAATTGTGGATTGTATGAATGTGACCTTGATGTGAGGAAGGGGGAAGGTCATGATGAGAGCAAAACCTGGACTTGTCCATTGTGGAGTTTCAGGCACTGGCTAAGGAGAGGGGCAGGCTAAGGTATTTATTTAAAAGATTACACTTAGTAGTTCAATTGCTAAAGTTAGGGATGTGTTTTTTTTTTATATTGGTCAAAATACTTGATTTAATTATACTCCAAAAACAAAT
This sequence comes from Pseudochirops cupreus, assembly GCA_028627135.1. Classification (NCBI taxonomy): domain Eukaryota; kingdom Metazoa; phylum Chordata; class Mammalia; order Diprotodontia; family Pseudocheiridae; genus Pseudochirops; species Pseudochirops cupreus. The sequence continues at coordinate 375,651,497 of CM053580.1, read as the reverse complement.
TAAGGACAAGCCTTCTACACAAATCTGAGGCAGCTCAATGCTCTTTTGTGCCTTCAGCCCCCGGGTTGTTAAAGGGGCTGATGATGCATGAGCAGGAAAGTGACTGATTTAACTCATTGGGATGCAGGAAGCGACCTGCCCTCTTTTGAAAAAAAAAAGGGGGGGGGGAGAGTTCGAGCAAGAGAGAAGAGAGAGGGAGAGAGGGAGGGGAAAGGGAAAACGAAAGGGAAAGGGGAGGGAGGAACGGAGGGAGAGAGAGAGAGAGAGAGAGA
>CM053580.1:375625086-375651125 GCA_028627135.1 Pseudochirops cupreus | reverse complement strand
CCCTCCCGCGACAAGATTTTTGTTTTCCTTCCTTCCGAACCGTGGAGGATGTGCAAAAACAAATCATTTTTAAACAAAAAACAAACTGGGATGAGGATTACCCAAATTAACACTGGCTGTAAGTACAATCTTCTCCTGCATTACCGCTGTTCTGAGCCTCAAGATGGGGTGTGTGTTCGTTTGGTTTTTTTCTTCTGTACTAGTTGTTTCTTAGGAATTTTTATTTGCAGTGGCTTGCACTTTTTGCCAGCGATGCGCTAATTGTTCCTTTCAGTTGAATGCATGCTGAACAGAGCACTCGCTTTCTTGGACAGTGGGAGAAATAGACCTCTTTGCGCAGGTCTCTTACTGCGGTGGGCAAGCTGAGTACAATGCCAGGATATTCCCGGGGTCCACGGCATCCACGTAGAGCCACTTACATATTCTCTGCTCTGCAAGGTTGGTTTCTGGCAATGGGAGGATTTCGGAGACAAAAATCGCTGTGCTCTTGTCTCTAAGCTCTTGGCTTCCCTGGCTCTGACTGGAAGAAAGCGGGAGAGTAGGAGGAGGGGAGGGGGTGTAGAAGTGGGGGGGGGGGGCAAAGTTCAGATTCTTCTAGCCTGAAGTGGACCTAGGGTCGTGTCCTATTACGAGTTTCTTTGTATTTTGTCGGACTTTGCTTTGCAAGGTTTAAGTTGTATAGAAGCTTTCCTTTGATGGGTTTCTTTCTACCCTTGGTAAATGCTTTTTTGGGGGGGGGAGAGAGATTGGGGGGATTTAGCATGGGGTGGGTGTGGGGGTGCAAGTGTGGGTCTGTGAACCCAAGAAGGCTGACTCTTGTTCTAAGAAGATCATTTTTTGCCTCCTGAAAATGTGAAAGAATTCCTCCGGCCCACGCTCTCTTTGTGTGGTGCTGAAGCTGTGCAGGGCTTTGTGCTTCGCAAAGAGAAAATGGCGAGTCCTATTGTGTTTAGGCCATTTTCTTCCGGTACAAGGGTTTCCCCCAAGTCCTAAATACTTCTGGGCTCTTTTGAAAGGAGCCTCCTACTGCCTGGAAAAGTGTGAATTGCTGAGGCTCAGTCCCGTGGCCTGGCGTTGGGACCTCACTTTTTGAATGAACCCGTTTTCTTCTCATTCTGCTATTGTTATCAACCTCTACTAGGGGCACTTATGCTAAACTTGGAATGTAACCATTCTCGGGGCGTTCCAAACCCGCCCCCCCCCTCAGAGAACTCATAAAGGGCTTCCAGTTCTTTGGAGATTAAAAGTATACATAACATAATGTGTGTGTATACACACATACATATATTTCATTCTTTTCATAATCATTTATGGTGAAATACAAAGCTGCTAAAAGACTGATCAGTAATTAAATGCTTCTGAGGTTTCTTTCCTTCCTCTATCCCTCCCCTTTTGGAAACACCCGGGAAGCTTAAATTCCACTCTGGTGATTATTCTTTTGTTTTTAAACCGAGGGTGAAGCCTTATTTCAGATAGACTGCATTATTAAGTAGCACTCTGGACCACAATACATGCCTTCTTTATTTGGCTATAAAAGGAATTGCAGGGTGTATGTTGGGGGTGGTGGTGGAGTATTAATGATGTTTGTGCTTTGTTGATTAAAAAAAATACAGACTATCTTGAACTTCTTATTCTGTTATCTTTTATAAAACTATTTAGTCACAAAGTGATAAATTATGTTCAAAACTAGTAAGAAAGGTATAAATGTGTTATGTGAGGGGAAAAAGGAATTGTTCTTAGAAGGATAGTCCCTGTTAACTACATATTATTGCGTTCTTGAATGGTGGGGGTGCAGTTCTGTGGGCTTTAAAATAAAGCATTCCCAACAAATTAAAACTTTTCCCATCCGTTTTCAGCGTTCTCAGTTTGGAAGTAAATATCGTAAAAAGAAAAAAAAAACTGAGGCAGGGGAGGGAACCTTTAGAAGGTGTTTTCCCTCCTTTTGACACCACGTTAAAATGTTGGATAATCGAATTCGTGCGGAAGCATTATGATTTACATTTTATAAGATGTACCACTAGCATCTTCCCTCAAGAGGATCAAAACCATGGACAGCGAACTAATATTAGCTGGACTCGCTGTAGAATGCCCTGGGAATTTGAAACTGAGGTTGGCACTTAAAACACTCAATGAGCACAGAACAATCTTTAAAAAAATTTTACTAAAAGAAATTCCATATAGCCCTCCCATATGCGGCATGAAACAGGAGTATGTCAGGTTTCTAAGGAACTGTTAATATTCCATTTCCCCTCAAATAACACATTTCCTTATTAAACACAGTAATGTCTTCCTTTGTTATTGATAAACAAGGAGTAAAATTAAGCTTCCTTCATTCAAGTTATTGATAGTCTCTTATTAAGCTTTAAGGGAGAAAAAAATCTCCTGTTCTGGGCTTACATTAACTGAATGACACTCATTCAGATTAAATTGATTTTTATCAGTGACTGAATTTTATAATGCATAGAATTGGAAAAATTAAATGCCACTTTGACAGACAAGGATAATATGAACCAGATATATAAAACTGCTTCTCCTTTATAACATTTTGGATGCTACACATCTGGGTTATCTTTTATCTTTCACCTGGTGTTGTGGTATCAGTTTCCCACCCCCACCCACCACTCAAAGTTACTGATTTTTTTTTTGATAGGGATATTTCTTGAATCATAGACTTGACTCAATAGTAGCTCTGCTTGAAAGGCTAGTTTTCTGTATTTTGGTCAACATCTAAATTGCTTGTTTTCCTTTTCTCATCTACACTTCACCTACGTTTATTCCATTTCTTGAGTGTGTAAAAGTTAAAAAAAAATACTCATTTGAATTTCTAATTTCATGTGTCTCTTAGTTAATTTTCTTAGTTTGCATGAGAACTACCTGAAAAGGCCTAACGGTTTTTTTTTGGGGGGGGGGAAGGGCTAATTTTCAAAGCAATTGAAATATAAATTCATGAAGTTGTTTTTATTTTTATTTGAAAGCAGAAGCAAATCTGGGGAGACCCTGAGGTTTAAAAGTGTTCTTTATCTCATAAGATTTGTCTTTAGAATTAAACTGGAGTTCTTTTCGTACCCATAGTCTTAAAATTGGGTACAGTTTATACTATAATCGTCTTTGGAAATATATACACACATATATGTATATATCATATATAAATACATATATGTATAGATATACACACATATATATACACACATGTGTTGCATAAGCATGTATTTAGGAGGACATCATTAATTTGAATGGAAAGGAGGTAGCATTTTGCCGCATGATGTGGAAGGCTTGGTGAGGTCTAATAGGATACTATGTTGTGCCTGATAATTCTCCTTTGAAATCTAATATATTAGGATATAGAGTTTAAGTTGGAAAGCAGATTCTAAGAGGATGGTATTCACAAAAGACTAGAAATAAAAATGAGTCCATATACTGGACAAGGAAGTTTGTGGAAAAGAGTCAGATCAAGAGTTTCAAGATTCACTTCTGGTTTTGAGACATATCTACATGACAGTATCTCTGTTGTATTTTGAGTTTGGTCTGCATTCCTTGGTGATGGTGATGGTGGTGGTGGTGGTGGTGGTGGTGGTGTGTGTGTGTGTGTGTCTGTGTGTCTGTGTGTGTGTCTGTGTCTGTGTCTATGTCTGTATGTGTCTGTGTGTCCATGTGTGTATGTGTCTGTGTGTCTCCGTGTGTGTTTCACTCTAAGTTTGGTAGTCCGCCAGTAATGAATAATGGCTCTGTTCTTAGCTGTTTGCTCTCTGAGGCGAGGAGAGAGCTAAGGCTGCTTGCAGAAGAGATGTCTTCTATGATCTACTTGGAAACTAGGTAGCTCAGAGGGGTGACTTTGTCTGGCCTTAAGTCAGTCCCTGGGTTGTCATAGAAGATTAGAGGGCATGAAGAGGACAGTTGGAACTGCCGCATTTACTTTAGCGGATGTGGTGGCCCAAGACCGCTGTGAGGGTCAGATTTTTGCCCTTTAGCAGATCGAGATGTAGCTGTTTGGGGCTGAGATCGTTCTGTGGTTCTCTTTGGTTTCAAGGACACAGAGAGCTGATCAGGACTTTGGGAGCCAACATCTGCCTGACTGGTGACGTCAGCAGCTCCGTGTAATCCTCTTGTGCTGAAGGCAGATGCCTTATTTGTTTGGCTGGAGAGAGCCATTAATCCCTAATTCTGGATCAGCAAGCGAGGGGGAAAGACCGGACTGCTCCAATCGACCCCTCCCCCACCCCCACCTCCCACCCCTAAAGCACCTATTACCCAGGAAGGCTTTCATCCTTCTCTTTTCTGCGAGACATGCCGAGCTGTTGTGGAATACGCTTTCCTTCTCTTGCAGGTTTGAGTAGGGTTTGGGTTTTCTTTCAGTATTGGTGTTTCCCGCTTTTCAGCGATCGATCTCTTCGATTTTCTTGCTAGGATGCGCAGGTCCTGCAGTTTACATGGTCCTAGTGAGAAAGGGGTGGCGTGGGTAAGGCTGAGAGTTGGTGGGGGCGGGGGTCAAGCTGGGGAAGGGGGTACTGCTGGAGATGGAGAGAGTGAGCATTGGAGGGGAGAGTATCACAGCTTCTGGGTTCGCGTTTGCAGTAGAGCTTCAAAGGTCCAAGACCAGAAAATCATTTGTTTGGCTGCAGCTGTGTCATCGATCGCCCACACCCCAGAGTTTCTGCAGCCCAGCTTGGTGCTCATCTTCACCACGCCAGTCTATCTACCCCCCACCCCCCCACCCCACCCCCCCGCCTTAAAAGAACGCTAGACTCTGAAGTCCTTGTATCGAACCGGCTTCTGTTCCCTTCCTGAGCCACTTGGGAGGAGAATTGGTCGCTCGTGGCAAGTCTCCTTCCTCTCTCCCAGCAATGTTTGCCTCCGGATCTCTATGGCTCTTTACCTCTGCGGAGGTAACGCGGCCGAGTGGAGTTACCTTCTCTCCACACCATTTTTCCTACTACTCCCCCACTGTCTCCTTTCCCCTTCCTTCCCAAATTCGCCCCCCCCACCTCCCCCACCCCACCCCCCGCCTGTCTTCCACCTCCCTTTCTAATTCTGCTGCTTTTGTTTCTGTTTTCTAGGAGCACGCTAAGGGGAATCTAGGATGCTCAAACCAGGAGTGGTTGTAAACCTCATTCCGTCCCCAATCACATACTCAATAAACGATACTGCTGCTGCTGCCACAGTTGCTGCTGGTGTTACTACTACTACTACCACTACAGGGTGGGCAAAATCTCTGGACACCGAAAACCTGGAGACAATCATTTCCTCTGATCCTGGATAGAGTCGCAGTGGACAAAATGAAAATAGCCGCGTATCTTCCTGCACCCGCCTGAAGCGCAACTCCAGCTCCGCCTGTAGAGGTCAACTCACTCACACACACCCTCCCTCCATCCCAGAGCTCCTTCCTTTTGATTGTTGCCGCAGTCAAAGAAGGTGCGTGCCCTGTAAGGCTGCCCTTCTTTGCACCAGCCATAGACCTCCGAGGTGTCTCCAGGACTTGAGGTCTATTTATGCGGGGAGTAGAGAGCCTTTACTATCCTCAACATCTCTTTCTTTCTCTTCAACATAACTGTAGCCAGGCCAGATGGGCTATCCATATTCTCTGGGGCATAGGCAGGTGCAATTAAGTTAATTTTTTCGCATTACAAAGAAAGATGACCCAACTCGCTTTTTTATTTTCGCATCTCTCGACAGTGTTCAGCCCATCCCCAAAATCTTACTAACCCTGAGGACATGGCTGCATGTATATATATGTTGGGTTTTTTTTTTCCTTTAATCACTTTCTCCCCCTTCCTAGATGCCATATACTTTTCCCCCTGGGAGCAGCAAACAAGGTTGTCAGAAGTATTTTGCAAGAGAAATGGCAGTCATCTAAAGATAGCCATTCCTCAAAAGCAACATAGAATTGATCTAGTGTGGACAGATTCATTTAATTACTAATTTGTAGGATAACAAGATTTAGAAATTCGAGTAGCAACTGAGGGCCGAGTCCCATTGAAGTAGTCATCTGAAAACTAGACATAGACAAGTAAGTTGACATTCCTAGATTTAATATATGTGTATTACTTGCATAAAGAGATACATCCGTAGACAAATACTTATACATATATACAGTCTACATTTTCCCTTAATAGACTAATTAGCAGTGAAACTAACAGATGTGGTAACTAACAGAGGCGAGCTCTGACATGAGCAGCGTCGGTGATTTACACTCTTGGGAGCTGTGGGGAATCCAGAACAAGGGTATCTACTACTTTGAGGGGAGGGAAAGATGAGAAGGAGAGGCAAACTCAGTGTGTCATTTCCTTTCCGGACAAAGATCAGAGACTCTGTCTCTCCGTGTTCACAGCGGACCTTGATTTAATGTCATACAATTAAGGCACGCGGTGAATGCCAAGAGCGGAGCCTGAAAAACTGCATTTTGAAGGACACCAGCACATCTTAGAGGCAGAGAGGAAAAATTCAACACGAACGGTGGACTCGATCGCTTTGTGGGGAAGATACACAACCAAATCTTGAAACCCAGGTAGAGATCATGAGATCTTTGACATTTGTATACCTGAAAATCTTTCTTCGAGCTATTAGGAAGAAGAACTTTCCCTGACAGCTGATAGGAGGGCAATAGATGCAGGATATGAGAATGTCCAGTCAACTATTAGCTATTAGGAAGGAAATTTTCCCCAATAGCATAGGGAATGTTTCCGTTCCATGATCCAAGAGTGGGTAAGTAGGGAAAAAACAAACAAATAAATAAACTAATAAGAACCCATATAATAGGTGCAATCTGTAGAAGGCGAAGTACTTACCACATTCCCCTACTCCTTTAAAATGGATTGATGCAAGGGGCTCAATGAAATCGACCATAGGGCGAAACTTTTGCTGGTTGGTTTTCTTTGTAAAAGTGACCTTACCTAACCTAAAATCAAGAGGACCCTCCCTCCTTTTTGCAGTCAAACCTCAGGCGCCAGACCGCTAAATTCAATGGAGTGGGACAAACGGGTGGAAAATTGTAGGCCAGAAAGCTTAGAAGGACTCGGAAAATTAATTTATTTGGAAGACAGTGAGGTGGATTGTGAGAAGGTAGTAGTTCCGCACCAGGGCACTGGAGCCAAAGGAAAATCCAGGGCTGAGAATGGGAGACTTGATAGATGTCTTTGTTCAGTCTGGGCCTGTAGCGAACAAAGGAAAGGAGCAGAGATGATCTGCAAAGGTGACAGCAGTTTTCCCCTCCCCCCATCCTCCCCCAGAGCTGTCCGTGGTCCTGACCACAGCCCCTTTCTCTTTTGCTGGCAATTAAAAGAACAATCAGGCAGACCCTTTCTCTGGAGCAGGAGTTCGCCCCAGGACATAACATTAAATTAGATTATTCAGGAAATAAAGATAAAAAAGAGAGGAAGCCAGCAGCCCCCTCCTAACTCCCTCCCCATGCACACACATTAGGGTTACCCAAACTGCCACGAAATCCATTATTTGTAAATATTTCCATGAAAACAATGTGTTGCCTTGGTAGTTCCTCGGTGTTACGTAATTTTGTCCTCTACCACTCCGTCTATATACGGATAAGTGTATACATATATTTTAACCTATATATGTACATACACGAATTTGCAGATGACATGCATTTATATATACACCCGTGTACAGACATACTGTGTATATGAATGCGTGTGTACACATGTTTGTATGAATGTGTGTATCGTGTATATACACACAATGCCCTGTTGCAGAACTCCTACCTTCAGCTCAATTCACTATATGTGAAAATTGTCCCCCCCTCCAAAAAAAAAGGAATCGAGAAAGTGGAAGAGAGGAATATTTGCATATGTATGTATACATAGATTCTTTTTTTATATACATATGTTATTTATCCTCGTGTTAAAGGTAGAAAACCAATTCCTCAAGCCCAGACCAATAGTGTTCATAAAGTCAAGAAAAATAATTCACGTATTTATAATACAAATCTTAAATGTCCACGCTCTTCCCATCTTCCAGTATTCCCCCCAACCCTCACACAGATTTCATCTAGTTTATGAGCATAAAGGACGATAATATTTTAGAAGGAGGTAGGAGAGGATGCACCAAGAACCAGTCTCAGCACGCAGGCGCACCACACATTCACATGCAGAAGAAATACTGCAGAAAGGTATTTCTAGAAAACCCCATGACTTTCTGACTGCAACGCATATGAAAGGGAGCGGCCTTTTCCAAACCTTGGTTGCTAGCATCACTGCAGTGCGGTATGTTTGAAAATCCGACATCATCATGACAGGGCTTCTGTGGATTGCATCAATACCCTGGAAAGAATTTAGGAGAGTAGGAGCCTTGTAATATATAGGGACCAAGAAATGTTTTCTAATATACCCCGGAGATTAAAATAAAAGCAGGCATCCAAGGTGACCATGGGTAGTGTTTAAACATCTTTTTTAGATCTTTCAGGGAAACTCGATATTCCTGAACTTATATAGTCAATTTATATTTCCAAAAAGTTCCCTCTGTCCTCCCCCCGCGCTCAAGAATGGCCACAACTAAACAATGAAACGGTAAAGGAAATATCTATTTTGACTTACCTTAATGTCATTGCATACGTTTTAAAGGCATGCAAATAGATGTATTGTTAAGAGACAAATAAAGTAATAGTCTACGAGTGCCTATGTCGGTAGCACTGTGTAAGGGTAGATATAAATTCTAAGTATCCATGAACTGAATACAAAGAGAACATTCCTATCCCGTTGTGCATTCTAGCTGCCCTCCAATCTTGTCTCATCTCTTTCTGTTTAACAAATGAATTCTTGCGTTTTTCTCAAGGCAGATTTTCTTTTACTAGTCTACTTCACACTTTTTAAAGACAGGTTGTTTAGAGTCTTGCGTACTGATGATGGTACTTACTTTTTAATTTGTTTTAAATCATTTTTTTCAGGAAAACCAAGGGTAGGGAAAGGAGATGACCAGGAAAAGATCATCTGAAACTAACCAAAGGAAAGACTGATTCTGTGCTGCATTCGGTGCATAGGATAATCTTTGCTTTAATCAACAGAGTAGAGTCGATAGATTTGCTTCAAGATTTCCTCTGCACTGCTGGGCACCCACATTTGTAACTTGGTTAAATCAAATTAATTGTCACTTCCGATAGGAGTAATTATAAGGCAACCCCTTATATTCCTCCGCAGTGTTCTTCTGGTGGCTTTAACAGAGATATATGTCACCCATTCTTTATTCTCAAACCAGATAAGAATTCTAAAACGAAACCTACATTGTGCAATAATACATGTTACATAATATATAGAAGGCCAATCTTTCTGGTTTTATTCATACCTTTATAGCCACCTGAGTAAGCTACTTAGAAAACTTTATTCGTTAAAATGACAATGATGACCTCAACCTTATTTCCTAAATAGAAAAGTAAATTGTGGTGTAGGATTGAGATAGGTAATAATTTTTACTACCTAAAAGGGAAGTCCTTTATCTGATTACAGGATGAAATGCTGCGTAGTTATTGCTCTGAAGTGTTTAAATTTTAAAACTAAATTTCTGTTTCTTATCCAAGAGTGGGTAAGTAGGGAATGTCCAGCGTGGTTTTCCCTCTCTCCTCCCCCCCGCCCCCGCCCACTACCGACTTTTATATCTTCACCAGTCTTGCAAAAACAAAAAACAAAACAATCAAAGCTCCAATGGGAGAACTTCGTTGAGGTTTGCCTTGGAAGTTCTTCTGCAATAACCACTCTCGTTTAAAGCTTCTCCGAACAACTTGGGGACAACTTAAGGAGCTGAGCTACTCCGCCTCGTCCCCTCGTCCCCCAGATGAAATCATTACTGCACTACCCGGGAATTGCAAATAGCGCATGGTCTTGCTACAAGCCAACAACTGCCAGGGTAGGAGACCCGCACCTTGGGGTATGAGACACCCGGAGTCTCCAGTGTCATAGCGCCCTCTGCTGCCCTCATAGAGGTTGGACGCCGCCTGTAAAGGCAAGAGACCCTGAGGAATCTGGATACAATTAACATTAAAATAATGGAATGAGCAAACATTAAACTTTTTTTAAAATCTCACTTTCATAAGTTAATAATCCATTATATGTTGTTTAAAAGAAGTTAATCAAAGGAATAACCAACCTAAAATGATTTTTTTCGGGGGGAGGGGAAGGAATACGGCTCTGATGATTTTTTTTTTTCCTGCCGTGGTGTGGGGTGGTGGTGACACGTCATTGTTCCATGAATGGAAGTTTTCAGTCTTTCCCTGGGGCTGCGGTGAAGTCCAACTTCTATCTCCCCTTCCCCTTCTAGTCCTTCCCCGGGGCTTGCACGGGGCCAGGGAATGAGCAGGCGAGCGGGGGGAACTGGACGTGTTTCAAACGAGTTTCAGGTGAGTACAGCGAGAAGATTTCGCTGGAAGTTTCGCCAGATCTTTTGGAAAGAATCGGGAGGCAGGGAGCCCGGGCGGAGAGTCAATACGATAATCGGGTTTGAGTCCTTCTAAAACCCAGCGAGCTTGTGCCCTTGATGCTGAAAAGTATTCTAACAAAGATGCCAAAACTCAGGTAAGTGTGCGAGACAGAGAGATATTTTTCTACAGAAACTTTTTATTCTAAAGAAGGAAGAGCCCCGAAATGATGTTTAAAAAAAGAAAAACCGTGGAGAAAAATCAAGGATGGACTGTGATGATATAGGAAAATTATTTTAGTATTCACTGATTTAAACCCCGTGCATTCTTTTCACCTGTGGAGGCAGTAAAATTTAGTTACGCTGATAAAACACAGATGGACAAGGGCCTTCTCTAGCAAACATGAGAGGAAAGTGATGAATGAGACCCATCAGAAGTATTGATTAAATACATAGCAACAATCATAGGCATTAAGAATAAATTCCAACTTTCTAGACTTTTATTTGTGTATGGTTAAGTGCTCTATCTAAATGGGAATATATGTACATAGTACCTTAATGTTATATAACTCAATTTTAGTAGTACTCTAAACACATCATCTCTGCAATAAACAACTGCATCTTGGTAAATATATCATTGCTGATGTAATGAAGTGCATTAAATATATAATTTAATTTATATATAATTTATATATATATATAATATATCTTTAAAAGTATATAATTTAATTTAAGTATATAATTTAAAAGTCATTAGTTTACATAAATCTTGTAAAAATAAAGCTCTGTTTATTAGATTGTGTCAGCATGAAATATTATCTAATGATAGTTTTAACTAAAAATCCTTACAAGAAAATTAAATCTAAAGATTAAAAAAAACCCCAACAACCTGATTCCCCAGTTATTTTAAGTGCACAAATATGAACATGAAACATAGGTGTGTGTACATATACATCATGATTTTCAAGACTTCTGGTAATAAAAAAATGTGGGATTTGATTAGACACATGAAGCTACTTTTAAAAGTGAAAAGAATAATGATAAAACTGAAGATAAATTAGAAAATAAATGTTCCCCAAACATGTAATAGTCTTTATCTTCAAATGTGTAATGGAATTAATGAAAAAAAATCATCCAAATTTCGTTTCTCTTTACCTTTTTCCATAAAGAATATGTACATTTACTTTTCTCTCTGTTAACTTAATTTTTTTTTTCCGGAGAGGATCCATAATTAACCAAACAAGAAATAAAGATATCCACAGAGACTTGGACTCCTTAAACCTATAGTCATAGCACTTTAAAAGAAATCAAACAAGAAACATTACAAACACACACACACACACACACACACACACACAAACACACAAACCCTACAAATAATGACTATCATGTTATATAGAAAACCGTGGCTTTTGCCCTGTCTAGTCACTTTCTCAATTCATGAGAAGGAAAATATTAAATCTTAAAGTTCTGTACAGTTCAATACCCACTCTTGCACACTGTACCTTCCTGCCTCAGGCATTTGCTTTCCGAGTGACCTTGGGCAAGTTGCTTAATCTTCTTTATTCACAAAATAGGGATAATAATGGCACCTTCCTCACAATGTTGGTATTTGATAACACATGTAAAACATTTTATGAGCCTTAAAGTGCTACATAAATGATACATAATAATGATGATATAAATGACACATAAATAATAAAGAATTACTATTCCAAGAAAAAGAGTAGGACCTCTGCCGGTTTTTAATGGTTAGGTGTATCTAATGTTGATAATAGCCCTGCAAGTGACCTAAGAAAAGCATAATATACTAGAAGTCATCTAACTTTCTCTGACCATCTAGGAACCTGTAATATGTTCACTTCTTATTTCTCTTCAAAGGCCTTGTGGTCTTGGGGAAAATGCATTGGATTTGGAATAAAATCCCAAAGTTCAGATTTCTTGTGCTACTTACTACTTGTGTGACCTTGGATAATCATTTATTCTGTAAAAATTTATTTTATAAACAAACATTATGTTTGTAAAAATGAGGCTTCATTAGACTGTTGGTAACTTTTCAGCTCTAAATCTATAATCCTATGGACATGTTTATGGGAGTAAAAATAAAAATAATGGATGAACAGATAATTTGCTTTTGAAGAATTATCTACAATGTATGTATTTGCCTTTATTTCTTCTCTTACCTAAAGTTAAATAGTAAAGAACTGTTATATTTATCATATGATCATAGATTCAGAGCTGGAAAGTATTATCCAATCTAACCCCTACATTTTTTGGATGAGGAAATTGAGACAGAGAGATTAAATGATTGTCAATGTTACATAACTAGTCTGTGAGGCAGTATTTGATTACATGTAGCCAATATGCTATGCTGCCAGTTCTTGGGAAAAGTTCGATGCAATAACATTACTGTAGGTGAATAGGAATCCAGGGCTATGAACAAAGTCTAAATAATTTATGATTATAAAAAATACAAACCAGTAGTAAAGTATTGGAATCCCCATACTTGTTATCCTACTGTTACTGCAACATATATTGTGTGTTGATAGGTCCCTAGAATTTTTCTGAAATGTGGCTGAACAGAATAAGTTAAGAATATAATCCCTGAAAATAGAAATAAAATGGAATTTGAGGTGGGAGTGAGATTTGATCAATTTAGTAGACCATTAGCAATATTGACAAATCATGTGAGTAGAGAATCTCTACAGAAAATAAAATAAGACATATGGAAAGGAAAATATCTTTCATTTTCAAAGCTGTAACTACCGATTGAATAAAAGTACTAGAAGAAAATTTTAGATTCAAATAACCAGAAGAATGACCCAAGGAGAGACTGGGCATAGAAAAGGCTTGGCTTTTGAATGTATAGGAGAGATTTTAGTATAAACAAAAGAAGGTGATATAAATTTTTGGGCTGATTAACAATGAAAGGTTTTGAAACTAATATTTTGCACTCCCCCCCAATTAACATACTGTGCTACTTCAGGCAGTATTAACTGTTCAACCACACAAAAAAACTTTTATTAAGCTATTATTAGGCTAACTTTATACAAAAAAAAATTAATTACAACTCTATCCATATGTGGGTTAAATATAACATACAGTAGCTGAATAAAATGTCTGTCTTTAAAAACCAAGCAGAGCTACTGGAGAAAGATGCTTTTTCCTTGATTTCAAATAGCAAGACACAGCTGTGAGGCTTCTGGATAAGTAAGATAAGATTAGATAACACCACTGACAGAAACACAACTAGAGCTTAGTGGTCCCAAATTACCTTCTCCTCCTCTTAATAGTTTAAAGACAGTTCAACTGGTGCATGCCTCAGGCTAGATCAATGTATGTCAAACAAAAATAACAGTCTTTTAAAAGGAATGGGAAAGTTAGCAAAGAAGTGTTGCTTAGAGCACCTTGGGCAGGTTGGTGGCACAGTGGATAGAGTACCAGGCCTGGAGTCAGGAAGGCTAATCTTCCTGAGTTCAAATCTAGCCTCAGACAGAGGCTATATGACCCTGGGCAAGTCACTTTACTCTGTTTACCTCTGTTTTCTTGTCTATTAAATGACCTGGAGAAGGAAATGGCAAACCACTCCAGTATCTTTGTCAAGAAAACGCCAAATGGTGTCACAGAGTCAGACATGACTGAAATGACTGAACAATAAAAAAATTACAGTGGGGGGAGGGAGCATAGGTGGATGTTATTTCCATCTGAAGACAGATTGGATAGGGTTATAACACAAAGAAATAAATGACTTACCATTATTTTCATAATTCCAGCTTTAAAAAATGTCAAATTTTGTTCAACCCCATTACAGCCTTCCAATTTAAAGATAAGTTTAAAGATAAGTCCAAGATTTCATGTGTTGGTGCTACTTCCACTGATACAGATCACATCCCCTCTATGACTTCTTATCAGATATGATTCTCGTATCAGTGACCTTCAAAGCAGCAGTACCTTATATAGGAGAAAAATGTTGTTTTTAATATCTACCTCAAGAGTAACAAAGTACAACTCAGACTATATATCTTTCTTTTTCATCTATGAGAGGCATAGTATAATGGAGAGGATTAGCATTTTGGATTTAGAGTCAGGAAAACTTGGAATCGTATTCTGCTTCTAGCATTTACCAGCTGTGTGGCCATGAACAAGTCATTTGTTCTCTCTGAAATTCTTTTTTCTCATCTATGAAATGGGTGTAATAACCTCTGTTCATTGTGACTTCCTCATAGGGTTGTTTTGAGGCTCAAATGGGACTATATATCTATATCTATATCTATATAGCACTTTTTGAAACTTTGAAAGTAAAATATAACAGCCAAATATTATTATTATTATTATTCAGTATATGTGACCAGCCTATCACCTTTTTAATTCTTTAGAACTGAGTTATAAAAGACCTTTTGAAAAATAAATATGTACCCACAAAGTATTTTTAGAAGCCCTAGAGGAGAGCATCCTGTACATTGATTACAGTGTCTGGAAAATCTATAGGAGAAGATAGGTATGCATTACATAGGGTGACAAAAGGATGAATGGGTTGTGACCTTCAGTACACACACATTGATGAGATTACAGACACATTGAAGTATATGGTTGAATCTGTAAGTACTTAAAACACAAAAAGTTACAAAATCGTTCCATATGCTCTATTCTTTTGGAAAATTTGTATCATAAGTTGGCGTATCATAAGTTACTTTTTCACTTAGAGGGGAATGACAATGAATTGTATGAACTCAAATCTTACAACAACTTTTAGCTACATTTTAGGTTATTTCCTCTTTGGTACGTTGTCACACAGAACTCTCTTCAAAAGGACCATAAAATAATTATAAGGAATTCTGACAAAATTTCCCTATATTCCTGGGAGGTTCAAAGCAGTCAAACCTAATTTTTTTTTTCCTTTGGGAATTTTTATTTCATAACTAAGAAAATAGATACAGGGAGATACTGGTGTAATTGAATAAGGAAATGAAAGTGTCTGGTACCAGCAATTAGGTTAATTTGTTTTTTAGTGATCCAAGAGAACCAACCAATTGTAATTTCTCATATTGAGATACATATTTTAATTTTATTCAATTCACAGTTCCTGTGATCAGTTTGTTGGAAATAATTCTACAGAGAAGTGTGGAATATCATGAAGAGTACTATTCTCCTACCTCACTGCAATAAAACACTTTTGAATATTTACCATAATAATAGCTATGAAATTCATATAAGCACTCGTAGGATGTGCATATGTATATATATATATATATGTATATGTATAGACATATATATAATTCATATAATATACATACACATATATATACATACATATATATGAAAAATTTTAAAGTGCAGGATGTCTATTTACATTTTTTAAAATTCATTTTTAAAAAACAAATTCTTCCTATGGATTTGTCACAAGCACCATTTCCAACCAAACCATATTTTCTAAAGGGCAATGTCATTCTCATGTTTTCTGATGTAAATTCAATGGTAATATCATCAAATAAAAAGGTGATGCCTCCTTTCCTGTTCTTATTGACCAAAGACACCAATGTACCACACTAGAGTCTATGATAGCCCAGGAATCATATAGCAAATAACACCCAAGCAACTGGAAGTAAATTTTATATTTCAGTTGCCCCACAGAGAGAAATGTGCAGCCCTAGAACTGCTTTTCATTTGTCTCTAGGCATTCTACTTACCATTCAATGGAGGAGTAAAGGTTAGAAATCTGAGGGTGGCTCCAAATACAATAAGTTCCTTTTAGGAAGTGTTACATGAGTAATGCTGATGGCTATGGTGGTAGTTTTGTTGCAAGGCATATATTTAGGCAGAAAACCTTAAGAATAAGGCTATAGTCTGATTTTAAAATTAATTATAACATGAGATTTGTTGAAATTGTGTCTGTCCTTTAGTATGTTATTAGATGTGATTATGAAGCATTGCATAAGTGCTATATAATCTGATGCATAATAAAATGCTTATAAATAGAATATTTGCAAAATGAGTTTCTAGCTTTGGGGAAAAGACTCTTAACCTTTGTAAAGATAGTTGGTACACAATTATGTCTCTCTCAGACAATGGTAGGATGGCAAAAAAAGCCAACTTCCTGAATTTGTAAAAGACATCACAATATTGAACCTGACAAAGTATGGTAACCAATATGCTATTGTGGATGCTGTGGAAGACTCTTGAGAGTCAGTTGGTGATATGACAGATGTCATTTTTTAAAAAAGAAAAACAATCTCCCAAAAAGGAACATTTAATTTTTCTTCTGTAGGCTTGCTTGATGTTTACTTGCCTCTGATAAGACCATAGAAGCAAATAAATGTAAGGAATATCAGAGGTCATTTCATGTAGCCCCAGCCCCATCTAAATCATTACTCCCATCTACAAAATCCAAAATCCACTTGAACTTTTCAGTGAAAGCCGTTATTTGAGTACTTCCCTGGAGAGAGCCTGCACCATTTTTAGAAAGTTCTTATTGTTAAGAAATTTCCCTTATATTGAACTGAAATCTTTCTCCTTGTAATTTCTACTCATTAGTTCCAGTTTTTATTTGGGGGCTAAGGAGAACAAGTATCATCCTTCCCTCCTATGACAACCCTTCAAATATTTGAAGACAGTTATCACATCCTCCTTGTCTTCTTTTCTGTAGTTCCTTCAATTGATCCTTTTTATTATACAGTTTTTATTTCCATAACCTCCATCTGCACCCTTTCTTTTCAAGTACTATAGATTATGAATATTACTTGTCAAATGCGATAACTTAAACTAGAAATATTACTCCATGTGGGTTCTGACTAGCATGGGGAACCATGGGACTAATCCCCCTCTTATTCTTATATTCTTATAATTTTGCATTTGCACTTTATATTAGATTTCTTTTTTCTTCTCCTCCTCCTCCGCTTCCTCCTTCTCCTCTTCCTCCTTCTCGTCTTCTTCCTCCTTTCTCTTCCTCCTATTTTGCATTGATGTCTACAACTAAATTATAAGTCCTTTAAAACTTCCACATTTTTTCAGCATGAATTTCTTTCTAGTGATATCTCCTTCCCTTCTCCACATCCTGCACAATTATGGTTGGCAGTTGTTTTTTTAACCCAAGTGTAGAACTTTACATGTAGCTCTGTTAAACCTGACTTTGTTAGCTTCTACCCACTGGTGCAGTTATGAATGTCCTTTTTGTATTTCAATTACATTCTCCACGGTATTATTTATACTTTCCAGTTTCATGCCAACCACAAACTCCTGTTATGTTCCTTCAAAAGAATGCTAATTATGTCTACATTTAAGTAATTAAAAATAATGAAAAGATAAGGGTAAAAGACAAAACCATCCAACATACCACTAGAACTTCCATCAAGGTTGTCATTAAGCTACTGATAGCCAGGTTTTGACTTTGGACAACTAACCATTTCTAAAACCACACAACTGTACTACCATCTAGGTTAATATCTAATTTTTTTAGTCCCTAAGGATAGTGTGATACTTTGCTAAATGCTTTCCAGAAATATTATGCCCGTGGAATTCTCATGATCTATAATAAACAGTCTAACAGTGCTTTTGGAAATAAAAGACATGAGGTTAACATGAAATAATTTGTAATTAATGGACCTATCTATGCTCCCTTTTTACTCTTTGAAGGATTTATTTAATGCTTCTTTAGTTACTCATTCTAGAATTTTATCAAGGTTTGTATGTCCACTCTCTTGCATTTTAAAAATTCAACAATGTAGACCCAAGTCTAGTCCAGTAGTGCCTTTTGTTTCCATGATTCTGCAAATATAATAACAGCTAGAAAATATTATCCACAAATATATTCAGTGATAGAGTATATTTTGTCTGGGTCATATATTTATCAAGTGCCTGCTATGTGACAAGTACTAACTAAATGCTGTAGATACTACACTAAATGCTGTAGATACAAACACAAAGCTATAATAGGCTGTTCTCTCAAGAAGCTTATATTGTACCTTCAATGAAGTTAGTTATATATTTCTTTTTACCAGACTCTTTTAACCATTTTCCTATTAGTCACATTTTTCTATCCTCAAGTTAAAGATAATTCTCCTACATAGAGGAAATAGAAACAGAGAAAGAGTTCTTTCTTCTCTCTAACATACATTACCATCTTCCCATCCACATCAAGAAGGGATGATATCTTTTCCTTAATCTTTATAGTCCCAAACTCTTTCGTGAGCTCCCTTTTTCTTTTTTGTTTTTCTCATCAGTTCCCATGGGTTCATTTATTTCCGTGTAGTTGACTCTAAGATCTATGTATCTAACTCCAGTCTCTCTTCTGAGCTCTAGAACCACATCACCAAGTGTCTATTGGACATATCAAAATGAATATCCCATAGAAAATTCAAACCCAACATATATAAAAATAAGACTTGTTATCTACCTCCCTCCCCTAAAAACTTCACCCATTCTTCATATGCCTAGTTGCTGTTGTATATATCACTATCCTTTCTTGCATCCAGATTTACAGCTTCAGAGTCATTCTTGATTCCATATTATGCCATATATCCAATCTTGCCAAATTGTGCCTACCTGTACAATATATTTGTCAAACATTTGCCATTCATTCAGATGGCAAAACTGAGTTCCAGGCACTCATCACCTTTAAACTGGACCATATAATAGCCTCCTAATTAGTCTCCCTGCCTTAAATCTCTCTTCTCTCCACTCTACCTTTCATATAGCTGCCAAGTGATATTCCTAAAGCACGGGCCAGGCTGTGTCATTTGCTGGCCAATTGCCCCTTATTATCTCTAGAATCCAATACAAACTCCTCCATTTGGATGAGACCTCCTTTTCCAGGTTTTTACCATTACTTGCCTTCATGCTATCTTATTACACACTATTTGCCTTCAACTATCTAGTCAATCTAGTTTTCTTTCTGTTCCTTACAGACATGTAAAATACTATCATCCATCTCCATAGTTTCACAGAAATTACTCTCCATATCTGGAATGTACTCACCTCTGCCACTTTGAATCCCAAGTTTTATTCAAAGTTCAGCTTCAGTGCTTGTGACACGAGACCTTCCCTCATTCCTCATCAGCTAGTAATGCCTACTGCCTCCAAATTACCTTGCATTTACCTTGTATATATTTTATATATGCTTCTATGGGGCCTCTATTCTCCTCTGATAGAGCTAAGCACTTTAAGGGTAGGGACACTTTCATTTTTATTTTTACATTCCCAGCACTAGCCTCAGACTAGTACACTGCTTTTAGCCATTTAATACATATTTTATTCTTACTGGATCTTGCTACACTTTCATGTTGCATACTTCCCTTGCATTACTTCCCTTACTTATGATTTAATCTCTGTTGCACCACTTTTAGAAATTTGAGTTCAGTGACAAAACTTCTTGTATATGCACATCAGTATTCTTAGCTGGTTTTTTTTTCCTTTTCTCTTCATCATGATCAATCCTTGCTGTCACAGGAATATTAATCTTGGGGGCCATTTCTATTTTAATGTAACAGAATTTGATACTTACTCTATTTATGAACTCTATTTCAAGTGCAGAGTACTTAAAGTACTATACCTAGAGTTCCCCTTTCTTATCTAATGAACTCTAAGACGGCAGGGGCACAGCCTCCCAAGGTCTCTGTCATTTTTATTTCACTAATCAGTTCCTTCTTATTAATCAGAATCAGTTCCAGAATAATAGTTCTCTTCTTCATTCATCCCTTCAGAAAAGATGAAATAATCAGTGTCAAGTCAAGAATGTATCAGTTTCTGTGCTTTTATGTATGGGTTGGAGGTGGGGAGGGGAAGAGAGACTAAGACACAGAGGGAGACAGGAACAGAGAAAAAGACAGTGAAACATAGAGAGAAAGAGAGAGACACAGAGAGAGAATGAGAGGGGGAGAAAAAGGGGGGAGGGTGTGTAAATCTATAGAGGTAAATCTCTTACCTTGTCCAAATGGATGAAATTTCCCAACAGAACGATATGCTGTGTTTGCCAGCTTTGTGTTCTCTGTCCAGAATTATTCATTTACTCTGAACGGCTTGGGGCCTGGATGTCTGTTATATATTTACACCGTAAGATCACCTTTGTTTCTGTGGCTGTTGTTTTGTTTTTTTTTACTTTCTTTCATTGATTCTTACCCAAATGTAATTCCTCATGTTTCTTTCCTCATATTCATGGATTTCCACACAATTATACAATGTGATATGTTTATACCACTGTCATTCCTTCTATTTAATGTTCCTTTTGGACAACGCATTCTGTATTTCAGTCATGTCTTGCCAAGTCTCTGTGATATCCCTAAGGTCATATTTATCTCCACAGGATTAGATCTGCAGTTTGCTTTATTACCCATATACTGGGTACTGCTCTATAGACATCAAATTCCACAAGCATTGTTTTTACACCTTTTCCCTGTCATTGTTTCCTGTGAATTACATGCTCTTTTCCTCCTGAGACATGTCTGCTGTTGCTGCCCCTATTTTATTTAGTATTTGCATTTGAGCATTTCCCCCCCCCCCCTCCTTTTTCAGGTTTCTTTAATCAGATTAGCCATTTTCTTGGTAAACGCATTTTTCTGACTTCTCACCCTCTCTGTCATCCCACATTTGCTCACAGGTTGCCAAATCTTTACATTTCCACAATGGCTCGCATATCTGTCCCTTTTCCCTGCTCACGCGGCTACCACCTTTTTTCAAGGTATCATCACCTATCACCTGGATTACAGTATTATTATAGTCTCTTAATTGGTCACCGTGCCTCAATCATCTCTCTTTTCCAGTCCATTCTTCACACAGCTGTTGAACTTATTTTCCTGATGCATAAATCATGTCAGTACTCTATTCAATAAATTTCAACAACTCTTTACTACCTCCAAGATCAAATATAAACCTTTGTGTATTTAAAGCCCTTCATAAGCTGGCTGCAGATCACCCCTCCAGCCTTCATGCCCTCTATGCACACACTGTGGTCCACCCAAACTGGCCTTGTTTCTTCTCATAGATGCCACTTTATCTTCTGCCTCCATGGCATTGTAATTACCTCCAGTGCTCCCACTTGTAAAGCCAAGCATTAGCAGCTTTTCAGAAGAATGATACTGTGAACAGCTTTTAAGGTTCTGATTACACAGTGTAGTGAACACTCTATTTATTCCATAACAAATCAAAGCAAAACATTCACAGAAATCAAGGTACAGCATTCACAATATTACACCTTATCACAGATAATCAAAATACAGCATTCCCAATAACTTATCACAGAAAATGGCCACATAGTTTCCACTACAGTTGTCACAGAGTTTTGAACAAAGAACAATCATTTAGTAACTCAAGCATTCACAAAATCCTTGATTCAATCACAAAGTACAATAGTCAAAGTTTTCCACTCACAGGGAATACTAGGTTACAAATCAATTACTTATTCAGTCATCAATCACTAAGTCCAATTATTTAGTTTGTCAATCATCCTTCATTAATTCACTATTCAATCATCAGAAAATACACAGACCCTCCACTCCTAAGTCACTAGTAAATTATAATCTTCTTAGTCAGTACATAGTATCCAAGTAAAGTCTTCTTTCAGCTTAAGTCAGAATGGTTTCTCAGATTCCCTGGATCCCCTTCCATGGTTTCAGATCCTACCTGGATTCACCAAACTATCACCTGGGTTCAAAGACAGACAGTTCCCAGGTCCTTGTCAAGTTCTCCAGGCAGTTCCCCTTCCATATTGAAGTTCACAGTGTCTAGTCCATCTCAAATCCCTCACAGTCTCTGCTCCTGGGAAGTCAAGGCCCAACAAAGCCACAAACAGACAAAATCTTAGAATCACAGTCATACTTCCTCAGTCCCTTGGCAGCTCCGGCTAGTCCTTGGACCCAGAAGAAGTCTCAGATGGCTTGAAGAATCAAAATCACTCCATCCAGGTTTTCAAAATCAAACCCATTCTTTTCAGCCTGGGGGTGGGGCTTTCCCCTTCAGCCTCCTCAGCACTTCTTCAGCCTCCACGGAGCCTGCTCCAAGAAGATCTCCCTCAGTTCTCAATTCTCAATTCTTTCCAGCAGCTGCTCTGCCTCCAGATGCTGGTCCCAAGAAATTCTGACTGTCCTTCCCTGGGGCTTTCCCTTATATACACACAGCATCAGCTGCTTCCTGTTTCAGCCAACCTCTTCATGTTATGTCAGCAACAGGAGATGGGAGTTCATACCTTCTTTTTCCCCAATAGAGGTTTGATCAATTACTAAGTGCTAAGTACCTGCTACCTTTGCCAACACAAAGGGATCTTCAAATTTAAATTGCATTACCATTACACTACTTCGCTACATCTCTCAGAATCTCTAGTTTCCTTTTAGACTTAGCTAAAGCCCAACCTTCTACATACAGCTTTTTGTGGTAGCCCCTGCTGCTAACACTGTACCTTTAAAATCACTTTGCATCTACTTTACAGGTACATATATGTGTATGTATGCATGTGCTTGTATATATATGCATATGCAAATACATGTATGTTTTCTGTTCTCTCCCCTGTCTAAACTCTTGAATGCAGAGACTATTTTTAAATTTTGTCTTTGTATCCTCAGCATGTAGCTCAGTTTATGACACACAGAACGTACTTAAGAAATCTCTCTTTATTTGTTTGTCTCTTTAGATATATTTCATCTGTAGCAAATAGTCTGTCATTTCTGTATTTTACACAATAGCCCAGAAAACCAAATCCTGTTCTCTAATACCATCTTCCCAGCTAGCTCTTTAATTTTTCCATCCTACTTTCTTTTCTAACATCCCTATCTTCAAACAGCAGCATTGAAGAAAACAGTGTCTGTGTCTCTAAGTCCTTATAGCACCAGTGCAATATTTATAGTGCCCTTGATCATGATCAAGACCGTGACTGTAAATACCGCATGATGTTCAATCACAAATTATAACAAACTCTTCATATAGTGGATAGAACTGAACCATTTATGTAGACACCAGAAAACTGAATCCCCAAACCAGTAAGCTGATTCTATCATAGTACCAAATATATTAAGAAGCCATAGTAACACTGAGAGCTGCAGCATCCTTTAGCCTTCCCACAAACCAATACAAGATCAATATTTACTCACAAACCTCTCTATCTCCTTGCCTCAACCTCCTCTCTCACTCTCTCTTTCTCTTTCTCTCTCTCTCTCTCTCTCTCTCTCTCTCTCTCTCTCTCTCTCCCACTATCTCTCAGGCTCTGACTCCCAGCTTCCTGTGGGCTCGGCTTCCCTTCAGCAAACTCCTTCCATGACAGGCTCCATTAGTTTACTTTCAAAGCAGGGGAGGTCTTCAAATGCGACCCTAGATCTATTACAGGGCAGGAATGATATTCAAATTCCCATTCCCATTACAGTCCTTCAGTTTCCTACCCAGGTACCCATCATCCTGGAGATTCTTCCTATGTACTGTGTGGCAATATTATTTGTTCCCATATGCAGTACAAGTTCTGGGTAGCAGTCCCTAGAATTGACAAGCCTCTTTGTGACATGTAGAATACATTTCCCAGGAAGACAGCACATCTCTCATTTGTTGATTTCAGGTTAAAATATGAGGACTGCTTAACTTTCCGTTGGTAATTAATACTGCCTCTTGGCACTTGGAGTCAATATCTGATGTTCTGATTCTTGCAGGCACCTATGGATTCCCTTTTTCTTTCTTAGGAGCATTATTTGATATAGAGACTATCTATTGGAAAAATATAAAACCCTGACTCAATGCTTTTGAGTTGTTTTAATCTGAGATCTGGAAATCTTATTAATGTTTTAGGGGAATTCAATGAGATGGCTGGACAACCAGCCTTCAGGCAGGTAAATTACAAATGTTTGTATATTGGGAACTAGTTATCTATTTTTCTTTTGGAGGTCATTATTGTGTTATAACATGTAAAACAAAAGACTAAGAGCTCACATTTTGGTATTTGTATAACATTTTCCCAGAACTATAGTCCTACTCACATATCTCATTGCACCATGGAAGTGATCCTAGCTTATCAAGAGCTATCTTAGCAGAGGCCCAGCTAAGATTCAGAAATTTTTGATATGTACCTCGTGAGAGGCTGTGTCTGTTTAGCTACCTAGAAAAGCACATCGTTTAAAGACTGTGCCACAAATCCAGCCACCAGCAGTGGCTACAGTAATCCAACAACACCATTTACTAAATGAGGAGAGATTATAAACTGAACCAGTAAAGAGATGTATACTCACAGAAATGGGGGGAAGGGGGAAAGGAGAAGGAGGAAGAAAGGAAAGAAGGGGAATAAACCAAGGGAGGGAGGAAAGAATGAAGGGAAGGCAGGAGAGAAGGAAGGAAGGGAGAAAGAAAGAAAGAAAGAAAGAAAGAAAGAAAGAGAGAGAGAGAAAGAAAGAAAGAAAGAAAAAGGGAAGAAGGGAAGGAGAGAAAGAAAGAGGGAAGGGGAAAGGAGGGAAGAAAAAAGAAATGAAGAAAAGAAGGACAGTTTTATTTTTTAGAGTTCTCAGGGCTCAATGAATAGACATGTGAGTAAACCATACAAAATGTTTGTGCAAGTTATTTATAAAATTGATGTATATGTATGTACTTATACAAATTAATCAATCAATAGAAATTATATGTTTCAACAATTTTTAGATAATGTTGTTTAGCCCAAAATTATTTTAGGTACTTTATAAGTAATAAAATCCATGAAAGAGCCTCAGTTTTGCTGAGTCTTCAGAGGCTCAAAACTCATTGAATTTTCCCTAAGTTCAATGGTTAGACATTGTGTACCTCAAAGTGCCAAGATTCCTTCAAGTACAGCCAAGTTCAGTACTGCTTAAATGAATGTGTGTTCCCTTTTCCAGTGAAAGCATCAACAAGGCTCTTTTATTAGCTTATATACAGGTAGGTGCAAATCTACCTAGTTGTGCTCAGGAGCAAACCAACTAGTTCTCTGTGTGTTTGGGGGAGGGTATAATGGAAGACGAGTGAAAACTAATATTACATTTACCCCTGGTCTGTGTATTGAGTTCAGTATTTAACATGGTTACTTATTTCAATCAGACTTTTAACATTCCCCTGAGCTCAATCACATTTTGGGAGATGGTTTCTTAACTTTTATCCAGTAGGAAAATTACTGAATGAAATTTTAAAATACCTTTTCCCAGTTCTCATAAGATCTATTATATTCTTTTGGGAAATGACATTTTAGGAAACTGGAAGTGAAATTTTAAAAAAATATCAGGAAAGATCTAGGGTACACATTGGTTTCAACTATAGATTTACCTATGGATAATAAAATTGATAGAATCAGAAAATATTAGAGATGGAGAGGATGCTATATGTCTTCTCATTTAGATCCAATTCAGGAATCTCCATTAACTGTATCACTGCCAGATCATCTGGCCTCTACTTTGAATAATGCCAGTGTTGTGGAACTGACATTACAAATAAGCCCATTCCATTGTTGGATAAGTCTAATTATTAGAAAGTTCATCCTTATATTGAACTGAAACTCCATGAAACCTTCACCTATTTGTTCCTTACTTCTGCTTTCTATAGCCACATCTGTCTATTTTTTTTTAAAAAGATCACTCTTAAATATTTGAATCCCATTATTATGTACCCATTCTCAAATTTTCTCTTTTCTAGGATAAATATATCTTCAATTCAATTCAATTCAATTACTCAAATAAGTATTGTTTACCTCTTATGTACAAGGTAGTGGGATAGACACCACAAGTGTT
>CM053580.1:375608593-375624586 GCA_028627135.1 Pseudochirops cupreus | reverse complement strand
AAAAGTGACATAGGAGAGAATAGACTGGGGGAGGGGTGACACACTGGGATGGCTGTTTTGGGGTTGTGGGCGGGGGAAAGACGGGGAGAAAATATGTAACTCAAAAACAATTTAATAAAATAAATTTATTATTTAAAAATAATAATAAAATAAATAAATAAATAGTCAATCAACAAGCATTTTCTATTCATATACTATGTTACAGACCCCGAGGATCCAAAGACAAAAATGAAACAGTCCTTCCCCTCAAGGAGCTTATCTCCCATTCAAACAGATAATTATGCACATATAAGTATTTATAAAATATATTCAAAATAAACACAATGTAATTGGAAGGGAGTGCATTTGTAGCTGATGGGATCAAGAAAAGCTATACGTAGTTAGCTGTAACTGAACTAAGTTTTGAAGGAAACTAGGGATTATTTTTTCTCAATTTTTAGTTCAATATAATTATTGCCATCATCTGTTTTATGTGTTATCTTCATTTACAAACTATCCTTTCCACCCCAACCTACTCAGCAAGCCACCCCTTCTATCAATAAATAAATAAATGAATGAATGAAAAAAAATTAAAATATAGATAAATAAGAAAGGAGATTGTTCTGGAAAACTAACCAACTCATCAACTGAACCTGGCAGTATATTCTATATTCCATATCTACCTTTACTGTAGCCCCTGCTTACCTGAGGGATCTGTACCATTATTCCAGACTTAAAGCCCCATCTTTCTATTGGAGATTTACCAAGAGGGGGAAGAATTTAAGTTTGATAGAAAATTGATCTCTGACATCGTAAAGCCAAACATGGCAGCACACCTGCTGCTGTGAATAATTTTAAAGGTCTAATACTGTAGCATAATGAACTCTCTATTTATTCAGCAATAAACTAAACATTGTTCAATAAAGTAAAGCATAACATTCACAACAACATAACATAACAGTTTATTACTAAGGTGGCCACATAGTCTTAAAAAATACATATCATTCAGTATATCTTATAGCATTCATCACAATTCCCACACAGCATATATTGTTGTATTCAGTAGCATTCCTCAAAATACTTGTTTACATGAGGAGGGGTTCTCAGGCCAGGGTCTTCCCACACAATATATCATCCTTAAAGCAGAAGATCCAAAGACCATCCACCCCTAGGTCACAGTAAGTCACAGTCTCCTCAATCAATGCACAGTGTCCAAGTAAAGTCCTCTCTTATCTTGACTCAAGGCTGACTTCCAAACCCCATGGCTCTTCCTTCCTCCGTGGGCTGACCACTCCTGACTCTCACCTGCATTCACCACTTATAGGCAGATCTCTGCTCCTGCTCCATGTCTCAGCTCACAGGGACTGTTCTACTCCAAGCTCCTGACTGACAGCAGGCTCTAGGGGTTCCTGTCCACAGCTTCTGTTTCTAGAAAAACAGAGTTTAACAGGCCTACAATAACATTTAGACCCATCACCAGCACCATCATCTCAATCTACTTTAACAGCTCTTAAAAGGGGCTTAAGCTAAGCCCCTTCCTTCCTTCCTGTGGGCAGATCTCTGTTCTTCACCTCAATTCACTCACAAAGACCTGCAGACAGGGCTTCTGTCTGAGAAATCATCACAGATCAATAAGCAGGGCTTCTGTCTGAGAAATCAACACAGATCAACAGTGCCTCTGACATCACAAACATTCTTTCTGTTAGACCTCTCCACAGACAAGTTCCCCTAGCCTGCTGATGTCCACTTCTCTTTCTCAGCTCTCTAGTCTATCCTCTCCCTCTAAGCCAGTTCTCAGCCTTCCCAATGCTGCGACCCTTTAGTACTCATATGTGGGAGTATCTGCATGTAGGTGGACCTGCCTGGAGATAGAAGAGCGGTATCTTGGTTCCTAAGACCGTTGGAAATATGTGCTTTCCAATGGTCTTAGGTGACCCCTGTGACCCCTGTGAAAGGGTCATTTGACCTCCAAAGGGGTCATGACCCACAGGTTGAGAACCGCTGCTCTAAGCGATACAATATATACTGTTTCCAATCAAGACTCCTGATTCAATCAAAGACTCTTGACTCAAAGGCAAGATTCAATCAAAGGCACTTGATTGGCTAAAATTTAATCCAGAACAAAGAGTAAAAAGTCCTACTTTGTTTGCCCTTACAGTCACCTCAAACTCTGCCCCCCCCCACCTCCTCGACTATATAGTCCATGTGACTCAGGATCAATGAAGGGCAAGAAATGGTTTTATTCCTCCAAATTGTGGTGTTTTGCTTGTCTCATCTCTTCTTCTGTATCTGAAGCTTCCAGATGGAACCGGGAATCCCTAGGCTTGGTACACAAGCTCCCGCATTGCCTCCACTTTAACAATGTCAAATTCTTGCAGCTCCCAGTTGGGCTCAGGAACCCTGAACCATTCTTAGGCTCCTGCTCTGTTCAGTATACACTGCTCCCACCCAGCCACCATGATAACTGTTCACTCTGTCCATTACCCTTTTTTCTTTCCTCAGGGAAGTATTACAGTTGTAACAGTGTCATAGGCCATGGCCAGACCATAGTGACTCAGAGTCAGTTAATGATTGTCCAGCTGTCTAAACAATCATTTTAGTCAGGTCAACCACTCCTCCAAGCTAGGAAAGGAGCCCATTAGGTGGTTGTGAACATCTCTAAACCTGCTGAATTGTCCTTCTCATTTTGAGAACTTCAGTCTTTACTCCTGGCCTATGTTTTGGGGTGGTAGAAAGCTAGTTGACAGCAGCTGGTCAAAGCACCATGTCTGGCTATATCTGTCTCTACCAAGGATGGGCAAAGTGACCAATCTTTTCTACTTCTGAAGTCTATACTGCAACAAGATTCTGTGTTAAGGGTAAAACTGTCATGCTGCATGCTTAGGTATTCAGTTTCATTTTTTTTTTTCCGGCATTCCCATGTTTATCGGAAAGAAGGCAAAAGTAAATATTTAACAGTTCCTCTTGGTGTTTGGGTAACATGCATGTTGGACAAACTGCCAAAGTCCTGTAGTCTCAACATTTTTTGGTATTAGGGGCCACTTCAGTGATTTCCTGATCCAAAGTAGAGTCCTCAGGGACATAGTTATCCCTCCTTTCTCTTTTTTCTTCCTGCAGTTTGATGGAGACATCTCTCACAGAGCCTCTCTGGATGCGCTTCATCAGATGAGTAACATATCTGAGGGCCTTGTTGTAGAGCTTCTTGCTCGGGATAATGGTGATCTACTCTTACACACATTTGGAGGGGAAGTCATTGCTTAGAAAGTTGTAGTATTTTTTAATGATGATTCATGCTGCCTTCTTCACTGTCTTGGTCTGAACTCAACCCATGTTGGCTCCTGAGGGTGAAGGGCTCACTTTTATTTAACAAGAAATGAACAAAAGAAAAGAAAAAAATGTTCAGAAAGTGACAGAAATTGAGCAATGTTGTTACTACCATATTATGTGTGTGTATATGTGCGTGTGTGTGTGTGTGTGCATGTGTGTGTATACACGCATACATATATAATATATGATTCCTATTTTGTTACTGCCTTATGTACATGACAAAAAGATAAATGTAGCTTTATTAAAAAAACTAAAGTATATAAGTTTATAGTTTCTTATACTCTTTCTTGAATATTGCATATTCTTTGTATAATAAAATGTTTTTGACTATTTTAAAGTTCAAAATAATAAAGAAAATTTTCATTACATATACTCCCACAAGAATATGCATATTTTTTCAGTAAGTAGTCAATTCTGAGGGTTAGATGGAATAGACTTCCTCTTCTGTCACACAGCACACACACATACACACACATATGTTCTCATCCACACGTGGGGTGGGGATAGGGTAAAGGAAGACTGTTTAAATTTCCCGGGAGGTATATCTTCCAGATGTATGTAGTCATACTCTGATTTAAAGCACAGAAGGCCACTTTCTGAAGCAGAGAAATGTAACTGCCCCATCTCTGGCTTTTTTGAGCTTTGCTTTGGTGGTCCTATGTCTGCTTCCCTGTTCTTGAGCTGTAAGCTATGGGGCTTCTTTGTGTCTCTGTTGGCTAGAATAGGACAGCCCTGCCTGTGGTTGATTCCTTGGGGTTGTTTTACAATCATCATGTCCATCATATATACTGTTTCTGAATGGGTTTTATAGTACCCTATGTCTCCCCTGCACAGTGTTATGTTTTAAACTCTGAGACACCAAAAACCGTTGGGGTTTCATGATGTGTTGTGGTGGAACCATCTCAAAGAATTCAGAGTCAGACCAGCTCTAATCCAAGTATAGGCATTTATTGAGACTGATGCATCTTCTGGAGTGAACTAAGTTCCAAGAGGAACCAGCAACTTTAGAGGTGGCAAGACAGATTTTTATAGGGTAAAGAAGCAATTACATAACAGAAATAATGAATATTGAAAAGGCGGGGGAGGGGGGTCATTAAGGGATTGGGTAGTGGAGCAAAGGTCCCAGCCACAGTGGAATTGTGCATGCGGTTACCCACAATGCATACAGAAAAAACCCATTTGGGGGAGTGCATATGTATGATAAAGATATAATAAGCCTTTCTATGTCATAAGTTTACTCTGGGTGAGTTCTTTACCATTACTGTGCAGGTGCCTACTTGGGAAAAGTCCCTTTTATTGTTTTGGGTTCCACATCTTCCTCAGGCATTCTGGTGCTGCTGCTATCTGATTGGCTGACTATTGTAGTCTTGTCGGAGACTAGATGGATGTGGTTGTGGTTGAGTTCATGGACACACTTGTTTTTCTAGTGATCAGTGAGGCATATAAGAAAAGTTAGGATATTGGGGAGGGCACAGCTAGGTAGGTACTGTGGACCTGCTGTTCAGTGGGGTCTATAATGAAGTTAGAAAATTGGGACTAGGGGCAGCTTTATTAGGATTCCATCAACAGAATGGAATCTCACATAGTGAAGCATCTCACAAAGTTCAAAGACTTGAGTGGAATGCCAAAGTTGGATGGGATTTTTCCCTTAATGATCCACACACACACACACACACACCTCTTAGCAGGGATCTCACAAACAGGAGATTGTATGGGCAGATACAGCCAAAGGTCTTCTCATGATTTTGCAGTGAGTTTTACATGACTTGCTTCAACTTATTCTGGCCATTCTGAAACAGCCCAAACCTCAAATCTGTCATTTTGCAATAATTGTAAAAGGCAGCAACCATCATGCCATTTGGGGTCTTATGGCAAACAGTAAGTGGAACCATTAGGAAGGTGGTGCCAATGACTGTTCCAATTCATAGGATGGTCATTCCTGAGTCATGTCTCCCCTGCAGCTGTTTCCAGGCTTCTTTAATCTCTTTGACTCATCTTATGTTCTGGTTTTCCATGCCAGAGACTCTCAGTTTCCTTTTTATTCCAGTAGTTTACTAGGGCTCCTCAAGAGTTCTTTAATTGTTGGGTGACATTTGTTAAGTCTGGAGGGGTTTCCAGGCATCCAATTCACCCCACATATTTTATACTTTAGATAAGTTCCCTCCCTGGAAGAGATTGCCTTGATAACTACTTGTTATAAAACAGTGACAACTCTCTGTGATGCTATTGTGGGAAGTCAGCTTTTTGTGCTGAGTCAGTCTGGGTGACTGCAAGTTAAAACCTTATTTTTAACTTTGAATAGGTAGCCTCCATAAGATGCTGGTGGCACATGCTCACTAATTCCATCTCCCCATGATATTGTAGTGAGGGAGGAGCTGAGGCAACCCTAATCCCATCTCCTCATAAATTAGGTGGACCAATCAGAAGTTGAGGCAGCACTAACCCTATCTCCTCGTTTGAAACACAGACCAATCAAAATTGTCTTTCTGTTATATGGAAATTACTTACTTTCTGCTATAAAAAGCAGCATACAGATTGAATCAAGGGTGGCCCACCCAATGCTTTTCTGCTTTTTCTGCTAGTGAAATTTAATCCTTTTACCTTTTCCAGTTTGCCTCTTTAACCAGGATGAAATCCCATAGGAGGATTTTTTTTAACTATCTATCATAGTTTATACCTGAATGAATATTCCTTAGGCAGTAATATTCCTTGTGACTAGTAATAATGATAAGAATTATCATATCAATCAATCAATCAATCAACTTAACTGCCTACTGTGTTCCAGGCTCTATGATAAGCACTGGTATTACAAAAAGAAACAAAACAGTCCCTAACCTCAGGGAGCTTAACTCTAATGGTTGCTTTATTGTTTGCAAAACATATTATGTATATTAACTTATTTAATTCTGAAAACAACATGGTGAGGGAGTCATTATTGCCCCATTTTATAGATGGGGGAACTGGAGATGAATGACTTGCCTAAGGTCACATAGCAAGTATCTGAGGCAGAATTTGAATCCGACTTCAAATCTAGTGCACCAATGACCAAGGAAGCCCAAGAGTCTAAGTGGCACCCTCTGACCCTCAGATCACTGACCTTGTTTCTAGAGTGATTCCTTCAGCCATTATCAAGAAGCATTGTGGAGTTTTGACCTGGAAACTTCTTCTACATACTATAGCTCTGCCTTCTCAGCAATCACAGTTATTTGTGACCTGGAAAATAAAGTTCTCACCATCAAAATCCTTGTTAGTGCCAAATGGTTCAATATCAGAAACATATATGATTTAAAAATGGAAATTCTAGTAAACAAGATGCTTTACTATGACTTGCTAATGGACCTGAAGAACTATAGGGCCTTTCTAGCTGACTTTTAACTAAAACCTATTCTATAGGTTTCCCCCATTACAATGTCTGTTCCTTGAATTCAGGGACATCACTTTGTTATTTTGTCCTCAGTAATTGGTATAGTATTTTGCACATAGTAAATCCTTAATAATTTTTTTTCATTCATCCATTCATTCATTTATTACTGAAACACCCAACTTCTAATCTTGTATATTAAACCAGTCATCTGGTTTATTCTTTATTCTTTGAGGATCAGCTAAGAGTAAAGACAGGTATTCCAGATACAGCAAGTGGGTTCTGAAGAGGTTACCCATAAAAATGATGAGGGTCAGGGTAGGGGTGCTCGAGACCCCAAAATACCAACACGCTGGGTCCTGCTGAATGAATTCAACTCAAGTCTTCTCTCAGCCAAAGAAAAGCAAAGTTTATTAAAAGCTCACTTGTATTGGACACACAGCAAGTCTGTGCTAGGTCATTCTATGGCACTCTCACACACGTGGAGGCAAGATGGGATCTTATATATAGAAAGGTTGTGGGAGGAATCTAGGGGTGGTCTAGAAGAGGAGTTTGGGGAGGTCTTCAGGAATAGTCAGATGAGGTCAGACTCCAGTAATGAGTTTGGAGAGGGTCTTCAGGAGTCAGATGAGGTCAGACTCCAGTAATGAATGATTAAGGGTGGGAAGTTGCTGGAGGCTACCTGGAGCTGACAGAGAATGGTGGCCTAGGCCAGTTCAAGGGTAGAACAGGAGGATCAAGGGTGGGAAATTGCAGGACAAAGGAGGGCTAAAGATTTGGGCAGAGCCACAATGAAAGGCCTACGGCCTTAGGCAAATGTCTTAAGTGGGAAGATTCAAGGAGGTTCCCAGAGCCTGCACCTCATCAAGTTTCAGGGGCTATCTCAGCAGATTTGGGGAAAAAGGGAGCCATCCTATTGACTCATAACTCTGGTTAAATGTGGCTATCTAACCAATGAAAGATATCACAGGTCAGGAATCTCTCTCTCTCTCCCTCTCCCTCTTTCCCTCTCCCTCTTTCTCTCTCTCTCTCTCTCTCTCCCACTCTCTCCCCCCCCCCACACACACACATCCTTTCCTTTCAAACTCTATTCCCATTCCTAATCTTTACCTATGTCATTGGCCAGAACTATATCTATTAGGGCCTCCCCTCATCAATTTCCCTAGCTAACCTCAACAGTTTAGTGCAGACATCTCACCATTTTGTAGGAGTTACCTTGGGGCCTTGGAGGTTAGGACCACAGAGTACAAACTCTGGCAAATCTCATCAAGGCTTCAGGTATGAGTCTGGTGAGTATGGCATACCTGCCATCCAAACAATAGCCTAATTCAGTCTGGAGTTCATTTCCAGAGGTCTGATATCAAATACTTTGTAAAGAAAAAAAATTTGGTCAGAAAATCTACTTAGGAAAAAGTTCTTAAATGTTTTGTTTTGGGTTTTTTTGGTGTTGTAGATCCCTTTGGCACACTGGTAAAGCCTAGGAACCCTTTTCAGAATAATGTTTTTGTAATTAGGGAAAGAAATGCAAAATTTCAATTTAAGACTAATGAAAATAAAGTTGTATTTTTTTCCCCAAGTTCACAGCAATCTGAAATTTATCCATGGACCCCATGGGAGACAGAAACCCCAGATTAAGAATCCTTCTACAGAGACCTGGAGGAGTTGGGATCTATATTGCTAGTGAGAATACTCCTATGTATGAAATCATTGCTCCATGTGATGGGGTACAGGCTCTGGGAAACCCCTTGAACTCTCCTTGAATCTTACTACTTGATGAGGCATTTTTCTGAGGCCATAAGCCTTTCATTATCACTAGACCCCAATCTCTGTTACTCTTAAACTAGCCTAGCCTTCCATTGTCCAGCTACTTCACACCCTTGATCCTATCAAAATATCTATACCCAAATCTGTTCCCCTTAAACTAGCCTAACCCTTTGTTGTCTGTCATCTCCAGATGGCCTTCAGCTATTTCCCACCCTTAATCCCATTCCTAGAGTCTGACCTCAGTCCTCTCAAGATCCTGCTTAGACTCCTCCTCAAAACCCTCCCCAAACTCCTCCTCTAAACCACCCCAAAGATCCCTCCCACAATCTTTCTGTATACAAGATCTATCTTGCCTTCTTGAAGGGGCTGAGACTCAATTTAGCTCAGACTCAGCCTCTCTCAGATTGTTCTGCCCCACTTTCTTTACTTTGGCTGAGAGAAGGCTTGAGTCACATTCATTCATCAGGACTCAGTGTTTTGGTTATTTTGGGTTATTTTGGGGTCTTGAGCACCCGTAAATCCCAAACCTCAACACATGGATTGATCATACATATGTGGTTGTTCTATATTAGCAGAAGTTACATTGCATAGGATAAAAAATTTTTAAATATCTATTAGTAAAATAGGATAAAACTTCATATTGAAAAGATAAAATACTAATTTGGGGACCTTGGTCTCCAAAAAGTATTTTTTCTTATTTGCTAGTTGTTAAATTATTAACCAGCAAGTTCTCTAGAACTACTTTTAAAAAAAATTGATCCTGGAAATATTGGTGTCTAATATGTCAGAGCTGCTGAGTGACAACAACTTGATTGAAAAAGATAAATATTCTAGAGCACTTAACTTCAGTTCTTTTTAGAAACTGTCAGTTATTTTTGTGAAGTAAAACAATGATTGTAATAATTTTATTCTTATTGACTATGCTCCTTTCTGAAACCTACATGTGTTATTCTGCATTTGTGACTGGTTGTAAAATGGCTTTATCTAGAAATTCTTTCTTATAATGAACAGACCTAGAAACAGCTCTAGCAGTTTTCCTTAGGCTGCGGAAAGAGAAAAAGGAGGTATTGTTGGGTTGCAATTGACTTACTTATGGATAAAACGTAATTGAAGATAAAAATTCTCATTCCTTCCAATGCTGGAATAGTTTGACCAGCAAAATTCTGCATAAATTGTCTTTGCTACTCTACTTCTATAAAACCGTTCTCTAGTTAAAATTTTGTTCAAATCCACTTGGTCCATATGATTCCAGAGCTCCTGGAATATTTCCTCTATAAAGGAAGGCCTTGGGACATGTTTATTCCTCCACCCTTCAGTCAGAGGGGAGTGGCAATTGAGGGAGTTGAAAAAGTGTTAAGTGTCCAAAACTGAGTCAGTCTGCATGATGGTGAGATCTCAAGTGATTGGCTTATCCTAGGGAAACCATAATGTTCCCTGGAGTTCAATCAAGCATACGTGCTGATGGAAAATGGAGAGTAATAATGATGCCCATAGTACCTACCTCTTACAGGATTGTTGTTAGGTTCAACAAAGTGCTTTATAAATGTAAGTTATTATGCCTAAAGCCTTCTTCGCAGAAAAAGAAAAACCTTTTAAAAATTAATATTTATTTTATATATGCTTATTTATGTATCTGTTTTCTCTTCCTAATCAAATGTAAGTTTCTCAAGGTCAAAGACTATTTTATTTTTGTCTTTGTGTCCTTAGTGCCTTACAAAGTGTCAGGCACACAGGTGACTAATAAATGCAGATGAGAAGATGAAGGACATAATAATGTTAATTAACTAATTAATAATAAGGTACTTAAATAGCACATTTAGTTTTGCAAAGTACTTTACAAATGTTATTTTATATTTACAACAACTCTGGGAGAAGCTTTTACTGTTTTTGAAGAGGTATGGGTCAGGGTTAGGGGTGCTTGACAGCCCAAAATACCAACACGCTGGGACCTGCTGAATGAATGTGGCTCAAGTCTTCTCTTAGCCAAAGTAAAGCAAAGTTTATTAAAAATTCGCTTGTATTGGACGCAGAGCAAGTCTGTGCTAGAAAATTCTATGGCTCTCTCTCTCTCTCTCTCTCTCTCACACACACACACACACACACACACACACACACACACACACACACACACACACACACACACGCAAAATGCACAGAAAAGTTGTGGGAAGAATCTAGGGGTGGTCTAGGGAAGGAGTTTGGGTAAGGTCTTCAGGAGGAGTTAATGAGGTCAGGTAACAGTTGATTTGGGTATAGATATTTTGATAGGCTCAAGGGTGGGAAGTAGATGGACAATGGAGAGCCAATCTAGCAACAAAGGTTTGAGCAGAGCCACAGTGAAAGGTGTACGGCCTCATGCAAATGCCTCATCAAGTGGGAAGATTCAATCAGAGCTCAAGGGGGTTCCCAGAGCCTGTACCTCATCACCTTATAGTTGAGGAAATAGAGGCAGACAGATGCCAAGTGACTCACCCAGGGTCACACAGCTAGTAAGTGTCCAAGGCTGGATTTGAACTTAGCTCTCTCTGCCTCTAGATCCAGCGCTCTATCCACTGTACCACCCACTCACCTAACCTGATACAGTCAATTGGCAGAGGTAGGATTCAAACCCAGGTGCTCCCACTCCAAGTTCATTATGATTTTCTCTATACTGTGCTGATCCCGGCATTCTGCTGGGAGGGAGGTGCTTTGTGGAACTTTAAAGTTCCACAACATCAACTAAAATTGTTCCTTATTAGGAACATAAACACCCACAAATTTCCTTCAAGTAGCCAGCAATACACAAATGAAATGTGGCATTATTGAGGACTCTAGCCCATTATGGAAAAGATTGACTTTGGGCCCTGAGCTTCTCTTGCTCTTAAGCCATTTGCACACTGCTGAATGACAGATGTATTAACAAGTCCAGAGTATTCCTAAATCCAATCCTTCTGCCACCCAAACCCTACAACCTTCTACTAGTTTTTGTTTGTTTGTTGTAGTGAGCATAGCTGAAGAGCGACACAAATCTTAGCTTTTTTTATTGTTTCCTTTAAAAATCCTTCTTCAGGCCTCACAATGTCAGTGCTTTCTCTCCAGTAAGTCTCTGTCCCACCCTCACCTCTTCTTTCCCTCCCCCAATCTCAGCCACATTTTGGAAGGTAAATGGAATTTCTCTAGAATCACAGGGCTGGAAGAGAGCTCCTTATCTCCTCCTGCCCATTTCTCTTCCCCTAGGCTTAAAACACACTTAAAACACCCTAGACAGTTGGGCAGCTGCCCTACTTTTAAAGACTTCTAGGGAAAGAAATTGTGTAACATCCCTGTGTGGGAGTAATAAAGTGATCCCTTTTTATTTCTTGCTGTTTTTATTCTGTCTTCTGTTGACCCGGGACTAAAACTTCAATTTCAATTTATTCAAGAAGAGCAATATTGTTCAAAAAGAAGCAATTACTGTGGTAGAAAACATAACCTGTGGCTCCGGTGCCTGGGTGATTGAGGCGGTAAAGTGTGTGCTTTGGCTGTAACTGGCAGCCATTAGTGGCCTGGCTGAGGCTTCTTGTGGACCTCAATTTCCCCTCGTTCCCTTCCTCTGGTTCAGTGTCTTTTCTTACTTGCTGATACACATTGTGAATTCAGGACACTTAGGTCAGTGATAGAGAAAACAGAGAAACAAGAAAAAAAACCAACCTTTTCTCTCACCACTCAAGGGTGTTAGTAATATGATTTTTTTTTTCAGGTAAAAATTGCCCAAGAACCGTCAGCAGAGCCCAGTAATTCATTCAACAGACATTTTAAAAAGAGACTACTATGTGCAGAGCATATCACATACAGACATATCAATCAACCATCACCTATTATGCATTAATTTTCTCCAGGTACTGTGATAAGGGATGGTCATACAAAGAAATGTAAAAATATCATTTCAGTTTTCAAGGACCTTACAGCTTAATGGAGAAAACATGTAAAAAAAAAAGGTAGGCGTACACAAGATTCATGTACAGTAGAAGGAAAATAATTTTAGAGGGGAAGGCTCTTGTAGCTGGGGGAACAAAGAAAGGCTTGTGACAGGAAGTGGCATTTAATTTGAGTCTTGAAGAAAGTCAGGGTTTCCCAGAGGTAGGGACCAGTGGGGAGAGCATTCCAAAGCTGGGAGATAGTCAATGCAAGTGCACTGAGACAGTACTTTGATGACTCTAGAAGAAAGAGTGAGGTTGTGACTTGGAACTACTCTGCCTCACTTAAATCCAAATAGTGGACAAGTCATCCCCATGATGTCATTGGTCCTCTTTGAAAATGAAGGATGAGGGGCAGTTGGGTTGTGCAGTGGATAGAGCACCGGGCCTGGAGACCCAGTTCAAATCTGGCTTCAAACACTTGGTATATACTGTGTGACCCTGGACAAGTCATTTAACCCCGATTGCCTTGCAGACAAAGAAGAAGAAGAAAAAACAATAACAGAACAACTGAGATAGGAAGCCTAGTGTCATGCGCTAGGAGCAATACATAGGTTAGTACAACTGGAATATGTGAAGGGGAGTAAAGTGTGAGACTGGAAAGGTAAGAAGAGGCCAGGTTGTAAAGAGTTTTACATGCTGAAGGAAAGATTTTATATTTGATTCTCAAAGAAACAAGAAGCTACTGGAGCTTATTGAGCAGGGGAATAACATGGTCAGACCTGTACTTTAGGAAGACTGCTTTGGGAAAAGTAAGCAATATGTAATAGACACAGTTTTATACACAACTTCTTTTCATAATCTAATTTGTAAATGGGCAGCTAGGTGATGCAATGGATAGAGCACTGAGCTTGGAATTAAGAAGACTCATCTTCCTGAGTTTGAATCTGGCCTCAGACACTTAATAGCTGTGTGACCCTGGGAGAGTCACTTAACACTATTCGTCTCAGTTCCTCATCTATAAAAAATGAGCTAGAGAAGGAAATAACAGACCACTCCAGTATTTTGCCAAGAAAACTCCAAATGGGGTCACAAAGAGTCAGACATAACTGAAATGACTGAACAACAGTAATTTGTAAATGTAACTGCTCCTGTTACTTGGTCTCTAAATTCAGAATTTTAAAATGAAGTTGAAAACATATAAACAAATGAGAAATACATGTGAGAGTCCCTCTTAATTCTTCATGGACCTGGGTGTGGCACCGTAGAAAATCCTATATAGGATTATGATATCCTCATGCCTTCTTTTGAGCTAAGTTTTCCAATTATAGCAATAGGGTAAAAAATGTCTCAGCCACTGGCAAATCTTTTGAAGAAGAAAGTTTCATAATGATTTCATAGAAATTGTTAGGAGAAATGCCAATAAATGTTACTATATTTCTAACAGTTTGGATGCCAACCACAAACCAATAAGTAAGTATCAGTGGCATGATTCAGACCCAGGAAGCTGTCTATTTTTTTTTTTTCTGACTATGTCTCACCTAGGCAGGAAGTATAGTCGCCACTCACGGACCTGATCCAAAAATTGATCAGCATAGAAGCTTTAATCTGTTCAGTTTTTCCAAACTGAGATGGTTTGCTGCTTTTAGGCAGCCTGGTGGCTCCCACTTTCTAGGGATTAAGTACATTGATGCTAAACTAGTCACTGGGTCCAGATGGATCTGGAGGAGAAAGTGAGGCTGGTGACCTTGCACAGACCTCCCTCACTCAAATCAAAGTCAGCTTCAAGTCATGTCATCATTTCCCTGATGCCATGGTCCCCTTCAAAAACCAAGGACAAACACAACCTATAAGACCAAGCTGCCTGAATGGGGACCCAGCTAGTTGGGTAACTCAATTCATCCTTTCCCTCTCCTTCTCTTCCTTTCCAAAGGAACGTAAATTTTGATGTCCAGAAGCTGCCCCCTTGGGGTTTACTGGCTAGATTCCTTCTGTGTGCACCCCAAAACTGTGTGCAACAGAGATCCTTATCCAAATAATATGCAGAGGCTTCTCAAGGAAGAAAGCAGAAAAGAATGGTTTATTATGATCTCGAGAAAGGGCAACCCCACCTCTCACAAATAGTCATAGAAAAGAAGCAATTTACAAAAGGAAATGACGAAGTTATAAAGCCCTAATGCAGAATTCTCCCCCACCCCCCTGCTGACCCCTTTCTTCCACTGGCTGGAAGTCAGGTGCACATTCTAAGCACTGCAAGTACCAGAACAGGAAACAGCAGACACCCAACGTACATTTGGGAAAGCACTTCTGTCCTTATTTGGCATATCTTATGCTGAGGTGTTACTGAGGAGAGGGGTGACTCCCTACCTCTCTGAGTTTTGAATCCTTGTAAATCATGTGATTTCTGGTGAAGGGAAACTCTGGCCTGTTTCCCACAAAAAGCCTTACTAGATTTTAGAGTATAGTCTGAGAAGTTTTCACCTCTCTCTTCCTTTCCTTTCCTTCTTTCTTTCTCAAAACCTTAAAGCAGTGGTTCTCAACCTTCCTAATGGCGTGACCCTTTGGAACAGCAAGCCTGAAGGTCTCCCCCTCCTGGTTTGATTTTTTTTCCTTTTTCTAATTAAAGGGGCCGTCCCTTGACTCACTTCTTAAAGAGGTGTATTCACTGAATGGGCATTACCTCTCTCTCAGTGAGTACCTGCAAAGGCCTTAGCCTAAAAGGGCCAGGGTCTCCCATTGCATCATGGGCCATTTCTAGTCATTCTGATGGATATCAGGTCACTGGATCCAGATGGCTCTGGAGGAGAAAGTGAGGCTGGCGACCTTGCACAGCCCTCCCTCCCTCAAATCAAAGCCAACTGCAAGCCATGTCATCATTTCCCTGATGCCATGTTCCTCTTTACAAATGAGGGTCAAACACAAGTGTAGACACTTAGTATAATGTCAGCTTACTGCAGCTCAGAACTCCCCAAATCCAGAGATCCACTAGCTTCTGCCTCCCTGGTATCAGGGTTTCCAGGTGTGTACCATTATTCCTCACTTTTATTTTGTCCCAAATTTGGTCATGATGCCAAAACTTCAAGGTAAAGTAGACTAAGTAATATCTAACCAGAAATCATTATGTAATGTCATGGAATCATAAAACTATAGTGGGAGAAAAGACTTTAAAGGTCGTCAAGTTCAACCCTATCCTAACCATGAATGCCACCTCTAAGATTCCTAAAAAAAATTATCATTTGCCCTCTGCTTGAAGACCTCCAGTGTTGAAGAATGTACTGTCACTCAAGGAAGTCCATTGCATTTTTGAAGAATATTTCATTTTGGAGGAGACAAATTTCTATTTATTAACCCATCACTCTAACTGCTTCCCATTGGTCCCAACTCTTCCTTCTAGAGTAAAACAGAACAAGTCTAACCCCCTTTTTTTTTATAGGATAATCTTCCACATGTTTTCAGGTTGATGTAAAGAAAAACTTTCTAATAATGAAAGCTCAATCAATAAATTGGTAAACATTTATTAAGAATCTACTATATGCCAGTCACTGTTAAGTGCTGAAAAGACCAAATTATGAAAGACAGACAGACAGAAAGAAAAAAAGAAAGAAAGAAAGAAAGGAAGGAAGAAAGGAAGAAAGGAAGGAAGGAAGAAAGGAAGGAAGGAAGAAAGGAAGGAAGGAAGGAAGGAAG
>CM053580.1:375568621-375608093 GCA_028627135.1 Pseudochirops cupreus | reverse complement strand
AAAAGGAAGGAAGAAAGGAAGAAAAAAGAACAGAAGGAAGGGAAGGAAGGAAGGAAGAAAAAGAAAGGAAAGAAGAGAAGGAAGGAAAGGAAGGAAGAAAGGAAGGAAAGAGCCCTTGCTCTTAAGGAGCTTATGTACATATATAAATATAAATAAAATAAATACTGTATAAACACAAGGCATTTAGGGAAGAACAGCCCTAGCAGTAAGGGGAAATCAGGAAAGACTTTGCACAAAAGTTGGCTAGTCAGCTAAATCTTGAAGGAAGTGAAGGATTCCATTAGACAGAGCTCAATAGGGAGTGCATTCTAGGCACAGAGGATTGCCAGGACCAAGAAATGGAAATGGGATGTACAGTGTCATGTGTGAGAAAGAGAGAACAGTTAGTTTAGTAAGTACAGTGAGAGAAATAATTTATAATGAGGTCCTTGGTTGGGTCCAGGTTGTGAAGTACTTTAAAAGAAAAACAGTTATCTTTACATTTTATCCTAAAGGCAACTGAGAATCACCAGAGTTTAATGAATAGGAACATCATATAGTTTGATTTTTCCCTGAAAGAAAGAATCTTTTGAGTGGAGGATGAATTGGATTGGGCAGGAAAATCACCTAGGAGGCCATTACAACAGTCCAAAGCACAGTTGATGATGGCCTGAACAAGGTGGCAGTTGTGTGAGCAACGAGAAGAGATGAATGCTAGAAATGCTGTGGACAAAAACAGGGAAATGACAATTCTTAAAAAGGATATGAGTAGGCAGCCACACTAAGGTACTGGGTTTTTAAAATTTGTTTTGCTTTTTTTGAGCTGTGAATTGGTGTAGCTATTTTGAAAGCAATTTGGTACTGTACCACACATTTCACTAAACAGTGCAGATCTTTTGATCCAGCAAAGTAACTATTAGGCATAAATCTCCCAAAAAATATCAGAAGAAGAGGGAGAGGCCCCATATCTACAAAAAATATACATACCACCACTTTTTTTGGGTGAAACAAATAATTAGAAACCAAATGAGTGCTGATCAGTTGGAGAACAACCGAACAAATTATGGAATTTGAATAATAAAAACATTATTACTCCATAAGAAATGATGAAAGGGCTTGATTCAGAGAAATCTGAGAAGACTTACATGAACTGATGCAGAGTGAAGTGAGCACAACCAGGAAACCAATGTACACAATTACTGGTAGCATTGTAAAGAAAAACAATTTTGAAATGTTTTAAAATTCCAATTCAAGGATGAGTCACTACTCAGAGGATAACTTATGAAACAAACATGCTTTCCATATCTTGACAGAGCAGCAATGAACTAGAGGTACCAAATGAAACATACATTTTCAGACATGGCCAATATATGAATTTGTTGTCCATTGCTTCTCATCTGTTACAAAAGAAGTATTATTCACATTGGGGATAGAGATTAAAGGGAGGGTTAATGATGGTGATGTCAAAACAAAACAACAACAATAAAATAAAACAGATCACTTAAAACATTTACAAAATGTACAAAAAGGCACAGAAGAAAGTTCAGAGGAAGATATAGACAAGTAGGTCAACTTTGGGACTAACATACTGAACTTGTTGTATGCATTAAAATAAAAGCAAGTTATATCTAATAAAGATTCAAAGTTTCTATAATGGTAAGGGGAATTTGAAGATCTTAATTGCCCCTTAATAAACCTAAGGGAATTTGAAGGCCTTGTCTGCTTTGAAAATATACTCTCCCCTCTAA
Organism: Pseudochirops cupreus; assembly: GCA_028627135.1. NCBI lineage: Eukaryota > Metazoa > Chordata > Mammalia > Diprotodontia > Pseudocheiridae > Pseudochirops > Pseudochirops cupreus. The sequence continues at coordinate 375,606,366 of CM053580.1, read as the reverse complement.
TAGACTGAATTTAATCACATGGAACCTCTGGTAGAAGGAGTTTGTTGAAGGGTGGAGCAAAGTCTACAGAAAGCTGGTAGTCAGAGCAGCTAGACCCAGTTGGGAGGAGAGAACACTTCTGAGGGATACAGTTAGGCTTGTGAGTAAATATTGGTCTTGTATGAGTTTGTGGAAAGGCTAAAGGATGGTGTGGCTCTGTGCATTAATTTCTATGTTGATATGATGGATTCAGTTTCCCAGTGTTGGGATTTGGTTTTCTGGTGTATGAATAAATGTTTTGCTTCTGTCTTCTATATGGAGAGTCTGTTATATATTGTGATTGAGCACTATGCAGGTATATTTATACTGACCTTTGGGGCTACAGTTTCATAGCCAATCCTTTTTTATGTTCTTTTTTGTTCAATGAAATATGCAAGTTTGTTTGTGTTTGCCAAATTCAGAATAAAAAAAATTACATTAAATTAAATTGGATGCTTTGTTTTTTTTTTCTCTGAAGCCCTAATTTTGATTTCTTCAGGGGAGAACTCAATATTTCTTTCTTTGCTTAGTTTATTCCTAGGAGATCTTCAAATTCTCATTACCATTATAACTCACAGCAATGGCAGCCTGAACTCTAGAGTAATCAAGGGGGCAGCTGTCTCACTCACAGCTGTTAGTAGCCACTGTCAACTGCTTTAAGAGTATTCTGATACTATCACCAAGAAATTGCAGAGAGAAAATAAGAAGAGCAATTGAGCATTCTTGGGGAGGATCAGTCAGGTCTGGGGAAAGAAGGATTTAAAGAACTTTCTGTCTGCCATCCAATACTTAAAAGGATGGCCATTTGCTCACTTGCAGAAAATCAGTAGATGTGTCTGTTTACCCATGTATTTCTACACTAGTGATAGATTAGACCAGAGCCAACAGTCAAAGATCAGGGGTTTATTTTGTAACATGAGATATCATTGACCAGAATAGAACAGAAAATGAGCATAAAATTGGGCAGTGCTGCATGATCCAAGTTCCTAAATACCATATTGCATGTACTTATAAAAACCCAAACACACACATACACAGAGCTCTAATTTATTTTACCATGAAAGCTATTTTTTCACCTGATATAGCGATACTGTATTTTTTACATCTCAAGCAACATTAAATTCAAATTAAAACATAACGAGAGCAGCTATCCATCTTGGACATGAAGCATTTATTTCTTTTGACCTGACTCTGTCCTTTTCTCTGCCTTGAGTGTAAACACACCCACCTTAGTATATCTAGCAAACCCCAGGCCATGTGTTACATCTATCCAAACCAGACATTTTGCCATCTGCCTTGCTGTCATTTATTTACCTTCCCCCACTTTCCCCCAATGTGACCCACTTTTTGACTCTCCTTCAAAACTGGATTGCTTGGACTCCATTTCCCCTATTTGAATGTAAATTCCTTGAGGGTAAGAAGTTTCTCACTTTTTATTTGCATCCCTGTACCTAGTACAGTGCCTGGTATACATTAAGTGCTTAATAATGTCATTTCATTCAAGAAGAAAGAGAAAAAGGAAGAATGAAAGAAAGAAAATGAGAAAAGAAGAAAAGACAGGGAGGGAGAGAATACTCATCTTTTTTTGTTTTGTTTTTTCATTTGAGTAAAATCTAGTTGAGTAATTTCAGTGATAAGTGAAAGAATCTTATCTTACAAGATGAGATGTTTTTTGGTTATAGTTTGACCTTGATTGATGAGATTTTTTTACGACACTGAAATGCAGGGTTTCTGTGTATCTCTAAGCAGACTATCTTGTGGGTCTCTAGCCATGTGAATGGAATCAATGATGCCCTTTTCTAATATTCCATGATCTGAGAGGTTCAGACTTGGCCTGGGAAAGGAGATGAAGCCTAGACCAAGCCAGAGCTGACCAAAGAAAGAAGAGAATAGTTTGGCCTGCTCATCGCTGATATTGAAGAAACATTGATAGTAGATGCAATCAAAGTTACTAAGTGTTTATGGAATATGCCTATTTTGACCCTGGGTAGCATGTATCTAAACATATCTGAAAAATTCTTTTTTTTAAGTTGGAAATGAGGTTGCCACTCCCCATGGGTTTATGATCTAGTTGGGGGAAAATAACAGATAACTATTAAATGATTCAAGGAGACATATATGTGATATATAATGTGATTGAAACAGTATAAGTGGGAAGAAAAGAATTTTCATTATTATAAATTCAAGACAATCATGGAAGGCTAAATAAAGAAGCTGGAACTTGAAGTAAATTTGGATTTGGACTGATGAAGAGAAAGGATGAAAGACATTCCAGATAAAAGGAATGGCCTGAGCAAAAAAAAAAAAAGAAGCAGAAAGAAAAGGAAAAAAGGAAAAGAAAGCAGTGGACTGGCTCTAGTGACAGGTTCTTGAGACATAATAGAAGGTATGATTAGCATATCGTATATGGGGTTGGCAGGCTCTGGTGGGCAAGTGACTTTACTTGAGAAAGTTTCTGATAATGGTTACCTAAAATAGGATAAGAATTCTTAGGTGCAGATTGAGGCAACTCTTGGGAAAAAAAGGAGGCCATTCATGAATATGGAGAGGCTAGGCCTTTTATAGATCTCCTGAAGTAATTAATTCTAGCCTAAGGCTCTCTCAGACGAATTCCCACATATGAGTTCAAAAGATCTTCTGGTCCACAACGACCAAGGAGCCCCTGGATGTAGAAGGATCATAATAATTGTGTATCACATCCATCATCCTGAAGATTGGGCTTCCTTAGCTTAATAATTTCACGTCTTTTTCTTTCATGTACTGGAAAAGATAGTGTATTCTATGTGTCTCCAGTTCTGAAGAACCAAATTAAAGCCATTAGACTACAATAGCTGACTTTAAAAAAAAATTATTTTCTGGCATATAATTATGAGATAATCATATTGATAATATTATATAATAATTATTTTCATAGAGAGCATTTGCATAATACTTGAAGGTTTTCAAAGTACTTTTCATGCATTATCTCATTTGAGCCTCACAGACAATCCTGTAGGTCAGGTGTTATTATTAATGTCATTTTACAGATGAGAAAACTGAGATTGAGAGAGGGTAACTGACTTGCCCAGGGTCACACAGCTAATAAATGGTAGAGAGAATTTGAATTGAAGTTGTCTTGACCCCACATTCGACACTCTGTCCCTCATGCCACCTGGCAGACAGGTATACTTTATGGTTGAAGGGTTTTTTTGCATATACGATCTCATTTGATCCTAATAACAATCCTATACTACAGGCGTTATTATCCACGTCCCATGAGATGAATAAATTGGAGGTCAGAGAGGTGCCCATTTTCCTGTGTCTAGGTTCACAGTTCTTCCCAGTACCCCACACTGCCTGTCCTAAATGGAGTCCGGAAGAGTGGAAAGCAGGCTTACATAGGAAAACCTGTTCCACTATTGGGGGCAGGCCATGTTTTCCTTTTCATAACTTGATTTTATATCTATTCTATTTGAAATATAGAGTCTGATTTTATTTATGCTACCCATTATAGTCCCACAGCTACAGAGGCAGGTAATTTTTCTAACATGTTTATAATTGCTCTCAAAGAAACAGAGGCTACCAATATATATAATAAATGTTAAAAATTGACCAATAATTCACCTTAAAATATGTATAATTGCAGCAAATTCAGACAATACAATTGTTTTCCTAGTTATTGCTTTTGTTAAGAAATACTACTTCAGAGTTCATGACAACCTCGGACCACAGGCTGGTGAGCCGTGTTTTAATGAGAAAGAAAGGATTTCCAACTGCCAACTTAGCCGTTGGCGCCATCTAGTGACCAATTTGTCAGCCAGAAGAAAATGGATTCAAGAATTTAGATGTGATTTTTGCCTCCATTCTGGGAACTATCAATATTCTTAGCACTCTCAATAAAATTTGAAATATTTATCCTTTGGTGGAGGCATAATCTGGTTTTCCAAAGGAAATAATTGAAAAGATAAATCTTTACAATAGAGAAAAGGGAAGGAAATATGCCTAAAATGTACATTCCATTGACTTTGAGAAGATACAATGGTTAAAGAAACATGTCAAGATAAAGACATGACTCAGGAGTTCACTCAGTTTATTCTTCTCATACTGGAACTGAAATGGTGAATTCACTACAAAATATTCCATTTTTTCATCTGGTAGCCCTGGGAACACCATATGAATCAAGGGTACATTATTTTTAAAAAACAAAATAATAAAATAAAATAAAATTCTTATTCTTCTCTGGGCCACATCATGCTTCACCATCTTCAGAAACTTGTGAGACCATAGGGAGTACCAAGAACAGGTAGTTCTAGAATCTATAACAAAAAAGAGGTAGCCTCAATCCCTTTCCTTCTTTTGAAAGGCTCTTCCTAGGTTTTATAGTCAAATAACATGGAGACTCCTGATGCGATGAACCAACACTGTATTTAAAGAAATCCCCTGCTGAATTCTGTTCACTGATGTGGTCAACAGAATTGGCTGCATAGAATTTTTAACCATATAGGACATCTGCAAAGAAAGAGGGTGAAATTTAATGAGTGAACTACTGAAGTATAACCAAAATCACTATGGGGGAAAATAGTGAGACCTAGCTAAATTGTGTCCTATAAGTGACCAAGAGCTTTACAGTGAAAACTTTTGAGTAGAGCCCATGCTAGGAATGTTTTCAAGTCTGGCTTTACATCAAATGATGAAACACACACACACACACACACACACACACACACACTTCTTTTCTTCCTAGTGTTTTAATCTCTCAGCTAAGAAGGACTTTGGAGGGGGTATATTAAGTCAGGCCACAACAGGAAACTTTTAGGGAATTGATAAGCTGTTCCAAAAACACAACAGTTTTTCAATCCCCTCAGGAGCAATATAGGTCAATGTACCAGTAATGGTATAAAGTCCAGACTTTGCACTATGTTACTTGGAGCTCTGTTCTAATGAGTTTGGTGGCACAGTTCCAATCCCTGACGAGGCCAGTTAACTTTACAGATGTATCATGCTGACCTTCATCAGTAAAACATTTATTTTGAGTTGTTTATCTATGTAGCAAAGATGATTGCCCTTGTGAGTACCTCTAAGAACCAGTGGCATATAGCATTGCAGCCATCCCTAGAGAGGTGGAGATCCCAGAGTAAATCCTACTATGCATCTCTTGTCTTCCTCCTGCCTTCAATACTTCTATAAAGGTGAAATTTGGTTGCAATTAATATTGAGGGTGGGGGTAACCAGGTGGTGCAGTGGATAGAGTACTGGGAAGACTCAACCTCCGGAGTTCAAGTCTGGCCTCAGGCACTTACTAGCTGTGTGACCCTGGGGCAAGTCACCTAACCCTGTTTTCCTGAGTTGGAGAGAGAAATGGCAAACCACTCAGTATCTTTGCCAAGAAAACCCCAAATGGAGTCAAAAAGAATTGGACATGACTCAACAACAAGAAAAAAAGATTGAGAGTAGCCTAGATGAAGTCAACATGCACCCTGAGCATAGAGTGTGGAAAAGTAGTCCCTTCTGCCAGTCAGCTAGCCTTGTTCCTCCTTGCTCTGAACTTCTGGGGCGCCATCTTTGTACTACTCATGGAAGTACTTGTAAAATCTTCATTGTCACTTGCTTTTATGTAGTACTTGAAGTTTCACACGGAGCTTTATAGATATTTTCTCATTTAATCTTCACAGCAATTCTACAAGGGAGATTCTACGATTATTTTCATGTTGTAGATAAGGAAACTGAGGCTGAGAGGTTACATTTCTAGTCCTAGGCCATTAGAATTAGGAAGTTAGTAACAATTATCATCCCATCCTCCTTCTCTTCCTCATCGCTGACTTTTATATTACCTTATCACAGTTGATCTTCACAATTTGAACCTTCCTAATTCTAAGTCAAGCACTCTGATCACAATGTTAGCCCAGACTGCTTCCTAGCATCTTTCTCATCTTATAGTTAATTGTGTCCTTGTTGAATCCTTTCCTAGGCTAGAGATATAAGATTCTAGGCTCAGAAATTTACATTCTTTTTAAAATGACCTCTAGAACTCCCCATTTAATAGATAAGGAAACTAGGGCTCAGAGGATCTAAGTTAGTCACCAAAGATTACTCAGGTAACAAATGACAGTTAGAATTCAGACTCCACTTCTCTGACTACAAATCCACTGTTATTTTCCACAAAGCCTCTTGGGGTTAAGGTCTGTGTCTTCATTTTCTCCATATCCCAAGCTCCTAATATTATTGTTGTTCAGTTGTGCCTGACTCTTTGTGACCCCATTTGGGGTTTTCTCAGCAAAGACCCTGGAGTGGTTTTCCATTTCATTCTCCAGCTCATTTTACAGATGAAGAAACTGAGGCAAACAGAGTTAAGTGACTTGCTCAGGGTCACACAGTTAATAAGTTTCTGAGGCTAGACTTGAACTCCTATTACAGTATTTTGCAAACAACAGGTATTCAATAAATATATATTGAATGAATGAATCTCACCTTTCTTGCTCTCTCTGCATTGACTATGTATTTGTGATCATTAAATCTTCCTTTCTTCTCTCCGCTCCCCTCAAGAGGGAATGAATCTAGAGTGAGAAGGCCTAGATTTGAATACTAGTTCTAACATTTACTAATGACATGTCCTTTACCAAATCATTTCTCTTTTACCTAAATCTGATTTTGCTCTCCTAAGAAATGGGAATGATGCGTGAACTACCCGTATCACAGAGTAGAGATGGTGATCAAAGAAGATAATGTATAGAAAGCATTAAATAACCATAAATCACTGTATAAATGTAAACAACCATTACTATCAACAATTGGACAGGGCATCTCTTCCCCATTTATTGCCTCCCTGTCCACAACTCCAGCCACCTGGTCCTCAAAGTACCATGCACAGCCCAAGGGTAGTTGTTCCAATTTGTCGCTCTCCAGGGAGAGCTCTGATTATGGGAGACTCTGCAACCATAGAACAGATGGTTATCCCCACAACGCCTACAGGGGGAGCAGAGACTGAACCTGTGACAGTAACCCCTCATTAGCAAACAGCTCTAAGTGACTAAACCAATAGTCCCAGACTTTACAGCTATGATGCTGCAATGAATTCAATTATTCCCTGATGACTTGAGGAAAGTTAATGTGCCTTCCTCAAGGCCTGATTTGGCCGCTAGGAAACATCAACCTGCTTTAGCTACAGCATTCATCGAAGATCTATGGCTATCCCAAGAGCACTGAGCAATATTGTCACCATCCATTCTGGACCCAGCTGTGAGTGGGTGAGGAAGTCCCCATAGAAAATTAAAACTCATTACGTTTGGGCACCACTGCTGTGATAATGCTTCAGTGGTATCCTGCAGGTCCCAGACAATCCGCTTACCTCTCTGAAGCACATAGCCTACTACCATTTTATGCCCAAGTAAAATGGAAAATGGAGGTTGAAATGAAGGGATCTAACCTTTTTTCTCATCCCAGTCCAGCAATGCCTGTCAGAGCTCATCAGGGAACTATATTTAATGAAGCAATACCTTTAAAGTCACTGGAGTAAACATTGCTGAGTATGACCATGCCACACTTTCTTTTCCCCCAAAAAGACTTGCTGACACAAATGTACAACCTGAAATAGGACCAAAATTTTTAACCCAGGGTGGACTAGGTAGGAAGATTTTGAAAAAATATATACATTTTGATACTAGTATTTTAACATAATTGATTTTCTTTGTAATCCTATGTATTTTATTTTATGCATTTAAACACTTTATTCTCAGAAGGAATATGTAGGCTTTACCTGACTGCAAAAGGGGTCCATGCCACAAGGTGAAGTTTAAGAACCCCAAACAAACCTCATTCTGCACCAAATCTACTTATTATTATTATCAAGTGCAAACCTCAGCTATAGTCCAGTTCAGCAGTTCTCAACCTGTGGCTTGTGACCCCTTTGGGCAGTGATTCTCAACCTTCCTAATGCTGTGATCCTTTAATACAGTTGCTCATGTTGTGGTGGCCCCCAACCATAAAATTCTTTCCATTGCTACTTCATAACTGTAATTTTGCTACTGTTATGAATCATAATGTAAATATCTGATATGCATGATGTATTTTCATTGTTACGAATTGAACATAACTTACAGGTTGAGAACTGCTGCCTTTGGGGGGAGTCAAACAACCCTTTCACAGGGATCACAGGGGTCACAGGGGTCTCCTAAAACCATCGGAAAACACATATTTCAGATAGTCTGAGGAACCGAGACACTGTTCCTCTATCCATCTCCAGGTGGGTCTGACCACATGCAGATAAGCCCACACACGAGTGTTAAAGGGTCCCGGCATTAGGAAGGTTGAGAACCACTGGTCCAGTTAGAGGAAAGTTGGAAAAGATAACTAGGCCAGAGGATAGATGGCTTTACTAAGCCTGTGATCTAGTCATGAAATAGGCAGAGGTTCTTTGGCCTGGACTCAATAATACACGCCCACATTTTCCTAGTGTTTTGCTTCTTTTATTTTTCTTATTTCATTCTTAAAACAATCCTGCTAGATGATTCCTACAAGCATTACTCTTCCTTTTCTCAGATGAGGAAATTCCTGGAGATGAAGGGATTTGGCTATGGTCACACAACAGCTCAAACGCAGGTCTCTCACTCATAGTTCAATATAACTTTGTCTTTGCCAAACCTCCTCTGGAATGCAGACCTGAAGGAAATAGTGTAGTTAGGAGATTTCTTTTATATTCTTTTTTTATTTGCTTTTCAGGAGTGTAAATGGACAGCAAATCACTGGGTGTATTGATAGTAACAGATACCTAAGCAGCATGGTATACTGAAAAGAAGACCTGGGTTCAAATCCTGACCCTACCAATTTTCAATGGGCATAAATTTCAGAATGTCACTTAATGTCTTTAGATCTCAATTTCCTTATCCAGAGAATGAGGAGGTGGGACTACGTGAACTTTAAGTTTCCTTATTGTTTTATATCTCTGATTCTGATGCTGTATAAGGAGTAGTAAAATGGGGTGAAGGTGATTAACAAGTTAAAAAAAATAACAGGTAAATTGAGGCAGACCTAATGCACATTTTCTAGGCAATTAGAATTGGGAGCCTAACGATTTTTGAAAATGATTTTTAAGACTGGACATGCTTTATGGCTCCATTAAGTCCTACACTTGCCAATCAATACCTGAAATCTTAAACAAAATTGGCATCTCCTCAGGAGCGTGAATATAATGAAACCCATTATAAAATGTCTGGCTATACCATGGATTAATTTATGCTGGAGGTCAAATTGTGAGCCCTAGATGCTTAGTCATGCATACATAATTACTTACCGGCACACACACACACACACACACACACACACACACACACACAGAGTCTCACACACACACACAGTCACAGTCATAATGAGATACAGTTGCCCAACATTGCCAGGCAAGCATTTGAAAATACCTACCAAGCAAGGATTTGTCCTTAAGTAAGCAGCATTTTTATATTAGAGCTGGGAGGGACCTAGAGACCATTCACCAGGGGTTCTTAACCTGGGGTCCAGGAAATTGGGTTTTGTTTTTTAAATATCTTGACAATCATATTGCAATGTATTTGTTTTCTTTCTGTAACCTTATGCATTTTATTTTATTCACTTAAACATATGACTGGTTTCACTAGACCACCAAAGGGGTCCCTGGCTCAAAAAATTAGGAAACCAAAGCTCAGCAAAGAGGTGTGATTTTTTTTCCCCCCAGGTCACACAGGTAATTAGTGACAGAATCGAGAATAAATTTCAGGTCTCTTGACTCAGTGAAATATTTTCCTTTTTTGTTTTTTGCCTTTAGCCTTTTGCAGTGAGAAAAAGGGACAAACCTCATAATCTTGAGTTGTTTTTTTTCAATCTTACATTCTGTTTTTGTTTTTGTTTTTTTCAAGTGAAATAATCATCCTTGAAAGATTCCTTGTAATCAGTGTAACCAGATTGAATAGTCCCTGATGTGAGTTTGGCGTTTGTTTACGGCTGTAAACTAATCTATTTATGCACATTTAGTTGATGTTTTTGTTAGAATTAAGAGCACAAATGGTTATCGAAAATAATTATTATAGTGGCCACTAGATGGCAGACACAAGTATTAAGCTCAAAAAGTACATTTTGTAGTACATTTTAATTACATTAAGTACATTTTAATTACTCTCCTCTGCCTACACATCTTTGAATTTGGAACCATATTGTGGTCCTTAAATCCATACCTTTTCAGCAAGTAACACCTAGCATCATACGGCAAAGTTTGTAGTAAAGTCTACACTGGGCATTCGTTCTCTGCTCAGTCCTGCCCTTTCTATAAAATTGAGACTTGGAAAGATGTTAATCTGTATGGAGACAATGTACCTCTAGCTTTCTCCACTAGCCAACAGAACTAAAACTTCTTGGGTCTTGGAAGACTGATCAGGATATAATGATTTTCCCCCCACTCTATCTGTGCAGTGATTTTTTAAAAGCTTCTGGGTTAGGGAGCTGGTCAGTGTGTCTCGTTAAACAGTGGAAATAAACAAAAGCAACAAATCCTAGATGCCAAGGAGAAGCTCTGCTTGGTGGTTATTATCTAAAAGGACCAGTCTCCCCAGAAGCAACTTGTACTATTGTCACTATTTAATTCTGTAATTCTGGAGGAAGTGCGAAACAGGGAATTCTGTTTGTGTGGAAAAAAACATCTCACCTCTTCCTCATAGCCATGCTCTTCCAATGACACAGTGAGAATTAGAACCCCCTTAGTTTGTTTTCCTTGTTGGGGCAAGTCCAGTGGAGCCCTTGTGACTTGTCAGGTCTCTGTGTGTGAGGTTCAAACACTTTCACCATGATTTATTCACAATAGCCTAGAAGACTATGCTGGATTTCCCTTCCTACTTGTTTGTCCTCTCTTCTATGGAAAAAAACATAAAAAATATTCTACTTTTAAGCAACACATTGAGATTTAATGAACTCAGTAACAAATGGTAATGGTTCAGTCCCATCATTGACAGACAGTTTAAGCAAAGAAAAAGTCCTTGGAATTGTTGATCAGCATGCAACCAATCCTGTTTTTTAGGAAACTTCACCCATTGAAATTCCAAGTAATGAATGTAATCAAGTGCATTTTCCCTGTTGTAGATTGCCCCAGAAGGGTAGTCCTTCAGGAATGTAGCTGTCAATTTGTACAGAAGGGATATCTGAGCACCTTAATGGGAAACTGTAAAGGCCTGATAATACTGTTCTCAGTGTTGACATTGAATTGGCCCTAGGAATGGCAATTTCAAAGTTTAAAAATCACTGGCAGAAAAAAACTACTGCTGCTCTAAGTCCCACAAAGTCCAAAAGTGATTCCAAGCAACTGGCTTGGCAATAGCCAGGCCTTTTTCTTCCCTTTGCACTGAAATGCCTCTATAGCCAGTTCTATAGACTGGTTTCCAGAACAGCCAATGATGATACCACTGCAGGAAGTCATTAAAATACAAGTTGCTTCTTTTATTAAAGATATTTCCACTAGAGTTCGAAAATCAGGCAAATTCAAGTGCAAGTAACAAGTTTCGCACCAGGAGCTCTCTGTTGTCAACTTGACAGCTGAGTCTTAAGCATCTTTACTGTCCTGAATTTGCAGCTATTCCTTTGACCTACTGTGCTCAGCCAAGTGATTGAAATGACCATGTCTGTAGTGTGGCTCCTCCCTAGAAGCTTGGTCTCTAGTGCTAGATCCCTGGCAAAGGGAACCATAGCGAATGGAGTCTAGCAAAACCAAGTCTTTTTGCTGTAATGCAATGTCCACAGCCTCCCATGGGCCCTGCCCCTAGTGCTTTGCCTCCACAGCCAACTCCATTTGGCAAGCAATGCTTGTGACACAGCAGTGAGCCCAGCTCTATTAATGCTCTTGCCTCAAGGTCTGAGCTACTCCTCCTTTCAATTAATTGGTCCCAGATCGTTTCATTCTGCAGGGTTCTGAATGTCCGGGACAGCTAGCAGGGCTCAGAGGGCTGAATACTCTCAGATGGCCACTGCCATCACTGCCAAAATGAGCATGCTGCTGTGAAGGGTTTAAGGCAAGCATGTCCAAGCATCTTAAGAAATGGCATCCACCCATCTCCCCTTGCCCAGCATGAAGAAAATCCTAGGAACTTCTCCCAGATGATGCAACAGCAGATGGATAGCCTTTCTATGGCACTGAGTTTCTTAAAGCTAAGGGAATATCTTAAAAGTAACTTATACTCAAGTGCATACTAATTTCATCTTGTAGCTGAAGAAATGTACCTCTTATGCTTGTCACCACATCAACTAGAAAAATACATGAAACATCTGTTTGTACTCTCTTTCCTCTCTGTCCTCTCTCTCTTTCTCTCTTTCTCTTTTTCTCTCTCTCTCTCTTTTCATCTGTCTCTCACTCTGTCACACACACACACATACACACACACACACACACACACACACACACACACACACTTCGTCAGCACAATGCCAATTAGAAACTTTCAAGGAGACAAGAGGAGAGACTCCTAGATTTCCAGAGGTCTCTTTCTAAACTCTGAACTTATGATTTAAGAAGAAACAATATTCTAGTGTACAGTTTGGTAGAAAACTGGCAGAGTCAAAGCTTCACAAATTATATTTTAATGAAGTAAAGCTAACTTGGGCTTTGGCAAAGTCATCTCACACTACCTCTAAACAAGGCCAAAACAACAGGTCAATTTGAGCAATTTAGTGGGGAAAAAAATCAGTGAAACCCAATGTTTGCCATTGTACAGTTCCTCAGAAGCAGCTGTTGAACTGACGTTTTAAACAGTTGTGTTGCTGTTTTATAGCAGGCCTGATTACATTTTGTGTTGGGTGAGAAGGCAATTAGCAAAAGTAATTTTGTGTTTCTATAATATGTGTTTAAATATATTTATTTATTTATTTATATGTTTTAATACTCTAGGAATAGGCTCATTGGGTATATTTTATGTAAACATGTGTGCTTGCGTATGTATAAATTTGTCTATATAAGCCCATAAAACATTTTGGGGAAGTAAGAAAAGTAGAGAGGAAGATTCATTATTAGTAGAGTAAGAATTTTCCTTCCTTGATTTCTCCAGAAGTAACATGGGGTTCTACTTTGGCTATCTTTCTAGGCTGATTGCACCTTATTACCTCTCATACGCCTGACAAATGGACCTTCTTACATTTGCCACCTTCTTACATTTGCCCCAAATGGCATTCCATTTCTCAATTGTGTGCCTTCCCACACAAGTCATCTGCTGTGACTAGAAAGCTCTTTCTCTCCACTTACACATCTTGCTTTGTGATGCTCTTCTAAGTATCAGTTCAAGGGCCAACTCCTACACGAGATCTCTGCTGAGTCTCTCTAGTTCTTTGTGCTTACCTCACCAAAAGGAAAAATTCTTTTGTATATGTAACCTCGGAGCTTCCCAATCCATAATAGGAATTACAAGCTACTTTATAATTCTTTAAGTCTTCACATTGAGGAGCCTTTTGTATCTTAAGTATTTCTTTCTAGTGGGGAAAATAAATAGTACCTGCTGTTTTGTGGTGAGTATTTCTCTACCTCATTTATCTGGGAGCCCATAGATATGAACTATACTTAAGTGATTTTCTTTGGGGTTCTGATTTGAGGGCATAGGAATCCTTACTTTTTCAGAGGAGAGGTTTCTCCGAAAAAGAATGTCATCTATAGGAGTACAGAGCTGGGGGCCTCTTAGCGGGAAAAGGCAAGTGACCTTGCCCCCTTGGGATCAGTGAGATCAATTGCTGTTTAGATATAATAATTTGGGTGAGGGAAGGAAACACTAACTTAGGGAAAAGATTAGGAAAAGTTTTTACGTAGAAGGTGTCACTTCAGTTGAGCTTTAAAGGGTATAGCAAGAGGAAGATGTGAAGAAGTAGAGCATTCTGGTCATAGGAGACAACTTGGGCAAAGATACAGAAATGGGAGATGGAATGTCATGTATGGGTCAAAAGCAAGAAGGTCATTTCAGCTGGGTCATGAGGAGAAATAATGTGAAATCAATCTAGAAAACCTAATTGGGACTACATGTTAATTCTGTAGAAAACAAGTGTAATAGGAAATGGGGGTAGGAGGGACAGTGAGCAAGGATCACTCATAGTCCAACATGGAAGAGGCTGGGAAGCTTGTTTCTGGAAAGGCATGAAGGCATGTAATGAAAACCACGAAGTTCCCCACTCCCTCATTTGGAACATGCATGGACATCCTGTAACTCATTCTGGTCAGCTGACAGGGTGATGAAGAGATGGATTATTGATTGAATTCATAGCCAGAACTAGGGTTCATTCAAAAGACACTCTCTAAGAAGACAACCTCTTCCAGCTCCCTACTTGGCATGGTCAGCTGAGGGAGGAGAGAGAGATAATAAGAATTTGTAAAGTGCTTACTAAGTGCTGGGCACTATGCTAAGTGTTTTACAAATGTTATCACATTGATCCTCAAAACAACCAAGGAATCAAGACAGAGTGGACAAAGGTCTAGGAAACCTCAGAATGGGGGTTCTAAGAGCTTATTTTATATGCCCAATGTTCCATAGTTTGCATGGCCATTGTTATGCACAAGCATTGCCTTTGCCTTATAGTCTTTTGTCACCATACATATGGTGGGATGCAAGCTAGAATCAACTCTTGGCTAAGTCAATAAATAACCAGGGACTACTATTCTAAATTTAGTGCTGAAAAGAAAGAAGGAACTGATAGTAATGACCCTGAATGGAGTAGAGGAGAGGGCACCAAGGCTGAAAGTATTTTTTGAGCAACTAAAATCCTGGGAGTCCTTAGAGAAGCCATATGGCACAATGGAAAGAACTGTGACCTCAGAGTCAAATCTTGACTTCGACACTTCCTACTTATGTGATCGTGGGTAAGTCATCCAGCCTCTCGGATTCCTGCACAGGGCACAGTGGCTGGCACATGATACATACTTAATAAATGTTTATTGACTGACTAATTATCAATTTTCTCACCTATAAAATAGGAGTGATATCTATAGCAAGAGACAGAGTAGCTTAGTGAATCGAGAGTCAACCTTGTAGTCAATAATACATCATTCCAACCTTACTTATAACATATGGACTGTGAGACCCTAGGCAAGTCTCTTAATATCTATGTGCCCCTAGTAACTTTCTAAAGCTGTAAGTCGTAGAGAAGATGATGTTAGTGTAGAAGGAATAACCTATAATGATGACATCACACATCTAATGGAAAAATGCTGATGGCAGCTACTTTACAGCATTTCTGGAAGGATGGAACCAAATGAAATACTGTATACTAGGGATTTTGTGTACATGGGATGAAAGCCATCAGGTTAGTAATCTACTCAGGAAGGTTCCAAAACCTACAACGGATCCCAATCAACTCATTGGGCTACACACCCCATCATGGAGTAACTAGTCTGTGTGCTTTCCATGCCCCTAGGACTTAAACAGTTCTGATTAGATTCATAACATAAGTGTCCAAATTTGAAAAAGTCTCAATGCTGTTTAAGCTCTGCTATGCTATTTCACATTGAGTTATGAAACAGTTATATAATTGAGACTCCCTACAAGGCATTCTACATGTAACCAA
The DNA here is from genome assembly GCA_028627135.1 of Pseudochirops cupreus. Classification (NCBI taxonomy): domain Eukaryota; kingdom Metazoa; phylum Chordata; class Mammalia; order Diprotodontia; family Pseudocheiridae; genus Pseudochirops; species Pseudochirops cupreus. The sequence continues at coordinate 375,590,829 of CM053580.1, read as the reverse complement.
TTTTGTTCTGTTCAGATGAAACTCAGATCCTCAGTGTGTAATGATGGACCCCCATATCTCTTGTCTTGTGGGCAGTGCCTTTGGTGTTAGTAATAAGAGAAATGTTTTAAGTGTAGTCCATTCACCTAAGCTCAGCATTGTCCCAGTCACAGAATACCAGGCTGGGTACTTTTACATATATCTATATCTATCATAACATCTATCTATCTATCTATCTCTCTATCTGCCTTTCTATCTATCTATCTATTTACCTTTCTATCTATTTCCTCCCCTTCTGTTGCTTTTAGTATTCTTGGGTCAAGAGTGAGATTCCATTTTTGGCTTTCAGCTTACAGCTTATCTGAGCTACACCCTTCTGTTTGCCTTTCTTTTCCCCAGTTGCGCTTTCAAAAAGACAGGCCTTGGGACCACTCCATGTTCTGTCCCAGAAAAATTTCTTTGCTATGAAGTCTGTAAAAGGAATGTTCAAAACGTGATAACTATATTCCTTTTGGTCACACCCCACCCAGCCATATGTTGTTGTTTTTTTCAGCACACTTAGGATTTTTGCAGGATGGCAATATGTTGTTTTTTTTGTTGTCGCTTGTTTTGAAGTGCTGTTTTTTTAGTCCTCTGGTCGTGAGAAACATGCCACATTTCCTGGGGCAGCCCCCTGACCAGCCACCATGTTTTCTGGGACGAGGCTGGTATCTGTCCAGCATCTTTCAAGACAAGGGAAGATATGCCCAGGCCAAGTTATATCACGTAATCATTCTCTGGAGTCACATAAGCAGTTAGACAATCAGCTGTCATTTTGATTTCCCAAAGAAAAAAGAATTTGGCCAAGCCCCTGATTCCTAACTATAGCCCTTAGAAACGTGGGTGGAAAAGTCTCTCTTGTGGGTTTGCCTTAATGTTTTAATCCAATTCTCTTCAAAGTCAAATTGTTCCTTGAATCCCAGAGCTAAACAGCATCAGCTCAAAAAAAAGTTTGTCTTCTCTTGGATTAATTTACAAAGAGAATTATTTTTATATATTCATGTTGGGGATCTTTTACCTTCAGGTCATGGGAAATCAAATTGAGATTTTTTTTTTTGGAAAGGGTAAGGCAAGGCAATTGGGGTTAAGTGACTTGCCCAAGGTCACACAGCTAGCTAAGTGTCTGAGGTCAGATTTGAACTCAGGTCCTCCTGGCCTCAGGGCCAGTCCTCTATTCACTGAGCCACCTAACTGTCCCCTAGGTCATGGGAAATCAAGAGACAGTGTGGCGTAGTGGACAGAAAACCAAACTTGGAGGCAAGAAGGTATGGATTCAAGTCCTGTTTCAGACACATACTAGCTGTGAGGCCTTGGACAAGTGATTTAACCTTTCAGGGCCCCCTAGGCAATTCTCTAAGACATTGAGTTACAGTAGAATTGATGACCTCCTTCAGGAAAGGGACTTTCATATGCTGATAAATCATGGATTGTGAAGAAAATTAGAACGGCATATTTCACCACTCTCTAGAAACTCATTGGAGTGTTATACTTTGCATTGAGAACTTGTTTCTGTATCTGATGATCTTTGTGTCGCTTCCTGTCCATGTAACTTGGAGAAGTTAGTTCACCTCTCTGGTACTTAGTTCTCCATCTGTAAAATCAAGAGCTTGAATCAGGTGATCTCCTAGTTCTCTCGTGGGACTAGATCAATGATGTAATCGGTGGTTGTCCTATTGTCACCATCCTGATGGTTCTTATTGCAGTTGGTCCTTACCAAACGTTATTCTTATCTATTCTCTTTCTGGGATTGAGAAGTCTGACCTGTTCTGCTATAAATGTTGGGGTGCTGGGGAGGCTGTATCTTGGTTAGACTATACAAATGGGGGAAGATTCAATCAACATCAATTCAATTAACAAGCATTTTTAAGGGTCTGCCATGTGCCAGGTGTTATTCCTTCAGTAAGGGACTTCTCAGGAGTGATACTTGCTTGTACCTGATGGCAGAGTCAGGTAGGGTATCGAGAGGGCAAGACGACCAGTGAAGATTTCCCATCCCTAAACCTACTCTCTCTCTCTCTCTGATTTATTAGCACCATCTTGTTAGGAATTGAAATAGAATTTTAGGAAGGATATTGTCAAGTTAGTCTATCCCAAGGAGAGTGACCCAGATGTGAGGGTACATAAAACCATATCCTACAGTTAAAGGAACTAGGAGTGCTTATCTTGGTGAAAAAACAACCTAGAACACCAGGCTTGAAGTCAGGAAGTGGTTCTTGTTTAGTCATGTCAGTCGCATCCAATTCTTTACGACCCCTGCTAGGGTTTTCTCAGCAAAGATACTGAAGTGGTTTGCCATTGTCTTCTCCAGATCAATTTACAGATAAGGAAACTGAGGCAAACAGGGTTAAGTGACTTGCCCAGGGTCACACACCTAGCAGGTGTATGAGGTCAGATTTGAGCTCGGAAAGATGAGTCTTCCTGACTCAAGGTCAGGCCCTTTATGTACTATGGTGCCACCTGGCTGTCCTGGAGTCAGGAAGACCTGAGGTCAAATTTGGCCTCAGATACTTACATTCTGTGTCATCCTGGGCAAGTCATTGAACTCCTCTTAGTCTCAGCTTCCTCCAGTGTAAAATGGGGATAATCATAGCATCTAATTCCCAGGTTGTTGTGAGGATGAAGTGGGATAATTGTAAAGCAATTAGAACAGTGCCTGGCAGGTCACAATGCTGTAAAAATGTTAGTTATTATTATGATTTAGAGGATTGTGAAGGAGAAGGAGCATTAGATGTGTTCTTCTACATCCCAGACAAATGGGTAGAGGGCAGGGAGGAGGAAAGCAGATTCTAGCCCAATATACAGCAAAACCTTATGAACAATTAGAGTTATTTAGCCGAGGGATGGACTGCTTCTAGCAGAAGGAACTGTGCTTTTGTTAAAGGTTTGCAAGTAGAGTCTGAAAAATCCCTTGTTGGGGATATTGTAGGAAGAAGGGTGCATGCTTTAGGTGGAGGATGTACAAAATGATTGCTCAGGCCCCTTTAATCACTAGAATTCTATGATTTTCTTATTCTCCTTCCAGGGATGGGGAACCTACAGACTCGAGGCCACACATGGCCCTCTATGTTCTCAAGTGCAGCCCTTTGACTGAATCCAAACTTCATAGAACAAATCTCCTTAGGATAATAATGTCTATAACATTAATATATCATTGGACATAATAATAATATAATAACAATAAATCCCCTCAGGATTTGTTGTGTGAAGTTTGGATTCAGTCAAAGGGCCCACTTGGGGACCTAGAGGGCCACATGTGGCCCCAAGACTGCAGGTTCCGCACCCTTGCTCCATCCTTTATTCTCTAATAACATTTTATTTCATTTCATTTTATTTTATTTTTGCTTTTTTTGGAGAGGGGAAGGCTGGGCAGTTGAGGTTAAGTGACTTTCCCAAGGTCGCATCGTTAGTAAGTGTTAAGTGTCTGAGGCTGGATTTGAACTCGAGTCGTCCTGACTCCAGGGCCGGTGCTCTATTCACTGTGCCATCTAGTTGCCACTCTAATAACATTTTAAAGGATTTGGCATCAGAGGCCGCAAAGATATGAAATAATGATTCAAAAGTAGCTTGGTCCTAGATCTGGATGGGTCTTAAGTACCAAGTTTAGGTGTATTTTACACTATAGGCAATAAGAAGCCACTGAAGATTTGAGGGCAGTAATAACATAGTCAGTCCTGCGCTTTCTGAAGGTCATTTTGGCAGATGATAGTATAGATGTGACTTTTCTTTTTTTGCTTTTTGGAGAGAAGAAGGCAGGGAAATTGGGGTTAAGTGACTTGCCCAAGGTCACATGGCTAGTAAGTATTAAGTGTCTGAGGCCAGACTTGAACTCAGGTCCTCCTGACTCCAGGGCCAGTGCTCTATTCACTGCGCTACCTAGCCACCCCAATATGTATGACTTTAATCAAGCTGTTTCATGTATCTGGTCCTTAGTCCCACAAGTATGAAATGAGGAGCTTGGATTGGATGAATTCCAAGTTCACTTGGAGGATTTAGATCAACGCTACTATGCCCAGGTACTCTACTATAATTATCCATAAGGAATGAGAAAAGTTTGGAATCACGGAGACCAATTAGGAGGGAAATATAATAGTCCAGGAGAGATGTGATGGAGGGCTAGACTAGGACAATGGCCATGTGAGTGGAGAGAAAGATTCACATATAAAGCAATTAGAATAGTGCCTGGCAGATTGTAAGTATCATATAAATGTTAGCTATTATTATATATATTATTAAATATATATATATGTATATATATACACACACACACACACACACACACACACACACACACACATATATATATATCTGATAAATGAGATTGGAATAGTAGAAATAAAGACAAAGGATGATAGGTAGTACAGGCATAATTTTACAGTGGAAATAGCACTGAAGTTAGAGTCACACGACCCAAGTTTTAATCATGACTCTGCTCTATGTGCAGCCTCAGCAGTTATTTTACTTCCCTGGGTCTCAATTTACTCAGCTATAAAATAAAGCAATTAGGGGAGGCTAGGTGGTGCAGTGAATAGAGCCCTGGAGTCAGGAGGACTTGAGTTCAAATCCAGCCTCACAGACTTAACACAAAAACTAACCATGTGACCTTGGGCAAGTCACTTAACCCCAAATTGCTCTCTCCAAAAAAAAAAAAAAGAAAAAAAAAAGAAAAGAAAATACAGCAATTAGACTAGGTGATCTCTAATGTCCCTTCTCTCTCAAAATCTGTGATCCTGTGTGGTAGGAGCTGTAATAATTAATCAAATGGATATGGAAAATGAGGAAACAGCTGAAGTCAAGGTTGAGAATGAAGATGTAAAGCTGGGGATGTAGGGAAGGTAAAGTTGAAAAGCAAAACAACTTCAATTTTAGAGAGTGGATCATGAAGAGGAGTTAAAAGGAAAGAAAGAAAAGGATAAGAAACAACAATCATGGTCTGAGTGAGAGGAAGAGCGGTAGCGGTGGTAGAGTAGAAACAGACCTTTTCAATTATAGATCACCAGCAATGATTGCACTCCTCTTTTATCACCTTCTTCATTAAGAGAGAGAAAGAGAAAGAACTGAGGAGTAAAGAGAGTAAACGGTATAAAAAAGTTTGTTAGAAGGAAATGCACAATTAACAATTATAACAGTAAATATGAATGAGGTGAGCTCACCCATAAAAAGGAAAAGGATATTCACATGGTTTAGGAAGCAGAACTTAACAGCATGTTGTTTACAAGAAAAAAAAACACTTGAAACATAAATATTCACATAGAGTTAATGTGAGGCTCCAGGGAAGAACTAATTGAGGCTTCATTTGAACTCAAAAAAGGGGAGGCAGTAATCCAGTAATCACGATCTCAGATAAATAACAATAAAATGAGATTAAAACAGTTGAGAAAGAAATTCACACTATGCTAAAAGGTACAATAGATAATGAAGAAAGTCACTATTTTTGGCATAGTATCTAAGTATTTAAAGAAAAAATGAATCAAGTTACAGGGAGAAACCAATAATAAATCTGACCCTTTGAGATCCTCAACATACCTCATTCAAACCTAAATGAATCTTTTAAAAAAAAATTGTACAAGAAGTTAAGTATCTAAATACAATTTTAGAAAAGTTAAATATGATTATTGCTAATTACTGAAAAGGAACTGAAAGGAGTTTACATATTATTCAGCTATGTAGGTCACCTTTACAAAAATTGATAATTTGATAGAGTATAAAAATGTCACATACAAATTCAAAAAAGTGGAAATAATAAACACATCCTTCACCTAACACAACAGAATAAAAATTAAAATCAATAAAGCACATTTGAAGAAAAGATTCTAATTTAAGTGGAAATCAAATAATCTAATCCTAAAGATTTGGTGGCCCAAAGAACAAAATTTAACAAAATTGAAAGTTGAGAAAATGAATTGATGAATTAAATGAATAATTTATTGATTTAATTAATTAATAATTTAATAATTAAATGAATAAATTAAAACTGTTATTTTTAAACCTAATGAACTCTTAGGTAATTTAAAATTTTTAAATGCCAAAGTTTTTAAAATCATAATGAATAAAAAAGAAATTAATGAATGGATAATTAAATAAACAAAGGGAAAGCATTTATTAGCTGTTTACTATGCGTCAGATATTACTTAGTGCTAGGTTTACAACTGCAAAAAAGAAAACAAACCCTTTTCTCAAGGAGCTTAAATTTTCATAAGGGAAGACATTGCATAAAGGGTGGTAGCCAGGGAAAGGTATCTTTTACTAGAAAGTCACAGGACTTTATGACCAGAATAGGGCAGCTGACAGACATGTCCTTTACAAGAATGACAGTGTTGATTTGATAATTATTCCAAGATTGAAGGGTACTAAGTCCAGAAAGCAGCAAGGATCCTAGTGGATCTGGGTCCAGTTTATAATGGAGAGCTCTCACAAATAAGTTTCAAGCAGGCAAGATGTAAAGAGTTGGGTCATAGATGCCATAGGTAAAGAGGCCATTGAAATGAATAAATTAAATGAAATAGACTTATATTTGTAAAAATATATACTAAACAGATTAGTATAACAAGAAATAGAGAAATTAAATAAATCAGACTCCAGAAAAAAATAATTGAACAACATCTTAACTAACACTCAAAGGAAAAATAAATCCATAGGACCAGATATATTTACAAGCAAATTCTACAAAATGTTCAAGGTACAATTGATTTCAATATTATATAAATTGATTGGGAAAAAATAAGGAAAGAAGATTCTACCAAATCCTTTCTATGAAACAAACACAATTTAGATACCTAAACTGGGGTGAGACAAAACAGAGAATGAAAACCAAAGGTCAACATCCCTAATTAATATTGAAGCAAAAATATAGAATAAAATATTAGCAAAGAGGCTTCCACAATATAATTAAAAGATTATACAGAATGATCAAGATGAATTGGTATCAGAGATAATACTAATGGTAAGGTTATTATATGGTCAACTCTATCCCCTGGTTTTAGTTTCTAATCCCTTCTGTGCAAAAAATTCAGAAAGTTTAAGACCTCCAATAAGCAATACCAGAGTTCCCATCCAGTGTTCAGCTGGAACCTTGGGAAATCCAAACATTTTCTTGTTTTTAACACTGGTTTCTTTTATTTCTTTTAGAAAATAAGAGTATGTTAAGTACCAGGAAATGGAAAAAAAAATTTTTCCTCCAAGGTTTTAGTAAAGTCATAAAATGAGCGTTAAAGTAAGAGACAAGAGCAACATATAGTTTTATTGCTTCTTTCTATAAAAGGAGAGAAGGGTTCATTTCAGAAAAGCTAATAATCTCTGGTCCAATTGTATTCATTGGCATTGTAGGTAGTTGTCTGCCTATTATCTTAAGGGTATGTAGCTATATCCATGCTCCATAGAGGTCTTAGAGTGGGAAGGTCACCTGGTAACCTCATCATCTCCCATAAATTTAATTAACCTCTATTCAAAATGTTTGCAGTTCTATGTTCCCAGTCCCAGTATTTCTCCTGAGCTCCAGTTATTTATTACCAAATGCTTATTGGACCCTGAGCTGGATGTTGAATAGACATCAACTCAACAAAAGGCTCAACTAAGCCTCATTGTCTTTCACCCCAAATCTACTATTCTTCCGAATTTCTCTGTTTCTGTTGAGAGCATCACCATCCTTCATTTACCCATGTTCTCATAGTCAAACAACTGTTAATCAAAAATGCACTAAACAAAATTCCTTTATTTTATACTATTGAACTTGTAAGCTTTATTGATAAACTTTTAAGTAAAAGTGGTACTATATTAAGGAATCTGGATTTTTTTTATTTTTTGAAGATTTTAGAGAAGCAAAGAAAAATTTGAAAAGAAATCACAGCCTCTCTAGTAAAACAAATAAAATTCTGTTGAATGCACTCTTGTGATTTCCATAGTTATGAACACGCACAACATCAAGCACTTCATTCTTCCTTCACTCTCTAGCTCTTCCCTCCATCTCCCACTAGTCCAGGGACATAAGTACCAAAAGAATAACACAAACAAGACAGCCCCTCATAACTCACTAAATACAACTCATGCTTCTCTGAACTTTGTCACATGGTTTCTTTTTGCAGCCATTATTACTATCCATTTCTACTCCATTTTTATCAATTCCTTAATCCTTGTGAAGGCTAATTTATATATTCATCTACTTGCTTCTCCACTCTGTCCTTTCCCAATCTCTTGCTCCAACAATATCTTCTCCCATACATCTTCAATCTCTTACTCTTCATTGTTTACAAACATATCTGAAATTCAACATTGCCCCCTCTGCCAAAGCCCTTTCCTTGACTCTCGTGGCCCGTGAAGTTCCTTTATTATCTCTCTCCTCCCTTTCAGAGTTAACTTCTTTGAGAAGTTATCGCCATCTGATGCCACAACTTCCTTACAAGTTGATTTTTTTCTCACTTTACAGAAACTTTTCTGTCAAAGGTTAGCAATGAAGAATGATGATGATGTTGGTGGTGGCAATAATATAATGATGATGATTATGATGACAATGCAAGGAAATAATGGATGCAGTGTGACTCATCACTCTGCCTTTTGAAGCCTATCATAACTGGGTCCTTCCTACTTTTCCAGGCTTTTTCAATCTTATTGTCCTCCATGCTACAATTTAGTGACACTGGTCTTCTTGCTATTTATAGGACAATACACTGAGACACTGCATTCCTAGCTCTCACAAACCTCAGATAAAACCTAATCTTTTACAGGAAGCAGTTTCCAATTCCCCTCAGTGTTAGTGCCTTGTTTGGGATATTATTATATCCAAATGAGGCCATATATATCTTGTCTGCACATAATTGTTTATGTGTGGCCTCTTCTCATTTGATTGCTCCTTGGAGGCAGGGGCTCTTTTTTTCTCTTTTCTTTGTATCACTAGTTCTTAGCTTGGTGCCTGGCTTTTTGACTTGACTTTACTTCAAAGCAATAAAAATTTAGTCTCTATGGAACACATAAGAAGACATGATCTGATAGCTAGAATTATACATCAGATGCTTTCTGTCATAGACTGAAAAACCACAAATTAGCAAGCTACAACTATAGACTTAAAAATATTTATCTTGATGAACTCAACCAACTGTACTGGAATTGGATCATTAGTACAGATGGACCTGTTGCCCAAAATCACGTAGACATGCCATTTAGTAATAAAAAAATTAGTATAATAATTAATAGATGTTGTTATATCAAAGGTTCATAATATCCAAGCTACAAGGAATGAAAAATATTCGAAACATAGTGACCTGCCACAGAATGGTTTCTGTGGAAACTCACTAGGTATATTAATGGAGTTATGTTGAAGATGCTTTCAATGAGCCTACAGAGGATGAGCTTACATCCAAATATTTTTATTAAATTTTTAAAAGTGTTTATTTTATCCACTTGTGCAGTAACCCATAGAACACTAAATATAAAATAAATAGCAGCAGGTTCGTGATTTGTCCCAGGACTATTTCTATCTGAACCCCATCAAAAATGAAAATCAGATAAATATAAAAATAATAATTAGCAACACTTTTTAGCATTTGTGAAGCATTTCAGAAATATTTTCTTTCAATGTTCACAACAATCTTGTGAGGAAAGCATTTATATATATTGTCCTCCTGTTCTACAGATGAGGAAACAGTCTCAGAGAAGTAATTTTCTCATGTTCATGTAGCTAGTAAACATCAGACTAGGATTTGAACCCTAGGCCTCCAGACTCCAAATTCAGCACCTTACTATATCATGCTGCCTTCCTTTAACGGAACAATTGTGTGAACCATCCTGTAAATTCCCATGCCACCTAGCTCTTTGGAAATAAGTGTCAGATATGCAGCTTTTTGGCAGATGGTGCTGCCTAGTGCCAGTGTTTTAAAAACAGGTAATAGTGGGGTGGCTAGGTGGTGCAGTGAATACAGCACCAGCCCTGGAGTCAAGACAACCTGGGTTCAAATCCAGCCTCAGACACTTAACACAAGAACTAGCCAGAACTAGCCGTGTGACCTTGGGCAAGTTACTTAATCCCAACTGCCCTCCAAAAAGCAAAAAAAAAAAACCAAAACAAAACAGTTAATAGTGCTGGAGAGAAGAACATTCTTGGTGAAAACCCATCACCCAAGACAAGATTTTAGAATTTGTTTTGGTTTTGAAGGGAACCTGAAGGGTCATTTAGTTGAAGCCTTCTCATTTTATAAATGATGAAATTGAGGAGAAAAATTAGATCTTTTTGTCTTTGTATTTTTGGCTCAAAGTGCCTTGCACACAGTAGGCATTTAATAAATGTTTATGTAAAGGTAAAATGATTTGCCTAAAGTCAAACCAGCAATAGGTACCAGAGTCAAAATTTGAACCCAGGCCCTCTGACTCCAAGTTCATTGCTCTTTCCAATATGTCATGTGGTTCAGAGAAAGTAAACCATTAAGTCAGGCTAAGTGAAGAAAGCTTTCAGAAAATCAAATCCAGAAATTAAGGTAGAAAATCGAGTTTTTTTAAAGAACTTTCAAAGTCAGGGAGTCAACACGGAGATTGACATAACCAGTTACCTTGTGAAGAGGAGCCTTCAACAAGATAATGGTTTTGTCCCTTGGGTCTCCCCAGCTCAATCAGAATTCTTCTTAGGTTCCTGGAAGAATCCACAATGATGCTTAAAACCCCTATTACAAAGCAAAGTTTGTGGAGGGGGAGGCTAAGAAGCTATTAGTAGTCATCTACACCTCTCTGATTTATAAAATTGCCTCATTGTTGGCTGTACTTTACAAATATTATCTCATTTGATCCCCACAACAACCCTGAAGGTGCTATTATCACCCCCACTTTAGGGTTGAAGACACTGAGATAGGCAGAGATGAAGTCACTTGTTCAGAGTCATGCAGCTAGTAAGCATCTTAAGTTGGAGTTGAACTCTGGTCTTTCTGACTCCAAGGTCCAGAACTCTATCCACTGCACCATGTAGCTGCTTCTCATTTACCCTCATTACCACCAGCAATTAAACCCATTTGGATCATCCTTGTTCTAAATCCTTAGCAATAATAATGATGATGGCTAGCATTTATGGCACACTTTAAAGTCCATTCTATAAATGTTTTCTCATTTGATCATCACAACAACTTGAGAGAAAGGTGCTATTATTATGTTCATTTTATAGATAATGAAACTGAGCCAGGTAAAAGTTAAGTGACTTGCTCAGGGTCACATAACTAGTTAATGTCTGCTGCTGGTTTGAAATTCTGGACTTGATGGTTCCAGGCCCACAGATATCCCCACTGTACAACCTACCTGCCTCTATGCCAAACAACCTTGCAAGAGCTGTTACCTGGCAGAGATACTAGATTCAATAGCAGTTCATAGCTGGCATTATTTGTGTATGTATTATGTATTTGTATATTTGTGTAGCTATATATGTATACATATGTGTGTGCATATTTGTATATTTTTGTGTGTATATATACATATGTGAGTATATATACATATATGCATTTTATAAACTCTATATTTATGTATACATGTATATATATATATATATATACATATATTTTAACATATCTTCTTTATATGCTGTGACTTTAGTCTAACATCCTGGTTGGATAGCGAACTGAGGAGAGATAATGAAAGATAAATAAAAACATAATAGTACTGAGATTATGTAAGAATATTGTGTGAAGAATTAAAGGCTAGAGGGCACAAAGGACTGTGATGAATGCTAAGTACAATAAAAGGGTGTGTGTATGTGTGTGTGTGTGTGTGTGTGTGTGTGTGTCTGTCTGTCTCTGTGTGTGTTTAAGCCACATTGAGGGTGAGGGAAGGCTCAAAGAAGGGATAGGATGATTTGGTATTTGAAGGGGAATAGAAACAACCGAGAGAGAAAGGAGAAAAACTCCATTTTAATTTTCCTTCTGCTTTCTCTCCCAAGGAAAATGATTCTTGGAACTAGAATGATAGAACAAAAATGATTCATGGAGAGTTGAGGTGTGACTCTAGTCAAGTCTCTTTGCCTCCCTAGGCCTTTTCCTTATCTATAAAATGAGGGTTGGGGGGGTGTTGGACTATCTAGTCCCTGAGTTTCCTTCCAACTCCAAATCTAAATCTATGATCCCAAGAGAATGTCTAACTGTCCTCAATTAAAGTCACCAAATGAAACAGCTTGTTCATGTCTTGAATGAAAAAGTAGTAAATGTGATTGCTGATGCTAGTAGTGATCTTCAGAAAACCTAAGAGAAGAGGCAAGTTACCTCAGAATTAAAGTTGTTTGCAATTCCCAAAAAGGGAAAAGAGAGAAGTCTATAAGTAATAGGCTACTGATCTTGACTTTAATTCCTGGGGAATTCTAGAATACCCTGTTAAAAGAATTATACTATTAAAGGGATGATTTTAAGTTTTAAAAGAGAAGCAATAATTTTAAAAAGCCAATTTCATTTCATTATGAACAGGCTGTATCAAGTGAACTTATTTTCCTTTCTGGACAAGGCAATTAAAGCGCTAAATTAGGAGACCACAAGAGATGGTATCCTAAAATTTCAACCAAACATTTAGCAAAGACTCCTATGCTTCCTTTCTGAACAAGATGGAAAGATGTTGGCTGCAAGATGAATTCGGAACTGGTTGAATGACTAGACCCAAAGAGTAGCCATTATGCAGTCTGTCAGTCATTTGGAATGAATATGTCTCTAAATTTTTGCATTTCACATTTCTTCTGAGCTGCTGCAATTCTGCTTTGCTCATAGAGCACAGCATCTTCTTTGATGTGGGCACTTCATGCTGGCAGTTCTTTGCCAATGTTTCTCATGTCTCACAATCAATTCCAAAGTTCTTCAGAGACCTTGAGAGTGTCCTTACATCACTTCTGTGATACAAGTAAGCTCTTGCCTTGTGTGAGCTCTCCATAAAGTCATCTTTTAGGCAAATGTTTGTTTCACATTTGAACAATATGGCTAACCAGAGTTGCACTCTCTGCAGCTGAGCTTGAATGCTTGGGAGTTGAGAAAGGTCTTCAGTGTCAGGTACTTTATCTTGACAGATAATCTCCAGAATCTTCCCAAGACAATTCAAATGGAATCAGTCCAGTTTCCTGGAATGGCACTGATAGACTGTCCAGGTTTTATAGAAATACAACAATGAGGTCAGCTCAACAGCTTTGTAGACCTTCAGTTTGGTAGACAGCCTAATACCTCTTCTCTCCCATACTTTCCTTCAGAGCCTCCCAAACACTGAAGTAGCTCTGGCAATGCATATGTCAACTTCATTATCAATGTGTACATCCCTGTAAAGTCTACTGACAAGGTAAGTGAGCTTATCCACAGCGTTCAAATTTTCTCCATTTGCTGTAACCAGTGGTTCCATAGATGGATGGTGTGGTGCTAGCTGGTGGAGAACCTCTGTCTTCTTGGTGTTAATTGTTAGCCCCAAATTAGCACAAACAGCAGGGAATCAATCCATAGTTTGTTGCATCACAGCCTCAGAGGCTGCACTGATGGACTCAAGGTACAGAATGAGACATATATGCATGTATACATACATACATACATATGCATATATACATATATATAGTATGGACATGTCCAATGTGAGAATTCATTGTATTTGACCATGCATGTTTATTACAGGTATTTTGTTTTTCTTTCTTTTTTTTTCAGCTGGGAAGTTGTGAAGAAGTCAATAAAAGGCTCTCCCTTTTCCCCTAAAAAAGAAGATAAAGCAAAGAGGTTCGTTTAAAATGGTATATGGTTGGTGAAACAGGGCTATACAATGATTTATTTGGAAAAAATGATCTCAGGGTTTTAATGAAAACTCCATGAAAAACTCCATGGAGTTTTTTGTGCCATGGTATCACAAGGCATAAAAAAGCCAAAGCAGCCTTAGGCTATATAAAGAGTATACTATATTAATAGAGTCCAGATAGTTAATGGTTTTGTTGACCTCTGCCTTAATCACACCTCATTAAGGTGCTATGTTTAGTACATCTTAAGAAAGATATAAAAAGCCTGAAAGGTGTGACCAGGTTGACAAGAGGACTAGAGTTAAAATAGACTTCAAATGTTAGAAACACTGTCAGGTGGAAGAGGGACTGGGCTTGCTCTGTTTGACCCTAGAGAATGGGAGCAATGAATGTTTTGATGTACCATAGAACTTCCTAAGAATTAGTTGTTGAAAAGCATACTTAACTGCCTTACCTAGGTGTCACAGTGAATAGAATTCAAATCCAGCCTCAGAAAAATACACTGTGTGAGGCTAGGCAAATCCCTCAACCTCATTTCCCTCAGTTTCCTCAGCTATAAAATGAGCTGGAGAAGGAAATGGCAAACCGCTCTAATATCTTTGCCAAGAAAACCCTAAATGGGGTCACAAAGAGTTGGACAAGACTGATCCAACTAAACAACAATGACAACAGCAACACCACCACAACACTTTACCTCCTAGTGCGGGAGAGGGTTTCCTGCTCCCTGGTGGTCTTCAAGCAGAGGCTCGACTAGGGATTTTTCTATGGAGATTTCTTAGTCTGGATTAGGTTTGATTGATCGGTGCTCAAGATTTTTTTTTACAAATAAGTCCTCAACGAATTCCAATGCTTCTGAAATCCCAAATTCCTCACAAACATGGAAAATGACATCTTTCCCACAAGAAGGAACCACAAGCTCCCTCATTTTTTTTTACACTCCATGAGCTCATAATAGCACATTGGCCAATAGCATGCCCTTAGTAGGACTAAATAAGGAAGCACTGGTGTATCCTTTCACTACTGATCAAGAGAAAATACCTTCTTCTGAGAATACTAGTAGCTTTGTTCTGTATATCTAAAAATGGCCCTATCAGAGGCCTCTGTGCTCAGCCTGCATCCCACTCCCCTGCATGGGTTACTGAGCAAATAGAAAACTTTCTCCCTCATTTCTCAATTACGGCAAATGGCAACCATCCATAGTCCACCTCCTTAGTCAGGTTAAGGCCACTCTTACACACAACACAAGGTCCCTTCCTTCCCATCCTCTTCTTCCATTTGCATGTTACAAACTACCCCTGGGCATTAAGACAACATGACATAAGAATATATTTTCTAAATTTGCATAAAATGAGAACTTCACAGATGGGCAACACATGCTTCCCATAAGTCCAGTGTGAAAATGGCTCTATATCACTTGTCGCTATACACATTCTTTCCACATTTCTGGCACATGTACATCTTAAACAAACAGGAATTGCGACAAGCAAAACAGATGGGCAACCAAAAAAAAAAGTTTCCAAGGCACGCATCCCAAAATTCTTCCTTGAACATGGTACTACACCACTTGTCACAATAAAATCTGAAAGAACTTTGGGTATTAAAGAGAAAAGTCTCTGCTAGAGAGCAGAGCACAAGATATGCATTTCCATAACTCAGCAAGACACGTGGAAACACCTTTGCCTCCCCCAGTGGTTGGGTGACAGGCTCCAATCCTTCCTCTGGCATCTCAGCTGCTCTGCTGAGTTCGTGGGGAGGTTGACTGAAATAGTAAAGTAAAGACATCTGAGTTTTCAAGGTGGAAAGACTAGAAAGATCATTCTGAGCACTGTTTTTTTCTGCTTGTGCACGTATACAGAGAAATGTCATAACTAGTGAGTAGCAGTGGTCGAAAACATATTTTATCCTCCACACATTGTCAAGCCTAGCTGTTGATTTTCTTTTGAAGCCCTACTTCTGTGGGTTATGCCCACCAGTTATAGGCAACCTCTGATTGATCTGCACTGTGTAGTGATCCTAGCAAAGGTCTCAGTGACCGAGTCTTCCAAGGGAATGTGAATTATGGGCTTCACCTTCATCCCGAAGCACAAGGGCCTCCACGAGAGATGTCAGATATGTGAAAGAGTTAGAAGGGCAGACCTGTCAGTCAAGAAATATTTATGAAGCACTTAGTATATGCCCATGACTGTGCTAAATGCTGAGGTTATAAATAAGGGTGTAAAAGACCCAGCTTTCAAGAAGTCCACATTCTAAAAGGGGAGATATCATGTTAGTAACATGAAAGGTGATCTCAAAGGAAAGGGACTAGCAGCCACAGAGAGAGAAAAAGGCTTCCTCTAGAAGGTAGGATTTGACTTGAGTCTTGGAGAAAGCCAGGAATGCTAAGGGGTAGAAGTGGCACCATGAAGAGAGGACTGGGCAAAAGGGGGATTAAGAAATCAGATAGAACTCCCTTTCCAACTCTAACTTGATACAATTCAACACATATTTGTGTGATTTATGTGTCCCCATATTACCTGTGCAATATTGTCTGAAATGATATTCCAGGTAAAATAAAACTATTATCATCTTAATGGTCTTCATGTCTTGACTCTTCCCTATGTACCTTCTGTTCTCACCAAAATTCTACAATAGAGGATGGGTAGAAGTGAGGACGTGGAAAAATTTCCAATTCAGTTCAGTTTAGGAAAGATTTATAAAGTATGAAGCTAATATATGCAAAGAACTTACTAGTTGTGGGACCCTGGACCCACTTCACCACTATGTGCCATAGGCAGCTCTCCAGGACTCACCTACAAAGTCACAGATGGGTTGCAATCTACATTGATGATGAGATCCCTATGCAGAGGAAATTGCAGGTCCTTCCCATGGTCCTATATGCTCAAGATAAGAGCTGGACAGGATCTTAGAAAGCATCTAATGCAACCAACCTCCACCACCCCTATTTTACACATAAGAAAACTGAGACCAGAGAGGTGGCATTACTTACCCAGTGTCATACCGATAGTACATAGGAGAGTTAGGATTTGAATCCTAAGTCCCCTGATTCCAAATAAAATACACTTCCCATTGTCCCTCTAAGGAATTATTCTAGGCAATGGGGATGCCACTCTATGAAATGAAACATATTTCTCCTAAGATAATGAAAATTCTTCCAGAGAAGGTAATGTTTCATTTTTAATTTTCTATCCCAACTACACCATGCCTTGCATACAGTAGGCATTCAATAATATAAATGTTTATTGAATTACTGCTCTTTAACAGATAAGTAAATGCCACTCATTAGAATGTTAAGATAGAGCACCACTAGAAAAACAAAGGAAGGCTCCACAGAGTAGCTAGTAAGGATTTGCAAAGATGAAGAAAAGTAGGAAATTTATTTCATGCCTGGGGGATGATGGTGGGTGGAAACATAAAGGTAAGAGAGATGTCAAATATTAAAAATAACTATGCTGTAATTTGGTTATAACAAATGGTGAAGGGTCAGAAATATGACATGAGGCTGGAAAAGTGGGTTGGAGTCAAATTTTGTACAAAGCCTTGAAAATTGTGCAGAGGTGTTAGTGGTTTGTCTTGAAGGCAACAGGGAGCCCCTGAAGATTTTTTGAACAGATAAATGACCACAGACAACTTTGATTCCTTAGTATAAAGAAATATATCCATCTGTTGAGGGTACAGAGGCCAGGTATGAAGTATGGAGCTTGAGGAAAGAGGTTTAAAATAGTCGCTGTAAAAATATCAACAGGGAAAGAGGGATTGTTGGCCAGCAGTGAGGGCACAGGTGAGAGCAGTATCAGAGGGTCAGTGAACCAGAGATAGAAGGGATGTCAGAAGTTGCTTAGTGACATTTCCTGATTCTACGGATTAGGTAACTGAGTTGTAAGGAGGTGATAGAGTTTGCCCAAAGTCATAACATAAGAGACTGAGCTGGAATTTAAAACCAGGCTATCTGCCTTCAGAACTAAATAATATGAATTTGTAACAAACTCATTTCATCCAGTACCATTTCACAGCATTGAGGAAGGAGCAGAAAAGTTGGTGGTGAGGGTGGCCCGGGGTGGAAGATTGGCTGTTGTCATTTGTCCTTTGTTCTCTAAGAGGACCAGTGCCATCAGGAGGGTGATGCCTTGACTTGCAAGTGATCTGGATTTAAGTGAAGTAGAGCTGTGCAAAGTTATCAGCCTCAATCTCTCCTCCAGAGTCATTGGAGTCCAGTGACAAGACATAGGTCAGTATGACTGGCAATGGCCCCAGATACAGTGGAAACCCTGGCCTTTTTAAACTAAGGTCATGATTGGCAACAGAACAGGGGGCAATTTGGAGTGGTAGAATATAAACTATAGAGCCAAGGAAGGAAAGCAGGACCAAAAAAGCAATAATAGACTGCAAGTATAGTGAGGGACAGAGGGAGCAGAGGTCATGTTAAAAATAAAAATAAGTTTAGGAGCAATGAATCAGAGGCAGATGTGGAGATTTGTGATAATGTGGAGTGAGGATTTAAAGAATACACTCTGTCATGTCATGTTGTGTGTTAGGTTATATTGTATTAAGTAACAGCAACAGCAATTAGATGTAAGAGTAATACATTAGAATATTCTGGAATACTTTTGAGGATATTTTATGGATTGATAGTGTCATAGATTCAGAATTCAAAGAAACCCTGGGAGACATCTTATCCAAGCCCATCATTTTACAAATAATTAAACTGAGGTAAAGAGAAGTTTAAAGACTTCCCCAAGATCATACAGGTAGTGAGTGAGAGAGCCTGGATGCAAACCCAGGACCATATCCCATATGCCCTGCCCTTTTCATTGTACCAAGAGGAGTGTTAAGAAACATTTACTAAGCACCTTCCTATGGTTTAGGTACTGTTCTGAACACAAAAACACAAAATACAATCCCAGTTCTCACAAAGTATACATGCTAATTGGGGAGAAAACACGTAAATAAATGGCCATATATGATGCACAAAGAATAGAAGGAAAATAACCATAAAAGCAAAGGCTCATCAATAGAGTCATCCATTATTTGTCATCTTTGGGAGTCCAAGTTACTTTAGGTGGATGGAACCATGAGGAGATTGGGAAAAGATGAAAATTGTGGAAAAGAGGAAAGTATCCAAGGCCCAATCAAAACCATGGAAATACTCCGAATACCTATAGAGATTTTGTGGTTGTTGTCGTTGCTTTTTGGAGGGGGGAGGGCAGAGCAGTTGGGGTTAAGTGACAAGGTCACACAGCTAGTAATTGTTAAGTGTTTGAGGTCAGATTTGAACTCAGGTCCTCCTGACTCCAGGGCCAGTGCTCTATTCACTGCGCCACCTTGCTGCCTCTGCAAAGATTTTAAGAAGAGATTTTAGAGAACATCTAATGTATAAACTCCCAGGGCAGTGGTCTTCTTTCCGTTTCTGGCCTTAAGCACTGGAAAAGGCTGACCTAATTTGATATAGGAAGGCTTCCTAAGATATTTCACACCAACCAAGGTTAAATTCACGTCAGGGCCGATATTTTGGGTAGAGGGAATAAGCAGACTAGATGATATAGTGGCAAGAATGCCAGACTTGGTGTCAGGAGGACATGAGTTCAAATTCAGCCTCAGATTCTTACTAACCGTGCAGCCCTGGACGAGTTACTTAACCCTGTCTGCCTCAGTTTCCTCATCTATAAAATGATCTGGAGAAGTATCTTTGCCAAGAAAACCCCAAATAGGGTCACAAATAATTAGATGTGACTGAACAAGTAGACAGATACCTATTTTGAAGGATTGCAGGGTTATACAGAGCCTGTTCTAATAGCAGCTGAGCTCTTCTTTTGCTGTTGCTTCAACTTCCCTTAACAGAATAGAATAGCTTCTGTTCTACTTTTTGATATAAGGCTACACACACACACACACACACACACACACACATACACACACACACACATAACTACATACATACAGACACATATATTTCCCTTGAGAGAGGTACATAACACAGTAATTTAAACACATCTGCATTCATATAAAAGTGCAAGAGATTGGTATGAAAGTCTTTCTTGAAAGCTAGTTTGGATAAGCGGAGGAGAATACTTAAAAACAGGATGGAGGTGGGGGAGGAGAAACCAATGAAGGTGAAACGGGCACCGAAAAGGGAGGAAGGGGTTCCAAAGACAAAATTTATCCACATTACCTATCTACTTTGTGCTTTGGACCAGCTGCCTAGATGCTGTAGACTCAGTATCTATATAATATAGTATCTAACCAAATAATATTCACCAATCACTCCCTGGTCAAGGGAATGATGCATGATTTTGTCTCCTTCCATACATGTCAGATATTCAGGAATCCCCATAAGTTAGAACAATTTTCACTATATGTTCACATACAGAGGTGCATTATTGAAGTTTATCCTTCATTTTCAAAGAGGAGAAATGATAATGGATGATGTCTTGGTTTTTATGTGAACTAGATTTAAATGAGGTAGAGTTGCACAAAGTCATCAGCCTCACTCTATTCCAGAGTTGTTGGAGTCCAGTGGCAAGACAAAAGTTAGGATGCCTGGTGATGAAGTGGTAGACTTTGGCATCTTTGATGTCTAACCAAGCTCTACAAGTACCATAGCATCTGCTTCATGGCCATTGGAAAAATCTGTTCTCATCTGCCCATTTCACCAGGGAAGTCTTCACATACTTGGGGTAGATACACACACACACACACACACACACACACACACACACACACACACACACTGATGGATTTGTGGCCCGTCAGCTACCTTCAACCTGCTTTAGCCTCTCTGCTGAGATCCCTTTACCAGGTGTGGCAGCTGTGCATGCTACAGCTTCTTGGAGCCATAGGTGAGAGTTGAGTGCCAGGTGGACAACAAAGGTGAATGAGCAGCCCTGAAAAGGGTTCAGCAAGGCCTCATCCAAGAGCCTCTACTCCTCCTTGAACACCCTAAACATGAATTACAATGGGATGGAAGAAGAAGCAGAGAATAAGGGATATAGCCCATTTGTCAATTAGGTCAAAACTGGGGTGGAATTGAAGGAAAGGCAACTCTTCTTGTGCAGAGAGTCTGGGACTAAATTGAGTGAGGAAATAAATAGGCCAGATTGAGAACAGTATTACTCAGAACAAGGAAACCCTAAAATTCAAGTGTGTGAGATGAACTTGGAAGATACTTTGTAAGCCTTAGACTAGGAATCTTAGATAAGGAAGCAAGGAGGAGCAGGGAGATGATAATGTGTCTGCCTCAATCTTTCCCCCTCAAGTATTATCTTTATGACAACTGTTCGTGTTCTCTATCTCCACCCTAACTCAATGTGCTGGTGTGGTCATAAGCTGGGGCCACTCTGCACCCTGTTTTT
The DNA here is from genome assembly GCA_028627135.1 of Pseudochirops cupreus. NCBI lineage: Eukaryota > Metazoa > Chordata > Mammalia > Diprotodontia > Pseudocheiridae > Pseudochirops > Pseudochirops cupreus. The sequence goes on along the minus strand of CM053580.1, from coordinate 375,569,763 downwards.
CAGTTGTGCCAGTAAGCTTAAACAGAAAAATAAATAACATTTTGCCATATAGGTCAAGATTGCTTATCCACACACTTCAAGAAATGATATCCATGGTTCATTGTATAAAAGAGAAAAAACATCCTTACAGTGTCCCGTGAAGGTAACTTTTAGCCTTGTTGTCCTCACCTGCAAAACAATTGTAGAGTCTCATTTGGCACCATTTCAATGACTGCAATTTTTCTTATTAACAAGTACTTAGACAAATTGAGGCTGGATCTTAGCCTACTTCAGGAAATTTACGACTGAAAATTTAGTGGATATATAAAAGGATCAACCTGCCCCTTTATCAGTCTTTTCATTCTGCAACTGTGAAGAAGCAGGACAATTTTTAGCTGACTCCTAGAGCCAAACCTCTTGGAATTCTTAATTTCCTTAAAAGCTTAGATCAAATTTGATCTTTATGAAGCCTTTTTTGAACTCCCAGTTGCTAATTTTCCTCACATTACCTTTTATCAATTTTGTATATGCTTATTTACCTATATTTATATGTTGTCTTACCAATAGAATATAAGCTCCCTAAGGGACTGCATTGTATTTTTTATTTTGTATCCCCAGTCCTTAGCACCGAACCTTATAAATAGTGGATCCTGATAAATGCTATTGGTTGATCAGTTCACTGTCCCTCCTAATGTATGTGCTTCTAGATGTATGAACATTTGTTCTCCCCCATGTATATTTTCAAGATAGGGTCATTCTTCCCATTTTTGTCATGTGTGGTTATAGTAGAGTATACATTAGTGGTATAGGAGACTGGCATGGGGGTACAGAGGGGATTGTGTTTTTCTTTTTTTCTTACTACTCTCTTTGATGAAATATCTCTGTTTAGAACTAATTGTGTCCTATCTGATTAGTAAAAATAAATGTGATAAAGATGAAAGATGGTTTTGAGTGGATACGAATCCACACAGCACTTCTGTCTGGTTTAGCCCACTTGCAGGTTTAACATGTAAAAGAGGAGCATCTGTATCAGCAAGCACCCTAGCATACCTAGGGCGGCTACTAGCACAGGTTCTTAGATCTGCTTTTCTAAAGGAAAGCAACTCAAAATGGGTTAACAATCTTACTTTAATCAATCAAATATCATTTACCTAGTTCAGGGG
>CM053580.1:375548458-375568121 GCA_028627135.1 Pseudochirops cupreus | reverse complement strand
TTAAACAAATGTAAACTTTCTTTTTTGGCTTCTAAATTTTTTCACAACCTGGTCCCAACCTATCTTTTCAGCCTCGTTATATATTACTCCCCTTCTATTTAATCCATGGCTCAGACAAACTGGACTCTCCCCCACATAACACTTCATCTCCCATCTCCAATCTTCATCTCTTTCTACTCTCTCTCTCTCTCTCTCTCCCTCTCTCTGTATAGGTATATACATATATATATATATATATATATATATATATATATAATTTAACTTTTTGTTGTTTCTGTTTGGTCCTTTTGGGGTTTTCTTGGCAAAGATAAAATTTGCCATTTCCTATTCTTGATGATTTTACAGATGAGGAAACTGAGGCAAATTGGGTTAACTGAGTTGCCCAGGGTCAGACAGCTATTAAGTGTCTGAAGTCAGATTTGAACTCAGGAAAATAAGTCTCCCTCATTTCAAGCACGCACTCTATCCACTGCACCACCTAGCTACACCAGTATTTAGCTACTTTGTATTTATTTTGTAATCTCATTATACTTATCTGTTTGTGTGTTATTTTGCTTGATAGAATGGAATTTCCTTGAGAGCAGGAATTATTTCATCTTTTGTCTTAGTATCCCCACTCCTTAGCACAGGACCCGTCACATAAGAGACACAAGTGTATTTATTGATTCCTGGACTGACTATAATTATGTTTGGTATTTCTCTGATGTCTTCTGCTGTTGGGTAGATCTGAGATGGTAAGGCCTACCAGTGACATTCTAGGGAGATTCTCTGGGAGTGCCCAACTCAACAGGTCATTCTATGGAGAGTGGAAGAGTAGGGAGGTGGTAGAAAACATAGAAGGGTATGATTTTCAAATTTTGCAACTAAGTACAGGGGGCAGAGTGATAGAAGATTGGAATTCACGTTATGGACAAATCAGAATTTTCCATCTATTTTGGAATCCTCCTCCATCCTAAAATGTCCTGAAGTTCTTGAGTCTTAGTACTATGTCTCCAAAATCGATTTAGGACATGGGGAGACAAGAAAGGGATGTTTATTGATTTTTCAGTATATTTCTATGTACTCATATATTGCCTTTATTTCCAAGAAGTCTCTATATTGAGGCACAGCATATGTTAGTACCACAAATACGATTCCTCTTAGACAAGAGAGGGAAGAAAGAGGAATCAGAAAAAAAAGAAGATGCAAAAAGAGATGGAATGAATAAAGAAAAAATGAAGAAGCATGATCTAGTGAAGGCAAAAATATATCAGCATGACATTTCGAGGGACTTATCAGATGGCACTAGAAATAGAAATCTAGAAATATCTTTTAGGATATCTAATTATGGTGTAAACCAAGGGTGAGGAAAATGCAAAGTACCCAAACTTCAATGTGTGAATTGGATTTAGTTAAAGAGCTGCACTTGAGGACCTAGGGGACCACATATGGCCTTGAGGCCAGAGGTTTCCCATCTATTATTATATAAAATATCACATATCACATATATAATATCATAATATTATTGTTGTTATTATTATTATGATTGGCAATTAGGTGCTACAGTGGAGAGAGCCCATACTTGGAGTCAGGAACACCTGAGTTCGAATCTTTCCACAGGTGCTTAATAGCTCTGGTTCTAGGCGAATTGGTTAACCTGTTTGTGTCTCAGTTTCCTTATTTGCAAAATTAAGCAGTTGCACTTGATGGTGTCTGAAGTCCCTTTCAAATCTAAAGCTATGATATAATGAATGTCTTTTCATAAGCACCCAGACAGTAATTGGCCCAGTACAAGATTAATCAAAATAACACTTTGCATTTATGTATTGCTTTTGCTCTTTCCAAATTGCTTTTCACACATATTAGCTCATTTAATCCTTACAGCAATCATTCAAATCAATCCATCAACAAGCATTCATTAAGCATCCGCTTTATGCTTGGCACTGTGTTAATTACTGAGGACACAGTGACAAAAATGCCACAGTCCCTGACCTCAAGCAACTTACATTCTATTGAGGAAACAAGCTATGCAGATATATCCTTTTATCTGTAGAAAAAATACAAAATGAATCCAGAATTCTTCAAGCCCATTTGAGGGGGGAATACTAACTCTGTTGGACAGATGAAGAAAACCATGGGTTGGGGTAGGATGGTGGTGGTGGTCGGGGCAGGCTGGGATGGTGGTGGAGAGAGGGGAGATCTTACAAAGTGATCTTGTCCCAGGATCGCTAGCTGCCTCAAAGCGGATGTTGTGAGGATCAAATGAAATGACATATGTGAAAATGCTTTGAGCAGAAACTAGATCCTCATCTCCTGATGGCTGGCTGGTTCGGTGCTGATAAAGACGTGGTCTGGGGAAGATGACAGTCAGCAATTCTGCCTTTAAGCACCCTCAGAAAAGATGCAGAAGAGCTGCTCCCCAGAGACCCAGCAAGTGCTCACGAGTAGGTGGCATGTTCGTCATTGATGATGTGCTGGGCATAAACTGAGGCTCTAAGTGGGTGGGAGGAGAAGTTGTTATGGCTACTCTATTTTTATTTTTTTTTTTTACTGAACAATTTGTGATTATTTGAAGATTGAGAGTGTTGCTTTATTTTTATTTTTTTTAATTTGGAGAGGAGGTGGTAAGGAGTTTGTTCACATGCCCAGGGAAGTGGTATGGCTTAATAGCCATTATAACATAGTGGAAAAAGAAATAGCCTTAAAAATGCTTGACTGTGGACAAATTCCATCTTATCCACCTCAGTTTCCTGACTAGTAGACTGGAGATGACAACATTTGACTTCCCTACCTCATAGGGATGTAAGGATCTAATGAAGCAAAGTCCTTCTATATAAAACCATAATGTATGTGCCATTAATACAAGGTATTATTATGATTAGGTTGAATAAGAAGTGAGGGGACAGGATTGGAAAGCTACTGGTGAATAGAGACAGGTTCTGGTTCAGGGTAAGGCTGATGGGAAATGGGACAAAAGTGGTACAGTATTTGCAGTGTATAGAATGCCAGGCCCAGAGTCAGGAAGATCTGGGTTCAAATGTGACCTCAGAAACTTACTAGCTGTATGACCCTGAGAAAGTCACTTAACCAACCCTGTTTGCCTCAGTTTCCTCATCCGTAAAATGAGCTGGAGAAAGAAATGGCAAACCACCGCAGTATCTTTGCCCAAAAAACCCTCAAAGGGGTTGTGAAGAGTCAGACATAACTGAAAATGACTCAACAATAACAGGACCATACTCAGTGGTGTGCTGGTCATGATTAACAATTGGACCTCAAAAAAATGCACATAGGATACAAGTTTAAGTTTATTCTGCATTTTTGTTCTTTTTAAGTTAATTTATTTATCTTTCATTTTCAACACTCATTTCCAGAAGTTTTAAGTTTTCTCCCCCTCTCTGCCCTCCTGCCTCCCTAAGACAGCATGCAGTCTCTTATAGGCTCTATGTGTACATTCCTGTTAAACACACTTCCACATTAGTCATGTTGTACAGAAGAATTAGAACCAATGGGAGTAACCTTGACAGTCTGCATTTCTAACATTTTCTCCAGCACTTTCTTAAGTCTGGACAAACAACAGAACAACAAATAAAGCCCCGATGCGTAATGTTTGCTGATTTTGCAGCTGTAAATGCTCTTGAAAGGGACTCTAGGATACCCCAGCACCCACCCGCCCTTAACAGGACTGATTTCTGAGGCTTTGGGCCTCCACAATGACAACAGCACCCTGCTGATAACTTTTTTATGCCTTCAATCACATCACTTAATAAAATAAATGACATGAAAGATAGAGGCTATGACTGTTGTATTCCTTATTTAACACCCATTATTTTTGTTCCCCCCTTCCTTGTCTTCCTTGTTTTCCCCCCTCAAACACCCTCCTAGCTACCACCTATTTTATTTATTTTCTCTTTAACCCACAGAACACAATAGCAAATGAAAGAGAAACACACACACACACACACACACACACACACACACACACACACACACGCTCCTTCATGGATTTGGCTACAGACTCCAGCATGGAGTTTTATGTTTTCTGGCCTGCTGTGCTCTCCTACTGAAATTGTGTGAATGATATAGTGCCCGGGAGGGGAAAGGCAGCCATGATCCTATGCCTTTAAGAGATCACTGAACAGCTGTCTTATGAACTATCAGTGGTCATCTGGGAAGCTCTCAATAACTGCTTACAGGTGGCGTGCCTGCGGCCAGCTTTTTATGAATGTTCTGTGGCCATACGTGCTCAGGGAAATACTGATAACTCTTTGCTCAGGCTAGTGACTTAGCAATCATTACATGAGAAGGCAGGAGCATATATATGGAATCTCGTAAAGCTAAGTCAGACTTGTCCTTTGTTACAGCTCCTGCCCCATAAAGGTAGTGCAGCCTGGGGTGTGCAGGTTGAACATGGTGTAATATTGAAGAGGATTGGTATCGACTGCCTATATAATGTCATTTGGGGAGACCTGGGAAGGCCTATATCACTTCCCTCTCATAGACACCTTTTGAAACTCCTACCTGAGAGCTTTGTCAGTCTTTGGATCCACCTCCCCACTCCTGGATGTGGCATCACTTGAGGCATCAGTCATTTCTACCTCATTAAGAAGGAAAGATCTGAGATCAGGCCTTGATCAGGAGCAAAGAGAGAACAGACAGTGAAGGCTGAAGATACATAGTCATTGAAAGGGGAGAATGTGAAGACCAAGGTAACTAGGTCTCTGAAGAGAAAATTCTCCTTCATCATCTGTATCTGTGTATATCTGCATGTGTTTTGTAGAAATTCAAGCAGAAGAGTTCCCTCACAAAATCAGCTGAACCAGATGGTAACTGGTATGTGCTGATTTTTTCTGAGCTTGCTAGTAGAGTTCTACAAAACATGATCAGCATCTAAGCCGATATATTTTGCAGGACATTGGGTAGGGCCCGGACCCATGGTTTTCATTGGTATAGAGAACTCCCAGACAGGGAAACTCCCTCTATCTATTGGGTACCATCCCTGCAATTAACAGTCTTTCAGATTTACCTAGGGCGCTCAGAGATGACTTTTCCAGGGTCACTTAGCAAGTATGTGTCAGAAGCAGGTCTTAAACCTAGGTCTTGCAGGTTCTGAAGCCAGGCCTCTATTCATCATGTAAGGTTGCCATTCTTAGAGTGTTGTATTGATCATTTGTACTTCAGTATGAATGGAGGAAATGAGTGGAGGCTTTCAGGGCTGACTGAGGTAAGGCAGAGGGAAGAGAGAGGGACCATTAGGCAAAGAGGTAGAAGCAGAGATATGACCACTGATGGATGGGAGAAAAGGATGATGAAGAAACGCTAAAGTCCAACCTTTCCTCATTGGAGATTTTGCTGAGGTCCTGTTAGCTCTGATAGGGTCCTTTTCTCCTAAATAAGTTTATGAATCTGTTAGAAGAATCTGAGGATACATCATCAGGCTCATCCTGGATGCATTTTGGAACAGGGAGGGAATTGAGCCATAGGGTAGCCTAGAGGGATGGTGAACTTGTGGGCATGAGCTCTGTTGAACAAGTGACAAACCAACTGTTCTTTATTTTTTCCTTTTTTAGAAAAAAAAATCAGTGACCCTCCCTCTCATTCTATAAATCTTTCTTCTGTCTTAAAGTGGAACACTGAGGCTTGTTTGTTTGTTTGCTGCTTGTGAAGTGTTGGCATCAGACCCCTCTGGGAATAGCGAACTCCCGATTGCTCGGAGTGCACTGGCTTAGCAGTTGATTGTGTTTTGCAGAGCTCTATTTGCAAGCTTAGAAAATCACCACACACAGTTTACCATATGGCAAACCGATTTTGCTGAGGGGAATATTGTGTTTAAATTTCCACAAGAAAAAAAAACACTCGCAAAAAAAATCTCCCCCAAATCTCAGTGTTTTTCCCCCACTGCCCTGGTTGCCATGACCACCAGTCTAAAACACTTCACAGCCCGGGTACCACTTATGGATATGGAAAAGAACTTTACTTACGATGCAACAAAGCTGAATTTTAGATTAAAAAAGGGGGGGGGGGCGGAGAATCATTATGGATTAATTTGCTTTTCACTGCAAATTACATGAATATGCAAAATTTAATCAGGCAATGTGTATACAAATGTACCAATTAGGAGGATATTTTTAAAATGGCATTTCTCAGCCTAGGTGAAGCATTGCTCTGAACAGTCAAGTCATTTTGGTGTGGTGACAGTGAATTATATTCTCTATGGCTGAATGCAGTGAACTCCTTTCCTTTTTCTCCCCTCTCCCGCTCCTAAGCTCTCTAATATTCTTCACCTCAGAACCTTCAAACTCTTCTGTCATGCATAACAGAGAAATTTTGGCATCAGGGTTCAATTGTCAGAAGAATTCAAAAGATAAAAACTGTGACCATTTTTATTTATAGGGCAAGATAGTAGGAGGGCATGATGACAATAACTCTTTGAGGTCTGAAAGGGCAGCTGGAAATCATCATTTCTGAATTGTTAGGGCAACGTTACATTTAATTCTATAACAATAGCTTACACTTACGTAGCTTTTCTAGTTCTACAAAACACTGTTTTCACAACAGCCTGGTGAGACACACAGTCGAATTTTATTATGCCCATTTTAGCAAGGAGCAAATCGAGGTTCAGCTTCCTGAGGCCCTCAGAGTCCACACAGCTAGTAAAGTTATCGGGGTCAGGATGTGAATCCATCTCTCCTGACTCCCAGTCTAACAGTCTTTCTGCTATTCTAAATTATACGCATTGATTTGAACTTCCTCTTTATTGCCAGTCTTTCTCAGTATACCTTTCATTTTAATTTGGAGCCATATGTTGTTTGCAGTGACATCAACACTGTCTGACCCACAAAATAATTGTTGTTTTTAAAATGAATAGTTCTGAGCTTCTGGGAGTCTGGATCTAGAACCGGGGAGTTGCCACTGGAGAGCTTGCTTTCAGATTTGTTACAAAGCCCTCTAGAGTTCTTAGCAGAAATGTAAACCCCCAGTGTGACAGATCTCACAAAGGCAAAATGCATCACCCTGCATAACAGCTCTCTGCTCCTGCCCACACATTGTTGTTCATTTTTGTTGAGCAACTGAGGACTGTGCTGCAAGAAATCACACCTTGAAGGTAGAGTCGTTACAAGTAGTTGTTCCTTTTGTCACTTACATTTTTCATAATTTAGCACTTTTTAATGCCTGCAATTAGCACACCTAAAACTGGAACATCTCTAACGTCTATCTTCCCACTGCAGGTAAGTCTTATTTGGGCTGTTAGCGGAATGTGGTTTAAGGTGAGGAAGCTGGGTTCAGTAGGTCCCTTGGGGTAAGGAGAAGAGCAATGGACATGGTAAGAGTCAGCAAATCTGAGTTCTAGCCCCAGGTCAGACATTAATTTACTAAATGACCGTGGGCAAATCCTTTCCCACACATGAAGCTCTATTTTTCGATTTGCACAATAAAGGATTTGGAATGGATGATGTCTACGGCCCCTTCCAGTTCTAATGCCCTGGGATTCTATTTTGACCCAAAGGATATATATATTGTTGTTCAATCATTTCATTCTTTCTTGAGACCCCAATTTGGAGTTTTCTTGGCAGGGATCCACGAGTGGTCTGTCATTTCCTTCTTCAGCTCATTTTACAGATAAGGAATTGAGGCAAACAGGGTTAAGTGAGTTACCTGGGGTCACATAGCCAGTAAGTATCTGAATCCAGATTTGAACTCATGGAGATGACTAGTCCTGATTCCAAGCCCAGTGCTCTATCCACTGTGCCACCAATCTGCCCCAAAGTATGTATAGGCTAAATATGGCAAAGCTAGTGCCATCCCTCCCCTATGGTGACCCAGTGTTCCATCTGTCACATCTTTTGCTTATCCCTGACATTCATACCACCCAGCAGCATTCCTGTGTTGCCTCCATCTTAGCCCAGAAAGGGGTAATGTTTCTTCTTTTGGCCAAGGTGAGAAACAGAATTGCCCTTATTGCTCTTACTGCTTCTGCCTCCTCTGTGACTCCTATATCTTTCTCCATCATGGCGGACTAGAAATGGAACCAGCATGGGCAAGTGGTCAGTGGGACCTGATGACTAGAACAGAAATTAATGGGAAGTTGAAGTCTCCTGAGAGGTAAGGAGGCAGATAGCAAAAAAATCACACACTGTATTGGGTGTATATGTATTGGTGGAGAGGTGAATTGAATGCCAGATCCAGTTAGAAAGAACTGAGTTCAAATCCATCTTCAAACATGTAAGGGTTATATGACCCCAGCTAAGTCACTTAACCTTTGTCTGACCGAGTTTGCTCAACTAAAAAATGTATACAGTGAAATCACCTACTCCTCAAGGTTGCTGTGAGAATCAAATTAAATAATATTTGTAAAACATTTAGTACAGAGCCTGGTACCTAGCAGGCTCTTGATAAATACCTGTTTTCTTCCTTCAGAGAGTGTTGGGTATGCTTGTCAGGGGAATGTATTTGAGCAGTATAAACACAAGTATGCATCTTTTCCATATGTGGAAAATGTAAGAAGCAAAGTGGAATTCAGATTCTCAAAGATCATTAGACTATACATTTAGAGCTGGAAGGGAACGTAGAAGTCATTGAATTTAACTCTTCATTTTAAAATGAGGAAACTGAGGCAGAAGTTACAACTCACGTAGGGTGACTCCGCTAATAAATGCCCAATAAATAAAATACACAATAAATGCCCAAGGCAGGATATGAATCCAGGGTGTTCTGACTGACTCTGAGTACTACCCAGAGTTTGTTTGGTTGGGAAATCAATATAAAGATTCACTATCAAAGGATTTGGAGGCAGAGCTGCCATCAATGGAAAAACAAAATTCCCAACAAGTGATAGGATGGGATTGGGGGAGGTGAAGTAAAGGAAGAGTAAGAAAGTTAGACAAGTTGGCAATTAGGAAAGTATTGGGGGCAGAATTAACTAAACTTCACCATTCAATCTTTTCTTCCTCACTGGCTAACAGTACCTGGGGGTGTAGAAGAAGTGAATGAGTTTGATCCAGGAAGCCCAGGCTGGTAAATTCCATGTTGGAAGGTTTAGTGGGGAGAGAGATGGGTGGGAGAGTCTGTTCTCTTTGAGGAGTCACAAGGAAGCCAAACAGTCCAGGCTTAGAGAAGATCATGGACAAAGTTAAGTCTGAAGAACTATGTGACCCTGATCCTCTGGATCTCTGCTATCACCACATGCATATCATAACCTATCCATGCCTTGCCATCCAGCATGGCTCCTGTCCTCAACCATCTTCAATCATCCTTAAGACCCCCAAGGGTTTTTACTCAACACGCTGTAGCAATTCCTCTTCCACTCCTGAAATCATGTGTGGATACCAGAGGAACATGGCTTTTTTATTGTTTTTTTACTCTTGTTGAATATTTTGCTCATCTATAACATGTTATATTGTGTATCCCTCTGATTGGACTCTGATTGAAGGGCAAGGTCATGGGCTCCAGGGCCTCTATCTAAAGAGGGTACTCAGCAGTTTTCCTTTCCATTTCCCACCAGCTATATTGCTTTTGTACTTTTCTTGAGCTTTCAATCATGGTGGGCTACCTTCTCTACCTGCCCTCCCCCACTTTTTTTCTGTGTGTTCTTCCTCCATTAGATTATAAGCTCCTTGAGGGCAGGGACTGTCTTAGTTTTGTGTAATCCTTGGATCCTTAGCATTTAGCACAGTGTCTGATGCATGATAGGTGCTTAATAAATGTCACTCCCACCGGGCATGCTTTCATCATCCTTTAGATAAATCTCAATTTCAACTTTTCAGATGCAGGTTGTTACAGGATTAAGAACAATGGATTTGGGTTCAACACCCCAATGAGACACTTGTTAGCTGTGTGAACTTGGGAAAATTTCACTTACTTTCTCTGGGCCTCAGTTTGCTCCTCTCCAAAAAAAAAATAAAAAGACGTTGGATTAGATTCCCTCTAAGGTCACTTCCTGATCTAAATCTTATTATACTATGATTCACAGACATATAACATTGCTGGAAGAATTTTGATGATAAAATGGGCCTTTGTGTCAATGAGAAGCTTTTGGCTATTAAAACAACTCAGGTCATTGTGTCTTTGCTATGTCTGTCCAAGATATATTTGTGAGAAGATGTGCTCAGAATATTTAGGCAGCACCCAGGACAGAGCCCAGGAGTTTTCTTTCACATTTACATTTGTAACGACCTTCCCCTTAGTCTATAAGAATAATTAATTAACATTTGGGAGAATGCAAATTTACTAGCTGAATTTCAGCTGATACCTTTGTATATTTGGTGGGTAGACAGAAAAGAAATGAGTGTCATGATTTAATAAGAACAGCTAAGGATCAGCTGCTTCAATTTATGTCTACATATCTTTGTGTGGTCTCTTATTTGAGTCATGACAGCCATTGACACCAAGTATTGTATTAGAATAAACCAAACTTAGAACCAGACCTTTGAGTTGTCATATCACAATTTCTTAAATCAAGAGTTTCAAACATAATGAAGCAAAATGCATCATATAAAATATTATTCATAATAAAATTTAAAATTAAGAGAACTGGATAGTATAGTAGATGATAACTGGACCTAGAGTCAGGAAGACTTGAGTTCAAACTCGGTCTCAGACATTTACTAGCTATGTGACCCTGGGTGTATCACATAACCATTGCCTGCCTCAGTTTCCTCATCTATAAAATGAGAATAATAATGGTGCAGACCTCTCAGAGGATAAAATGAGAAAACATCTGTATAGTATTTTGCAAAGCTTTAAGTGCTACATAATTGAGAGCACAATTAATTTTTTGTAGCTGGCTGGGTGCATTACATAGAGTGCAAGAGATCCAAGTTCGTATCCTGCCTCACTTATTATCTATGTGACCCCTAGGCAAATCACTTATCCTTTCTCAGTCTCAGTTTATTTCTCTTTAGAATTGGGATAATTATATCACCTACCTTACAGGGTTGTTTCAAGGTTCAAATAGGCTAATATGTGTAAAATTTTTTGTAAAACTTAAAGAGCTGTATAAATACTAGCTAGTAGAAAGTGTGTTGTTCATTGGGCTCTGGCTCTCAGTTCTCCTCACACAATGTGGTCTGTACTGTAGTCAACCTGGACTCCTGACTTGGTGATATACTTCCCATTAGACTCCATGTCACTCTGCTAGAAGTAAGCAGCAAAGCAGTGCTGGTCACAGGTGTAATGCCATGCACAGGCAGCTTCCCAAAAGAATGTGTGAACAGATTTTAAGGTTCTGATTACATGGTATAGTGAACATGCCATTTATTCCATTACAAATCAAGGCAAACATTCACAACAAATCACAATATAGTGTTCACAACAGCTTAACATTTAAAATGGCCACATAGTTTTCACCAAAGTGGCCACAATATTAAGAACAAAGAACAAAAGAATAATCATCTGGTTTCCCTAAGGAGGTTTGCCTCCTCAGTCAGTCATTCAGTCATCTCACAATACAATAATCAATCTTCCACTCATGGGGCAATCATAGATTAACTTAATCAGTCACTTATCTAGCAATCAGTCACTAAATACAATTATTAGAAAATTACACAAACCCTCCATCCCTTGATGTCTAGTAAACTTCAATTTCACCCAAGGGGAGGTCTTTTCTTCATCTTGACTTGGGGTGGTCTCTCAGATTCCCTGGATCCCCTTCCATGGTCCCAACTCCTACCTGAATCCACCAAACACTCACCTGGATTCAGAGGCAGACAGCTCCTGTTGTACCCAAACCCAAATCCCAGGTCACTACATACCACCTGATTTGTGGCCCACCATTAAGCCCCTTTGTATTTCTGTCTTTGTCTCTATGCTACACCCTGTACTAGCTTAAGACAGCTTAAGGCATGGTCCTGAGTATTGCCCAAGACATAGTCCCCTCACCCCCTCCTTCCTCAAATCATCATTACTGTATATTCTCCCTGAATCAGCATACTGTACAAAGTTCATTATGGTGTAAGACTATCTTATGTGGAGACCACCCTGTTCTGTTCCACTGACCAAGCAGGGTCCCCACACCCTTCTCCCAGAACATGACCCCAGCCTGTTCTGGAGAATTCCAATCCCCCTTACTCCATGATCCCCCACCCTGCTCTGGAAAGCTGACTACAACCCTCCACCCTGTGCCCTCCACCCTGTTCTAAGAAGGACCCCCATGTCACAGGAAGGTTGCATTCTTGTACCCTTGCGCCATATTCCCAAATTAGCCATTAGCTATAGATCTAACCAATTGCTGTTCTTTGCTTCTGTACATCATGGCTTCTGCTAGCTCCCCTCCCTGATTGTGGTTTTTGTGGTTTTACCCTTTTTAAACAATGGTCCTACCTTCAATGGACACTACCAATTTGAGTGAACACCCTGGTAGTCTAGGGCTTGCTTAATAAATCCACACCTAAATTTTACTTTGAACCCAGATCTTAGCTCACTCTTACTCCCTGCACAACATTCCCAGGTTCTTGTCCAGTCCTCCAGTCAGTTCCTGGTACACGCTGAAGTTCACAGGGTCCAGCACATCTCAAAACCTTCACCATTTCTGTTGCTGGGAACTCAAGGATCAACCAAGCCACAAACAAAATCTTATCCTGGTCATGCTTCTTCAGTCCTCCAGTAGTTCAGCTGGCCCTAGCACCCAGAAGTAATCTTGGCCTTTCAGGCAACTTCAGCCTTCACCAGATTCTGGTCTCATAGAAAACTCTAACTCAGTTCTCAGTCCAGCAGCCCAGCTTCCAGATGCTGCAAAAATTCTGCTACCTTTACCAGGAGTCACCAGGAGGAAAATTCTTGATTCTGTTTCTCTGTCTCTGGAACTCTTTTCATACACACACACACACACACACACACACACACACACACACACACACACACACACACACATTGGCTTCTTGTCTCAGCCAACCTCTTCCTGTTATGTCAGCAAAAGGAGACATAGTTCACACCTTCTGTTTCTTTCACACAGGTGACAGAGTTTACACCTTCTGTACTTAGCCCTTAGTAACTAAGGGCTAAATTAATTACCATTACATTAGGGCAGCAGGGCCTGAGTCTCACATCCAAAACAGTTAATGTACCAGATGCTGAGCATGGCAAATAGCACAGGGGTGTTCTTCTCCAGTGGGGTGGTGAGAAAGTGATTGTCTATCCAATAAGCCCCTGACAACAGCTGCTCAAAGTTATCAAAGCCAACATGCAGGGTGATGGAGAGGCCAATAGCTGACCACAATGAATAACATCCACCAACCCCATCCCAGAATTCAAACATATTTCAAGTCAGTTCCAAAGTCTTCAACTTTTGGTGCATTGGTAGGCAAGGCTAAAAAGTGCTTTGCCGCAGCTGCTTGAAGTGCTTTGCTGCTTGAAGGAACTACTTCTTGTCTGTCTCTGCATTGGTGATGGTTTCTTGAATGGTAAATGTCTTGGAGGCAGTGATGAAGAGGGAGGTCTCCAGACTGAGTTCAGTAAGGGTCTTGGCAATATGCCTACCAGTAATATTGGAGACAAACCAGACACAAGAACCTCCTTTGAAGTAGGGCTTCAGGGCTTCTGTCATCATCAGAGGATCCAAGTCAGAACTCCAATGTCAATGTTGATCACATCTGTAATCATCTTCCTGGTGTGACCTCTTGGTAAGTCACTGTCTCCCCTGTGGACATTCTGGCAGAATGCCTTCATTTTCTCCAGCACTTTGTTCACTTCTGGTACCATGTCCTTGCCATCCACTAGCATGTGTGTGTTGGAGTGATTTCATAGTGTCATGTGGAGCACAGCCCCATCCTCAGGGAAATTGATCTTCATCCACTTGAACATTTGTTCCCAAGCATCTTCCTTCCCTCAAGACTTAGCCAGCTCAATAAGAATCTTCATCACATCTTCTATAATGAGCTTCTTGGAATAATGAACAAGGATATGTCCATTTTTGGTGTTGAAATTCAGACTGAAGCATTTGAAATGGTCCTGGTTGGCCTCAAAAAGGTACTGGGGGTTAAGCTTGGACCCATGCTTTCAGTGTCCCTGGACTAGCTTCTGGAGATTCAGGTCCTGACTGAGCATGGCCATGATGGGGACATGGACTGCCCAGAAAGACACAACTTGAAACTGAAACACTTGATACTGTGCAAATGGTTGGTTTAGTTTATTTTTTAAGGTGTTATTTTCTTCAATATTTTTTGGGTCCTCCTTTAGCAAGCTGTCGATTAATTTTTCATGATTTTCTTGCATTGATCTCATTTCTCTTACCAATTTTTCCTCTACTTCTTCTTATTTCATCTTCAAAATCCTTTTTGAACTTTTCCATGGCCTGCAAGCAATTCATATTTTTCTTGGAGGCTTTGAATGTAGGAGTTTTGGCTTTGTTGTCTTCTGATTGTATGTTTTGAGCTTCTTTGTCACCAAAATAAGATTCTATAGTCTGATTGTTTTATGCTGTTTGCTCATTTTCCCAGTCAAATACTTGACTTTCTAACTCTTTGTCAAGGTAGGACTCTGCTTCTAGTGGGGGTGGGTATAGATGTACTGTCCCATGCTTCAGGGGTTTTGTGTAGCTGTTTTCAGAGATACTTCTAGGGACCTGTAAATTTTCAGGTGGTATGATCAAAGAAGAGGTGTTTACTCCTTACTTGGCCTGTACTCTGGTCTGTGAGTGACAACAAGCACTCTTTTCTGCCTTGGAATTATGGAGGGAGGAGGATTCTCTCTTCATTGCACCTCAAGCTCCACCATACCAGTGCTCCACCTCACCCCAGGACTGCCACAGCGCTAAGACCCAGATTCAAGCAGGGCAATGCAAGAGAATCCTGCCTCCATGCTAGCCAAGAGATCCCTGCAACCCCACTCTGATCAGCTGCTTGATCTCCACACAGTCTGTGGACTAGGAGCTCTGGAAGCACTTACTGCTATTGCTTCTACTGCTGTAACACCATGTACGAGCAGCTTCCCAAAAGAATGCTACTGTGAACAGCTTTTAAAGTTCTGGTTACACAGTATTATGAACACTCCGTTTATTCCATAACAAATCAAGGCAAACTTTCTTAGAAAATCAAGGTACAGAATAATATCCACAACATTACATCTTATCACAGAAAATCACAATATAGTGCTCACAACAACTTAACATTAGAATGGCCACATAGTTTTCACCAAAGTGGCCACAGTATTTAGAGCAAAGAACAAAAGAATAATAATCTAGTTTCCCTAAGGGAGAAACCCTCCTTACTTAATCATTCAATCATTCCACAATACAAGTCAATCTTCCACTCATGGGGCAATCATAAGTTAACTTAACCAGTCACTTATCCAGATTTACAATTACTAAGTATCATTAATTGCTAAATATAATCATTAGAAAATTACACAAACCCTCCCCCCCTCAGTGTCTAGTAAACTTCAGTTTCATCACCCAGTTCAATATCCAAGGAGAGGCCTTTTCTTCATCTTGACTTGACGTGGTCTCTCAGATTCCATGGATCCCCTTCCATGGTCCCAGGTCCTACCTGAATCCACCAAATAGTCACCTGGATTCAGAGGCAGACAACTCCCAGGTTCTCATCCAGTCCTCCAGGCAGTTCTTGCTACACACTGAAGTTCATAGGGTCCAGCACATCTCAAAACCTTCACCACTTCTGTTGCCAGGCACTCAAGGATCAACCAAGCCACAAACAAAGTCTTATCCTGGTCATGCTTCTTCAGTCCTCCAGCAGTTCAGCTGGCCCTAGGACCCAGAAGAAATCTCGACCTTCCAGGAAGCCTCCTTGGCAGCAACTTCAGCCTTCACCAGATTCTGATCTCATAAAAAACTCCAACTCAGTTCTCAGTCTAGCAGCCCAGCTTCCAGATGCTGTGAAAATTCTGCTCCCTCCACCAGAAGCCACCAGGAGGAAAATTCTTGATTCTGACTGCCTCTTCTCTGGGCTCTTCTTAAATACACACACATACACACACATTGGCTTCCTGTCTCAGCCAACCCCTTCCTGTTCTGTCAGCAACAGGAGACAGAGTTTACACCTTCTGTTTCTTTCACAAAAGTATTTAGCCCTTAGTTACTAAGGGCTAAGTACCTGCTAAATTAATTATTGTTACAACTGCCACCCTCACCACCCCAGGGCTGAGACTGGATCACACTCCTCTCTCACCCAGGTCCCCCAGAGTTTTCTCACTGACTTTCTATGCTGTCTTTGGCATTTGTGGGCCAAAATGTCTGGAAACCACCACTGCTACCAGTGATTTAGTCTCCTGAGACCTGCTCCGGCACCATCTATGCTGGCCAGTGCAGGATGGTGCTCAGGCTGTCTTGGGCTAGAGATTTGTTTCACTCCATCATTTTATGGGTTCTGCAACTTTAGAGTTTGTTTAGAGTCATTTATATGTATTTGGAGGGTTTGGAGGAGAGCTCAAACAAGTTCCTGCTTTTACTCCACCATATTGTCTTTGCCAACCTGGGTGTCTTGGATTTAATAGCATTTATTTGAAAAATACAATGGGGGACTTAGTTGTCTACAAGTTCAATATGAGTTATAATGAGCTACAAATCTCAATATCAGTCTTCTTTAATATGAGTACTGTATCCAACACAAGGTAATAGTCCTATTGTCTGGTAGGCTGATCAAACATATCCTAAATAGTGTGCTCAGTTTTAGACATTAGACTTTTAGGAGTGTCATTGTCTATTTGAATATATCCAAATAAAGGTGATCAGGAATTTTTTCCAAAACCATATCATATGAAGAATTATAGAAGGAGGTGATGTAAAACTTGAAGATTTAGTAGAGATATTAGACCTGTCTTCAAACAATTGAAGGACTCTCATGTACAAGAGAGATAAGATTTGTTTTGAAAAGCTGCATAAGTTAGAGCTAGGACCAGTGGATCAATGTTCTTGTTTTGAGGAAGATTTTGGCCCAATGGAAGGATAAACTTTCTAATAATTAGCACTATTTGGAAACATAATGAGTTACCTTGTGACGTAGTATATCATAGGATAAGTTAATGCAAAACTGGATGACCCCTAGCGCTAAAAGAATTTGTCATGCCCCCAAATCTTTTGAGAGATAATACTCCCAGGATTTTCCAAGGCTTTGGTTAGGAGGATATTTGGTGGGATGGACACTCCTCAGTAAACTCACATAATTTTGGTGTGAGAGAAAAGTATTTAATAGGTATTATAAAACACTTGAACTGCTAGAGGAAATTACTGGCTCAGTACAAACACGCAAATACATAAAAACAACTCTTACATAATTAAAATAAAAAACTTAAGAGTACCTCTCCCAGATATTAGGCACAGAAAAGGAGAATCAAATGGTTTATGTATCAATATATATTATAGCCCCAGATCTCCTGACTACAGACACAATAGCTTTTCTTCCTCTCTTAATGACTTATACTACCACAATGACTATAAATTTAAATGTAAATTTGTGAACCTAGATAAAATATTATATTGTTATTGCATGTGGTTTCTTTTCTACCCATGTCCTTTCCCTTTGCAGATTTCCCATTTTAAATATCACAGAGTCACAGTCAGAAGAAGGACCTCAGAGTCCTTCCCATTCCTGAGTAAGAAGAACCACTTTTGTTGTTGCTCAGTTGCTTTTCAGTTGTGTTGGACTCTTGGCAAAGACATTGGAGTGGTTTGCCGTTTCACTCTCCAGGTCATTTTAAGATGAGTCTTCTTGATTCCAAACCTTGCACTTTATACATTGCTTCAAGTGGCTATCTAACCTTTGCTTGAAGAACTTCCATGTGGTTGTTTTTTTGTGTGTGTGTTTGCTTTGTTTTTAATGTTTTTTATCTTAAAACAAGTGGAAGAAGATTCTGGGAAGATGATGCAGTAGGTCAGAAAACCTTCCACTTTCCAAATTTCCCAGACAAAAAAAAGACAGAACATCATCTCTGAGGGAATGTAGAGCAGCAGAAATAAATAAAAATTAAGGTTAAGCAATTGTTCTCCTAAGACTTGGCCAGAAAAGACCAGCCTGAGTCACAGGCAAACACCTCCAGGCTGACTCTGCAAAATCAACAAACAATAAATCCTAGGGGCAGCTGGATTGGGAGAAAGCCTGAGCTTTAGAAACTGTCTCACAGACAGCGTGGGGGCTGAATAGGAGAAGATCGGAAGGACTTTTCACTGTCAAGGTACACCAAGCCCAGCTGTTCTGACCAGGCATGTCCCAGGCTATTGCTGTTGGGGAGAAGGAGCTAGCAAACACTTGTTGAATGCGGTAGCAGTAGCTGCTAGTTGTGGGCACTTGCTGGAAAGCAGAGTCCATGGTCAGTTCCAGGGCAGAGAAGACAGTTGTAATTTGCAGCCACCAGAGGGACCACAGGGAGTAAGATGATTTGCAAGACAGTGTGGCTAGGGGATCTATTTGTGGGGAGCACCAGGTTGAGCCCCAGGACAGGCCTCAGAAAATAACAGTAAGAAGGACCTGATACCTGACAACTCCAAGGAATTAATGATGGAGAGGGCTATCCACAAAAAGAAGGACCTGAGACTTTGGGACATCAGTCTCCATACCCAGGGACTATAACTTCATTGCATTTATAGCTGCTAATACCAAAATAAAACAAAAAAATGAGTAAGCAAAGGAGGAAAAGCCACCTATAGATTGCTACTATGGGGATAGAGAAGATCTGGGTTATTTTCAGAGGATAACAATGGAGCAAAAAAAGTCACTCCCTTTTCAATGAGAAATGTCAAGTGGTTCCAAGCATAAGAAGAGTTCTTGGAGGAATTTAAAACAGATTTTAATCACAAATAAGAGAGACTGATGAAAAATAGAAAAAAAAAATAAGAGCCCTCCAAGAAAATCAAGAAAATTATGAAAAGAAAATCAACCAACTTGAAATAGAGAATCAAAAACTTAAGGAAAAAATAATTCCTTGAGAATTAGAATTGGGCAAAAGGAAGCTAATGACATTCTAAGACACCAAGAAATCATAAAATAAAAAGAATGAAAAAATAGAAGAGAACGTAAAACGTCACATCACAAAAACAACTTCTCTGGACAACAGATTGAGGAAAAATAATAAAAGAATAGTCAGTCTACTTGAAAATTACAATAAAAAATCTTGATACAATATTGCAAGAAATTATCCAGGAAAATTGCCCTGAAGTTCTAGAGAAAGAAGGCAAAATGGAAATAGAAAAAAAAAATCCACCAATCATGACCTGAAAGAGATTCCAAGAGGAAAACTTACAGGAATATCATAGTCAACTTTCAAAGCTCCCAGGTTAAGGAGAAAATACTCAAAGCAACAAGAAAAAAAAACAATTTAAATATCATTGGGCTACAATAAAGATTATACAAGACCTAGTAGCTATGACATTGAAGGACTGTACGTCATGGAATACTATATTTCATAGAACAAAAGAGCTCGGGTTATGACCAAGGGCAACTACCTAGCAAAGTTAACTATAATCCTGAATGAAAAAAATGAATATTTAATGAATTGAAAGACTTTCCGGTATTTGTGACAAAAAAAGCAGAACATAAGAGAAAATTCAACACATAGTATCTGGGAGAAATTTAAGGTAAACATTAAAGACCAATTAAAAGGGATTCAATGAGGTCAAGTTGTTTGCTTCTTTTATATAAAAATATTATAAGTACTCTTATGACTGTCATCATTATTTGGGTAGTTTGCAAAAGAGGCTGGGGCTGAGTTGTTGTAACGATACTGGGATTTGAAGATCTTCCAC
>CM053580.1:375500550-375547958 GCA_028627135.1 Pseudochirops cupreus | reverse complement strand
TGTCTGACCAAGGAATATATACATAGTTACCAGAGAGAGAAGCACCAACATCTGGGATTTTCAAGCTGGGAGACTCCTTAACAGCTACCCAGAGTTTCATCTGGTAAAATTGCAAGAACACTCTTTGAATGAGTGAGCCCCAAAGCAAAATGCTAACCTCAGAGTATATACACCCTTCTCAGAGCCAGAAGGCATCACAACCCTCTTGACTCAGTGCCTACTTAGAAATTAGCAAAAAGTATGAAAGCCTTCCTACAAGCAAGCTTCCCCTAAGCAAGCTTCCTTTAATGGGCTGTACCTGAGGTCTATTAATGGGTGGGGAAGATCTTATATCCCATTAACATTACAACATGCTGGTCTTTGACTTCATGTCCTCAATATCCATGACCTCTATACCATCAGTCTATCCCAGTCACTCATGGGTGCCTTATAGCCTTGAACTCATTATTGAACATATGCTCCTTTCATCATACACAGTTCTGAAATTCCTCTTCCTGATCTTAATTCTATCTATATGTTTTGTTTTGTTTTGTTTTGTTTGTGGCATCAAATTGCAAATATGCCATTCCTTGAGGTAATAGAATCTTTCATTTTGGTCATATGTCAGTCTTTCTTACTCCTCTACTTTTTTGTTCTTACTACGCATCTATGCATCCCAATCCCTCTACTCTTCCCTTTTCTCCTCATCCATTGTCCCTGCTCTAGTTTTACCTTCTACTCTTTATAGTCTTGACATTATGGTTGAATGGTTCAACTACACATTATCTTCCCTTGAATTCCTCACCCTTTGTCCTTTTGCCAATAATCCTTCTGAGGAGGGATGGACTCAAGGTGCAGTAGGAGACTTTGACATGGCCACTGGGTAGACTTGTTTTGTTTACTATGCTTGTTTGTCACAATGGTTGTGTTTTTCTTTTCTTTTCTTTTTCATTTTAAGTTGGGGAGAGTTTTTAGGGAAGAGGACCAGGTGATAATGTTGTGGAATCCTTCCAAAAAGGAGATAAGGAAGCAAAGAAGAAAGGAAAGGAAGGAAGGAAGGAAGGAAGAAGGTAAGAAGGGGGAAGGA
Source organism: Pseudochirops cupreus (assembly GCA_028627135.1). Taxonomy (NCBI): domain Eukaryota; kingdom Metazoa; phylum Chordata; class Mammalia; order Diprotodontia; family Pseudocheiridae; genus Pseudochirops; species Pseudochirops cupreus. The sequence goes on along the minus strand of CM053580.1, from coordinate 375,546,892 downwards.
GGGAAAGGAAGGAAGGAAAAAGGGAAGAAAGGAAGAGAAAGAAAGAAAAAGGCAGGAAGGGAGGAGGGAGGAAAGAAAGAAAGAAAGAAACAAAGGAAGGAAGGAAGGAAGGAAGAGAAGGGAAAAGAAGGAGGAGGGAGGAAAAAGGGTGAAGGAAGGAGGTAGGGAAGAAGAGAAGAAAGAAAGAGAAAGAAATTAAAAGGAAATAAGTCATTTTTTGAAACTTTTTTTTATATGCACAGAAGAGAAAAGGAAATTCAGATGGAAACAGAGAACAGTGAGACAGTTTTAAAAGTAACATGTTGAATTTGTTATATGCTAAAAACAGCAAGCTATACATAATTGAATTATAGTTTATAATCATCTTTTTCTATATGGAATTCTTAGAGGGGTGTTGGTTATATTCAAAAACTGAAAAAAAAATTAAGTATATCTATTTTCCCTCTAGGCTCAGCTTTAATGTGTCTCCTATAAGTCTTCCTTCCTCTACCCTGCCCCTCCATGCACACAACCAGGTGTTTACCCTCTTGAAATTGCTTTTGATTTGCGTATGTTTAAATACCTTATCCTTTCCCTGTAATAAAAGCTCCTTGAATTCTGGGGGTACTTGGTTTGTCTTTGTTTCCCCAGTATCTGCCACAGTGCTTATGTGCACATAGTAGGAGTTTGATTTTTGTTGAATTTGAAATTCGTTGTTTGTTGATGTTTGTTGAATTTAAATAAATTGATATGGACCTCCTCCCCAGTGAAGAGGCTCATTATTTTGGATTGCTTATCCTATCGGGACAACTCCCTCCTCCTCCTCTCTGCTCAACTTACCTGGAGCTGACTTCATTTATCTAACTCTAATTTTGAGCAAACACTGCTAATAACTTGATGGGTCCCTCCCTCTAATCCATCCAAGTTTCTAGACATTTTGGTCTACCTCAGGTCCGCCAAGTAAATTCCTAAATTGCCAGTGATCCAAGTCAAATCAAATATTCAAGTTTATCTTTCCCCCCCTAGTGGAATGAAAGTGAACTCTGATTGAAGCATGGGTTTCCCTATTAAACTCAACGACAACATCATTATCCTCAACACATAACTTCTGATTACACATAAACAAATATGTGACAACAGCAATCATGCTTCATTTTCCATTTCTAGTTGGATACAACAAAGCTCAATCCAATGCAATCACATAGCCTTATCAGGAGTCATTCTTACTGGATGATAAATGCCCACAAGTACCATTTTTTGATTACCAAATCTCATACTGATTGGTAAAATATGCATACAGTGGCAATGCTTAATGCTGTACAACACCAACTCAGATATCCTTCCAGCTTCTACCACACGATTTGACTGATTTATTTGTAATTTTGTATTCACTTTGCCAATTTTGTCATTCTAATTTGCCAACACAAAGAACCAGTAGAACCCCAGCAGCTAGTCATCATACCTAGTTATCATTTTTGCATTCATACATTTTCTAAAAAATAATTAGGTGATTAATTCATCACTTGACTACACAATGTAGTCAAGTATTGCTATTAATAAATACTAAATGAAAGTCACAGATTCTCACAGGGCTCTGTATAAGACTCAACCAAACAGCAAAGCTCAAATTCAATCCCATTTCACTGATATGAAGTGAAAGCTGAAGCTTCACAGAAGCTCAGACTTCTGCATTTGCTATTTATTATACAAAATAAGCCTGCTTGTTTTTAAGGTTTCATGGCATTTGTTTCTACATCAATAAGAACTTACATTCTTATAATGCTTTTAAGGTTTACAAAGTTCTTTCTTACAAAAAAACCCAGGAGATAGGGATTGCACATAATATTTGCATCCCCAATAGTATTTTCATCACTATTTTACAAATGGACAAGACAACACTCTAAGAGGTTAAGTTACTTGTTCACGGTCATATAGCAAGAAAATACAAGGATTTGGACTCAGATCCGCTAACTCCAAGACAGCATTCTATCACGCATAGTCTCTACATTGTTCTACATTTCCCCAGGAAATACATTCTAAGACTAGATTTCTGAATAAATTTACATTACATTTGTTTTGTGCTTTTTAGTATTCTTTTTTTCTTTAAAATAATATTAGTAGGCTATAATACCTGAATAAAAGATTTTTCAGAAATAGCAAAAATAATTCTGTCTGAGAAATGAATGATCAATGGGGAATATAGGGTGGGGGTGGGAGGAAGGGAGAAAGCCTGATTATGGTCCAAGAACCAACTGATAGATCATTTGCTTCATATGCAATTTCAAGTGAACTAAAGGAAGGCCTTCAACCCATTAGGTGAACCCTCTGTGGTGGGTTAACAGGACAACATGAACAAGAATCACATAGAATGGATAGGAACAAGGTAGGCTGAGACCTGAATCATAGGAGGCAATAGCCACATTGAGGAGACAACAGATCCATGAGTACATTGTTAAAAAATAATGTTATCTAAGACAAAATCAACTACTAAATCAACTAAATGAAATTCCAAAACAAGACAAATCATACAAAAAGTAGTTGTAAGAGATTACCAAAAGAATGATCAAGAAAATTAGCTTTCAAGTGCATTTATTGGGTATTGTACCATATTGTACTGTATTCTGTTGTATGAGTTTTGATGTTCTTTGTTGTCAACTTCTTTGGCCATAGTTGATATCAACATATGTGGTATTCTTCCTAGTTTTCATGCCTTTTAGCCCAATAATATTACATGACATTAATGTCTAGAATTTATTTAACCCCTGTCATGGGGCACATACTTTATTTATATTTTTTTGTTGTTATGATAGTTGTTGCTGTTATAAATAGTAATGGTAGTAATCGTTACAGCTGACACCTATAGCACTCCTGAGTTTGCAAGCACTTAATAAAATACAGCTTCTATGAATAAACATTTTTATGTGAATGAATCCTTTCCTGCTGTTACTAAGCTTCTTTTGGGATAAACTTTAAAATGAAATTTGGGGGACAAAATATATGAGCATGTTTGTAACATTTAGTATACTCTTCAGTATTCCTTTCCAAAACAGTTGGATCAATCGACTACTCTATTAGCAATAAACTAGCATGCCTGTTTTTCCACATTACCACCAACAATGAATTTGTAATAATTTACACTTTCTGCCAGAGTGGTTTTAATCATAATTTCTCCAGTTATTAGTGATTTAAATACTCTTTCAAGTGGTTGTTGATAGTTAGGGATTCTTCTTCTCAGAGCAGGTAGGTAGGTAGTGGTGAATAAAGCACTAGGCCTGGAATTGAGAAGACTTGACCTCAAATCTCACCAAAGATACTTATTAGCTGTGTGACTGGTGGTCAAGTCACTCACACTGTACCCTGCCTCAGTTTCCCTATGTGCAAAATGGGGACAGTAATAGTTCTTACCTTCCAAGATTATTGTGAGGATCAAATACGATAATGAGTATAAATTACTTAGCATGGGGTCTGGTAAATAGTAAGCACTAGATAAATGTTATCTATTATTCTGTGAAGTGATAGTATATATCCTTTACTCTTTATCTATCAGAAAAATGATTTTTATTCTTATATTTGATTTATAATTTTCAAAAGACTTCCATATAAACAAGAGGTAGCATGGTATAGGGGAACAGCATTGAATTGGGAACCAGTGTTCTCAACCCGCTATGTCATTAGCAAGTTGGGTGAAGTTGAGCAAGTCACTTGTCCTCTCATTTTCCTATATTGGGACAAGGAATAGATGATTGCTAAGGTCTCTTCAAGGTCTATGATTCTATCTTCCTTGACAACAGACTTTCATAGGCAGTGTGATGAACTCTGTACTAGACCATAACCTAGTAGATTTGTCAGTGAATAAACTGGCTATTATTTTTCATTTCAGTTCTGTCATCAGTAGCCCTCAGTCATCAATTTATACTTTCTTCCATTTCTGTATTTAGCCATGCTATGTGACGCAAAGACTGAAAATGTGGAAGACACCCTTATTCCAGCTTCATTCATGCTGCAGTTTCACACCTATTGAAAACTGTTGTTCTATTTGGGTCCTATTCCAGCTGCTGGCTTCTTCGTGCTCCTTCTATCTCTCCTCTTTGCCTTACACATTAGGTACAAGGGGACAGCACTGGGGATGCTGTCACAGAATCCAAGAAAGGTGTAGGATTTATTTTTAAGTTTGAGAACGGTTTAGAGCAGGGGTTTTTAACCTGAGGTCTGTGAACATGTTTTCTGTCAATTATTTTGATAATTATTGTTTTTAGTACAACTGACTTTCTTTATATTACCGTGGATTTTATTTTATGCTTTAAAAATCATAATTCTGAGAAGAGGTCAACAGGCTTCAGCAGACTTTCTAAGGGATCTATGACACAAAAAGTTTGAAATCCCTACCCTAGAGAAATGGCTCCCAACTCACAAATTGAAGACTTGAGGCAGAGAGAGGGAAGTCTGAATTGCAGCAAGTATTCCAGAATCCATGACATATGATCATTATTTTCTTACCTCTAAAAGCCACAAAAACAGCACACATACTTTTTTAGCCTGAATAAATAATACATTTCACACATATGTACACTACAGTTTTTTGAATGTATGCAAATACAGTTATGAACAGTAAAATAATTTTAATTGTTTCTATGTTCATTCATAGTAGATTTTTAATCAATGAACGTGATTTTTCAAGTAGCAGATACTGATAGTATTCAATTAATATCATGAGGAGGTCTGAAAACTTTTTTTTTTATATTTAATAGGGACTTTTATAATTTAGAAATAAATTAGGAACCACTTTCTACACATGGATGCCAATCAGACCTTGGATATTTGCGAGCTGTGTGATTATAAGCAAAGCCCTTAATCTCTCCAGGTCTCTTTTGCATCATCTATAAAATTGAGATAATATATATGTAACTTCTACTTTGCAGAATTATCGTGAGGCTCATATACAAACAGTTCTTTACAAACTTCAGAATGTTCCATAAATGTTGATTATTATTACTATTAATTATGATGATGATGATGATACCTGGGTATTTCAAGGACCCAAGTTGTCAAACTGTTCACATAAAACTGGTTTTGTGATTTTATAACAAAAGTGGTTTTATAACAAAGATTTTTTCCCAAGATTTCCTTTGCTTCTGTAGAACTCTGACAACAGCTGGTTTGTAAACAGACTAAAAGAACCAAGACAGTGAACCAAGGGATCTTCATGTATAGTCCATATAGATCCAAACTTTTTGGCCTCAGGACTACTTTACACTTAAACATTTTTGGTAACCTTAAGAGCTTTTGCTAATATGGATTATATCTAGGTATATTTTCTATATTAGAAATAAAAAGGAATAATTGTTAAAATATTTTATTCATTGAAAATAAAAAAAATCATTACCATTTGGCATAAATAACGCAATATTTATAAATAACACAAATATTTTATGACAAATAACTAGATTTTCTAAAACAAAATAATTAGTAAGAAGTGGCATTCTTTTACATATTTTTACAATCCAACATCTGGATTAATTTCTTAAAATGTTCATATCTACTTCTGCATTTAGTCTGTTGTTATATATGATTTTGGTTGAAATGGATTAAGAAAATCCAGTTGCAAATAGATATGTGATTGGAAAGGGAAGGAATATTGTAATAGGCAAATAATATCACATCATTATTTTAATGAAAAAATTTGACCTCATAGACTTCCTGAAATAGCCTCAAAGACCTCCAAGGGTGTATAAACCACACTTTAAGAATTACTAGTCTAGATCAGTAGTATTAAACTCAAATAGGAAAGGATCTCTGACGGCTTTATGTTGACTTATAAAACTGCAAATGGACATTATCCAAGCTATATTGTATTGCTGTTTATTTTGTTAAACATTTGCCAATTACATTTAAATCTGCTCTAGGAGTTTTGCTAGCCATGATTCTTGGGCCCCAAGTTTTATACTTCTGGTCTAGAGCATTCGGAATATGCAAGCAGGACTCCTACGGTCATCTGCCATCTTCCAGTTAAATGTCTAAATAACTATGTGCCAAATCTCATTCCAAACAATACCATCCTCTAAAAATATTCCTAGTGGTCTTTGTCCAGGTCCACCTGAAAGCCCAATTTCTTTATTTTATTCTTTTTTTCTCTTCCAATGAAGCAAACTCCTAAAGGTTCCACCAAGATACAACATCTCAAAGTTCAGACCTGTTGCCCAGCTATGCCTCAGAATCATGTGAATTGGGTTCAGAGAAACTAATCTTCAGGAACTAGGTCACTAGAGTTTGAACTTTTATTGGCCATGGTAACTCATGAAGTTGTGAACTGCGTAGGTCCCTTGGACTAGCTACACCAATGATATTACCACTGGTTTGGAAGTATTTAAAAAAAGCAAAACTATTACATCCTTTTAGTGGCAAACTTACAAAATGTAGATTTCCACAAGCCAGCAGAAACATGTCTGTAGCTACCTGCTTCTGCTCCCCATATGTAGCAGAAGACTTCTTTTACAATGGGAATACCCTCAGGCCAGGTGTGTGCTGGAGCTAGAGCTCCCATTAAATTTTCAGTATGAGCATTTATATCTTGGAAATCAGCAAACACTATAAATCAGGGCTTGAGCTATTTTTTGATGATTTTCTAGATTTAAGAAAATGATAGAGAAATTATTAATTATGCAGATTGCATTTAAAAGTGTATCATATGTACTTCCTTGTTCTCACATCTCTGACCCCTTTGGTGGGAAATGGCAGCTATATAAAAACTGGAAGAAACTTTAGAAGCTATTTAGTGCAACCCATTCATTTTAAAGGTGAGGAAACTGAGGTCTGAGGATGAAGTGATTTGACCGAGATTGTTGTTATTTTTTAACCTTCCTTTTTGAAGAGGACTACAATGACATCACAGGATGACACCTTGAGTTTCATATGAATTGGGCTAAACTGAGGCATAGTTGTACAAAATGATTAGCCTCACTCTCACTTCAAAGAAGTCATTGAAGTACAGTAGCAGGACAAAAATCTGGAATGGCCCAGGATGCAGTAGATGACCTTGACATCTTCAAAGTCTTTGATCTCTGATTAGGCTCCAAGCATTCCACAGCTCTTGCATCATCCACCTTCATGGTCCTTAGAAGAAATTGTCCTCATCTACCATTCCAATAAGGGAAGTCTTCTTGTGCTTGGGGTAGACACCCTCCTAACTCATCAATGGGTTTAAGGCCTGTTGGTTACTCTCAACCTGGTTTAGCCCATCTGTGAAAATGGTTACACAATTATAAAATAGTGGATTTAGAATTGGCAATTGGTTCCATGACTACAAGTCCAATGTCTTTTCCACTTCCGCATGCTGAATCCCTGCCTCTCCTGTCAGCAAAGGTCCTGACCATCTAAATGCTTTCTTGCATGCTGGAATTGGATTTTTGGTTATATGAAAAGTTGGGAATCCTGAACCAGCTAAACATTAAAATTTTCTAATACCCAAGAAACATTTTGCCAGAAAGGAAAGGAAGAGGGCTTACTCTTTCATTGGCATAGGTGATTTCCAGTCAAGGCAACTCCTTTTACCAGTGCAGGTTGGCACTTTCTCTGAGATCTAGAGCCTTAGAGAGTAGGCTAGAACACTGAGAGGTCAAACAAGGGTCATGAATACCAGATGTGTCAGAAGTAAGCCTGAAACCCTTATTTCTAGCTTTGAAGCCATCTCTTTACTAGTGATAACATCGTTCTTACAAGAAATTTTTTTTCATGAAATGGCTGCTTTTTTAAGGTAAATTTATACCAACTACTAGTATACTTTTATAGGAAAAAACAAAACAAAACAATAATCCATCTCAGAATTGATGTCCCCTGTTGTGCAAACGCCTGTAGCACAATAGGCTGAAAATAGTTTTCAAAAACTATTTTGGGGGAAAAAATTACTGACAAAAATAATTTTTAAAAGACTGACACCAACTGCTTTATATTATATATTTAGAAGGAATCTGTTTATATTTTTCACTCCCCTAATGAACAAAATGTGAATGGCTTAATCATTTTTCAAAGATCAAAATCAGCTCTATTTTGACAAATGTCCTTATTGTCCCATAACTCTAAACCCTAACCAAACATTAGTGTGTGACAAAACAGACTTCCTGATGCCAGCAAAGGAAGGAACAACACAGCCTTGCTGGATAGCAGAGAGAAGCATCATATCTGCTAGCTTGCTAACTGGCAGAGAAATCAACTTGAAGTTGTCATCTGTACAATGCCAAAACCAGTGGAAAAGTGATGAAATCTAGTCATTCAACTAACTAGTGACAAACAGCTGACTTGACTGCTTTTATTTTCCTATGGAAATTATTTCTTTTCTTTTCTTTTTTTTCTGTAACTTGCAACATGACTTAATGGTAGACTCATTTGAAAAGAGGAAGAGAACCAGTGGTGTGAGAGTCATGAAATTGGGAGGGATAGATTATAAACCCAAGATGCTTGGAACCAATAAGAATTATCTACTTAAACTCATTGTGCAAATATAAAAAAAGGGGGAGGGTATTTACTATGTTTGAAGGACTACACTGCTACAAAGTAGAGAATACAAAAGAAAAACAATTCTTGTTCTCAAAGAGTTTACAAATTTTGAAAAGAGAAAGCCACAAATGTAGTAGCACTCTACTAAATACAGTAGCAAGAGGATTTTTTTTTGATAGTTGCAAGAAAGGTAAATGCAACCATAGAGGAATGAAGAAAAAGTTCACAACAATTTAATACTCATTAGCTCCAATCTTTTTTTTTATATCAAAATGATATTCAACAGCAAAGAGAGTTGGGGAATAATTCAGGAAGAATGAAACATGAATCATTCACATATTAAATATCTAGGGGCAAAGGAAACATTGCAATATTCCAATATATTGATGTTTAGTCAGTAATTTATAAATAACTCTTTAATATGATATAAATTAAGAGCAATTTTGGACACCATGAAAGACAGAGAAAATATGCAGAGAAATGACATGGTTCAAAATAATGAGAAGGAAATATACAAGGTGCTTTCCTGGTGTACATGTTTCAGAGGGTGAGGGGAGTGGGTCCGTGTAATGCCATGCATGAGCAGCTTCCCAAAAGAATGCTACTGTGAACAGCTTTTAAGGTTCTGATTACACAGTATAGTGAACACTCCATTTATTCCATAACAAATCAAGGCAAACATTCACAACTAATCAAAATACAATATATGCAACATTACATCTTACCACAGAAAATCACAATATAATGTTCACAACAGCTTAACATTAAAATGGCCACATAGTTTTCACCAAAGTGATCACAGTATTTAGAACAAAGAACAAAAGAACAAACATCTGGTATCCCTGAGGAGGTTTGTCTCCTTACTCAGTCATTCAGTCATCCAAAAATACAATAGTCAGTCTTCCACTCATGGGGCAATCATAGGTTAACTTAATCAGTCGATTATCTAACAGTCATTAAGTATCATTAATCACTAAACACAATCATTAGAAAAATACACAAACTCTCCACCCCTCAGTCTCTAGTAAACTTCAATTTCATCACCAAATTCAATATCCAAGGAGAGGCCTTTTCTTCATCTTGACTTGGGGGGGTGTCTCAGATTCCCTGGATCCTCTTCCATAGTTCCAGCTCCTACCTGAATCCACCGAACAGTCACCTGGATTCAGAGTCAGACAGCTCCCAGGTCATTGTCCAGTCCCCCAAGCAGTTCCTGCATTGAAGTTCACGGGCAGTTTCTGCTACAGACTGAAGTTCACAGGGTCCAGCACATCTCAAAGCCTTCATAACTTCTGTTCCTAGGAACTCAAGGATCAACCAAGCCACAAACAAACAAAGTCTTATCCCGGTCATGCTTCTTCAGTCTTCTAGTAGTTTGGCTGGCCCTAGGACCCAGAAGAAATCTCAGCCTTCTAGGCAGTGTTCTTAGAAAGAAATCTCAGCTGACTTCAGTCTCCTCGATTCTTCCTCCACCAGGAACCCACCAGGAGAAAAATTCTGCTTCTTCCACCAGTAGCTTGTCAGGAGAGAAAATTCTGCTTCCTACACCAGGAGCCTACCAGGAGGAAAATTCTAATTCTGACTGTCTCTCTCTGGGGCTCTTCTTATATACACATAAAGCCTTGGCTTCCTTTTCCAGCCAAACTCTTCCTGTTATGTGAGCAACAGGAGACAGAGTTCACACCCTCTGCCTCTTAGCCACAAAGGTTTGATTAGTTCCTAAGGGCTAGGTACCTGCTTACTTGACATAACAAAAAGCGGTCTTCAAATTTAAATTAATTACCTTTACAGTCAGGTAGAGGAAAGAATGACAGTCAGCCATTAAGATACAAAAATCATATGGTAATTGAGGAAAGGAAGGATTAATGTTACTGAAAAATATCAAGCAGGGAAATATACTTTGGGCAGAAAGTCAGATAGGAATCATATAGCACACTACAGCATTGAAAAAGAGAGAGACAGAGGGAGAGAGAGGGAGAGAATAACTTAGAAATACATCAAACTCAACAAGGAATCAGATAGGAATAGGAATGACAGTGGGTGAGAGGGAGAATAATATCTGGAAGAGAATAATTTCAAGCAAAGTAAGTTTCACTTTTAGACAATTCCTTAGAAATCATTGAGTTGAGAATAATACAAGAGGGAAAAGAAAAGGAAAAGAATCAGGGACTGGAGTCTGTTTTAGAGAGAGAAGCAGCAATGAACAGAAGCACATAGTTTTAGTTATAAACCTCTGCTGTTAGTTACATTCCTCCTTTTTCCCACTTTTTTACTCTTTTTAAATAGGAATGGACATGGTTATAAAAGAGAAAACTGGAGGGGATCTTTGCATCAATTTTCATTGATTTTATAGTAGATTCAAAATATAAAAATGAGTCATTCCACAAGAAATGAATGAAGGGTCGAAGGATAGTAATAGTTCTCGAAAGGCAAATTTCATGTTATCAACAGCTATATTTTTAAAGTGCTCCAAATCACAAATAGAGAAATTTAATCAGAATAACTTTAATTAGAACAACTACTTCACATCCATCAGATTGACAAAGATAACAAAAAAAAAAGTGGTAACTATTGGCAGGAATGTGGAAAATCAGGTACTGTGTTGAGGAGGTGTCAAACACAAAGCCTGTGGGCCACATGTATCTCAAAACACTGCCAAATGCAGTTCAAACCAGATTAAAATGTAACTAAGAAATATTTAACAAAATAAAATATGGTAAAACATAATGTTAATATGTGATTTTTCAAAGACAATATAGGACTCTCAGGGACATTATATTTTGTTTTGTTGTCCCCATTTCTATTAGAGTTTGACACCATTACACAAATGGACTAATTGTGGAGCTGTGGTCCAGTTATTGTGTAAAACAATTTGAAACTACAGCCCAACAACCTAGCAATACCACTATTAGGTCTATATCACAGGAAGATAAAAGAAAAAAAAAAGAATCCACAAGAACAAAAGTACTTAAAGCTGCTCTTTCTTTTGGTAGCATTGAGGAGTGGCTGGACCTTTTATAGTATGAGAAAACATTAATATGCCATTAGAAATAACAAAAGGAAAGATTTCAGAGAATCTGAAAATTTGTATGAACTTTATGCAGAGTGAAGTGAACAAGACCAGGAGAACAATTTATACAATAACAATGTGATACGTTAGGAACACTTATCAAAGAAATGACCAAGCATGCCTCCAGGGAACTGAGGATGAAACATGTCACCCATCCACCTCCCAAGAAAGAGGTGATGGACTCAAATTGGAGATGGAGTCAAATATTTTTGAACATGGTTATTCTATTTATTTGTTTGCTTGATTACTCTTACATAAGTTTTGTTTTTTTGTTTTGTTTTTTGTTTCTTGCTTTTTGTACGGGAGGGGAGATTTTAGGAGGAGAGCAGGGCTGGAAAAAATGATGTCCAAAAAGAAAAATGAAAAAAAAAGAGGTTCATTGAAATGTTGACAAAAATACACAAAAGAGAACAGAAGGAAGTTCAGAAGTAAGCACAAAAAAAGACAGCTTTGAAAGTAGCATTTTGCATATATTTTTTTAAAAATGTATGGCACAGAGATTTACAGTTTCATATGTAATCTTATTTTTGTTCTACCTCATATATAGAATGTTCAATTTGGGTGTTTCTTAAACTAAGATTAAAAAAGTATAAAAAAAAACTTTAAAAAGAAAGAGAACTAAATCTGGAGTCAAGAGAACTGGGTGTGAACCTGAAATTTATTTCTTTATCCTCTGTATGACCTTAGTGACTTTGGGCAAGTTACTTGACTTCTCAAAGCTTGTCTCCTCATCTGAAAAATAAATTGTGGATTATATGATCTTCTATGATCTACCCTGCTCTCTGTGAAATCTTACCTTTCTTTCCATCTTTTTTGTTTTGTTTTTGGAAGGGGGAAGGCAGGACAATTGGGGTTAAGTGACTTGCTGAAGGTCACAGAGCTAGTTAAGCGTTAAGTGTCTGAGGCTGCATTTGAGTTCAGGTCCTCTTGACTCCAGGGCCAGTGCTCTATTCACTGCACCGCCTAGCCACCTGGAATCTTACCTTTCTTTGGGACTAGCTTGCTTTGGGCCAATCCCAATACTTCAGAGGGCTATAGAAACTGAATTCGGGAGATTAAGAAAAGGGGATTGGGAGATTGCCACACTAATTAATTCCACAAATACTCATTGGAGTACTCTCCTGGATTTTAGGTCTATATCATAAATTACCTTTTGGAAATTTCCAACTTGATATCCACAGGTATCTCAAATTCAACATATTTAAAATAATACTCATCTTTTCCCCAAACCAACCATTCTTAGGACTTTCCCTATTACTAGTCATCCTGCCAACAATTATATGGGTTTGGGGTTGGTGGTTTTTTGTTATCTTTGCTTCTTTGACCCCATTCAATCCATTACCAACCTTGCCATTACTACATCCACAAAATCTCTCCCTTTACTCAGCCACCACCCTGCTTCAGGCCTTAATCACCTCACCCCTCAACTACTGCAATAGCTTTCTAGTTGGTCTCCCTGACCCAAGTCTCTCTCCCACTTTAATCTCCAACTGTCAAAGTGATTTTCATAAAGCTTAGGCATGACTATGTCATCCTCCTCACACACACATGCTCACACACACACACACACACACACACACTCACACACACACACACAAAACAAAAAACCCCAGTAGTTCCCTATCACATCTTTTTTTCCAAAATTTTTCAAAATTTATTGAATAAAACAAGAATTATCATAATATAGTATAACAAAAAAAAGATGATTGCATATGCAAATTCAAAAATTGTTGGGAAAAGTGGAAAGCAATATGGCAGAAACAGGGCATTGATCAATATCTTACGCCATTTACCAAGATAAGGTCAAAATGGATATATGACCTAGAAATAAAGAGAGAGATTACAAGAAAATCTGAAGAACATATTATTTATCAGACCTAGGGATGGGTAAACAATTTATGAATAAAGAAGAAATAGAGAGCAAAGTTAGAAGTGAAGTGCATAATTTCTATATCAACAGGCAATTTTCCCTATTACATCTAGCATTAAATAGAAACTCCTCTGCCTGACATTTAAAATTCTTCATAACTTTACCTGTTCCTGCCTTTTCAGTCTAATTTCCTTTAGACTCTCTAGTCCTGCACATGGACTTTCTGTTTCTTGCTCATGATAGTTAATTTCCTAACTCCATACTTTATTTCTGCCTTACCTCCTCCTAGAATCTCTTTTTCCCTACAAGAAGCAGCTCCTGGTCCCCTCAAATGCCATTGCCCTCCTTCCCCCAAACTATCATGTATTCATTCTAAATGTTTCCTGCACTGTATAGCTAATAAACCTGTGTGTTGCCTGCCAAATTAGAATGTATGCTCCTTTAGGGCAGGGACTGTTCTACTTTGGCTCTCCCCTCCTCTCAGTGCTTTACATGGTGCCTAGCACATAGCAAACATTTAACAAATACTTATTGATTGTTTCCTTGCTTAATATGTTCATAGTCCTGATTAATACAATCTAGGTTTTAAAAAATAGACCTGCTGCTCTACAGGCTTCCCTGGATTGACGCTGACTTCCACAGAGAGACCGCATCCTGGCACAGCATTTGGCTCCCTGGCATAGTCCTGGTTCTTACCCTCACCCCTGATCCAATCTGAGAGGACACAGGAGTTTCAGAAATAGTATGAAATTAGAAGCTAGAGTTTCCTATATTCTTTATATCACTTAGAAACAAAAATGCATTACTCTAAAAAAGGAGGAATTGCAATTAACTATTTCCCATGTTGGGTTAAGTGAGATGAATACCAAGGAAAAGAGCAGAGTCTTCAGGACACATGAAAACATATTTTCACAAAGGGAGTCAACCAAATGAGCAAAACTGGACTTTCCCTGAGCAGAGGAGGTAGGCAATAGTTAGAGAGGTGGACAGGGAATCAGGAGAGATCTGGTTTTGAATGAATACTGCCTCCGACACTTGATAGAAGGGTGACTGTGAGCAAGCCCCTTATTATCTCTGAGATTCTATTTCCTCATCTATAAAATGGGCATAATAATGCTTATGGCACTACTCTAAGGGGGTTTTATAACTCCAAATAAGAAATAAAGTGTCTTCCAAAAAGCTTTAATGCAGTTTTAAGGTATTTTATTTTAAGGTATTATTTAGGTATTAAGGTATTATTTATTATTTTTTATTAAGGTATTATTTATTTTAAGGTATTAAAGCACTAAGACTTTTGGGACACTCTTTAAGTTGGATGCCTTGTCAATTTCAAAGTGTGATATAAATGTCAGCTCTTTTATTTGGTTTGGTATAAAGTATGATGTCAGGTAGGGGAGACATCATATCCTTTTCCAGGGATAGAAGACAAAACAAAAAATCCAACCCTTTCTTCACTCAACTAGTTATACCTGAAATTTCACTCAAAATCCCTATGATGATTCACATGTCTTGGGAAGGGTATCATCTTAGACTATTATCACTCCTTAATCTAACTGATGCACCAGAAATGAGGTTTTGCTAGAAAGGTTATTCCTTGAAAATACTGTCTCTTGAGAAGTCTGGATCAGGCTGTAAAGGTGAGGGTTACAGTAGAAAGATGGTGCCTTCTATGATGCATTTCCATTAAAGCTTTCTTAAAATGAATTTGTGATTCATACAGTGATAAATTTATTTATAAGCTAGATTTGAATGTGCCGTAGTGGATAGACATTAGATTTGGAGTCAGGAAGTCCTTAGTTCCAATTCTGTCTTAGCTACTTACCAAATGTGGGAGCAAATCAATCAACCTCCATGGGCCTCAGTTTCCTCACCTGTAAAATGGGGGTTATAATATTTAATAAGGCAACTGTGGGGTGCAAATTAAATAATATATATGGTGCCATACCAATACCTATGATTGAGGTTATTGTTAAAGGATCTGAAGATAAACATTAATTTTATTTTACCTACTATTCACAGTGACTTACAATTAAATTAAAGCAAGATTATTCAGATAGCTCCCAGAAGTTATGCTCATCAGTGCTGTAACATGACATATTCCTTTTGCTCTTAGTTGGTGTAGAGGTAGGGAATAAAAATATAAAGTGGAAGGTCAAGTTTGGTCCTTCTCCTCCCAGACCTTTTGCAGGGCTCAGGGATATCCAGGATATCATTACTTCTTGAAAGTGAGGAGAAATAAAACTGAGATGTCTTGCAGGTAATAGCATGAGATTGGGACAATTCCAGTGTCCCCCATATTTACACAGAAGGAAAGCCAGGGAAACCAGAATGCCCTACAGTGAACCCCCAGCCTAATGACTACAGGGAGAATTTGTTAAACTTGGAGTTAGAAGTGGTTGTTAAGTCCTTCAGTCATGTCCGACTCTTTCATGACCCTATGGCCTATAGCACATTAACACTATCCACAAGGTTTTCTTGGAAAAGATACTAGAGTAGTTTGCCATTTCCTTCTCCAATGGATAAGCAAACACAGGTTAGAAAGAAAAAAAAATCAAATTTGCAATATTACTAAAAACTAACATTTATGTAGTGATACACACACACACACACACACACATTCCATAAGCAAACACAGGTTAAATGACTTGCCCACGGTCACACAGCTAGCAAATGTCTGGGGCCAAATTTGAACTCAGGTCTTCCTGATTGCAAGCCCAGGGCTCTATCCACTAATTGGTTCAAATCTTGGCTCTGCTCCTTACTAGAGTAGGTACATGACCCTGAGCAAGTCACTTCCCTTGAGCTCCTATTTCCTAGAAACAAGCATTTATTAAGTGTTTAGTAAATGCTAAGATATTAAAAAAAACAAAAAGAAAGCAAATTTTTGCCTTCAAGGGCATTTTAAAAGGGGAAGACAATGCACAAAGAGGGATGAAGGCATGCAATGTTAATAAGATCTTCCTTACCCATTGATAGGCCTCACAAGGAACCCATTAAGGGAAGCTTGCTTAGGGTAGCCTGGCTTACAGGACAGCTTTCACACATTTTGCTTATTTCTAATTAGGCATTGAATCATAAGGGTTGTGATGCCTTCTGGCTCTGAGAAGTCTATATATACTCTGAGTTGGTATTTTGCTTTTGGGGCTTGTTTCTGAAAAGGATCTTGTGATTCCCTGGTCAAGATTCTGAGTGGTCATATGTTCAGAGCTCCCTGCCTGCTCAGATGTAAAGGTCCTCTTGATCCAGGGAGGTACACAAAGTGTATAGTTCATTCAGGCAGAGCCCTGTCGGTCTTTATATCTCTGCTTGTATTTTCTCTGTATTTTCTGTTTGTATTTTCTCTGAAGTTCAGGGTGCTAACTTTTCCCCTGAACTAGTGAATATAATTTCAAAAAAGATTGTTGATTCCTTAAACAGCTATCTTTCCTAGTAAAGCAGATCTAAGAACCAGTGCTAGCAGCCATCCTGAGTATGCCAGTGTGGTTGCTGTTAAAATGGGGAAGAAGGATGTGAAGATAGATGACTGGGGGCCAGAAATCCTGAGATCCTAAGGCTGGGAACGTGGCCCAGAGGAGAACAAAGGAGTAGGCTAGACTTTTCCATGAAAGTCTCCAAGAGGAACTCATCAATGGGAGAAGGGGCAGGGCTTACTATGTGGTATTCCAGGTTGAGAAGGATCCAAGAGTGGTTGCATGATCCTGAGTGAGAAGGATTCAAGTGTTGTTGTTGTATCATTTAAGTCATGTCCAGCACTCCATGACCCTATTTGGTTTTTGGTGGTTGTTGTGTTGTTATTTGGGTTTTTTTGGCAAAGATACTCAAGTGGTTTACCATTTCTTTCTCCAGCTCATTTGACAGATGAGGAAACTGAGGCAAACAAGGTTAAGTGTTTTGCCCAGGGTGATACAGCTAGTAACTGTCATAGGTTGAATTTTAATTCAGGTCCTCCTGACTCCAGGCCCAGCATTCTATCCACTTCACTACCCAGCTGCCCTGAGGGCCCAAGGAGTAAAGGAAAATTCTAGAATTAAACAGCATGGTTTTAAAATCCCAAAGGCAAGAACAAGATCATTCATTTATAAAATGAGGCAATTAAAGTAAATGATCTCAAAATTCTTTCCTAGCTCTGAACCTCAAAATCACTCTAATATAAAATATTGGCATAAAATTTCAAGATATAAGTCACTGGGGGGGGGGGAGGGTGAAGGGGTCTAAATGCCTAAGCCTATCTGTGCTAGCAGAGTAATCAAAATATTTAGTATCTATTTCCTTTCCTTCCACAACTTTGAGGGATCCAAGGTCTCACTGGGGTGGGCATTTCATTCACTTGTGATGCTCACATTTCTTCTCTATCCTCTCTTCCATTTGGATTCTTTCTTATTCATGTCATTCTGCAAATCAATAATCATTCCCATTCTGGTGACTAGAGCAAAGGGAAAGCTTTCTAAATTCTGTGTAAATTTCTAAATTCTGTATAAACATGCTAATGGTGCTAGTGGCTTTGAGATCCTGAAATCAGTTGTTACCCTAGACAATAGTACAACCTGCTAGCTAGCAGCCAACTCACTCTTTTCTTTTCCCTTCTACCCAAAAGAGAGAGAACAGGCATTGATTGTATTTTGTATTGAGTGTGAGGGAACAATGTGTTCTTTCACAACTGGGTATTTTGATCAGGTAGTCTGTCCCGACAAAGTAAACAAAACCTTCCCTTAAATCCTTAAGGTCAAACCAGTCTCAAGCATAAATAATTAATAAGGATATACAAGATGTCAGAACTCACTTTCCTTGGATTGGTTAAGATACGGATAAATTGGAATCTGACAAAAACAAATTGTGTTTAATAACCCTTAAAGGCGTGATCCCTGAAGCATTCTAGACTGCTCTGTCTTCCCTTTGTTCAACTTCTTCCATCTTCATTTATTGTCGACAAAGACTAGTAAAAATAATGTTGGAACTTTAGTAATAAAATCAGTTACAAAACCACTTACTCTATTACATATTTAATGTGCTTCCTCACTACTTTTTTTTTTAACTTTCTCCTCTCTATTTAGGGAGCAGACATAAAGTACCATTTACTTTCAGCTGAGAAAGCACCTTCCTGAGCCAACAGAGGAGTTAGCACTCCTAGATGAATCATCCTTCTAGCTGTCCTTCACAGCAAAGTAGTCTTCTTCCTGCTCTCTTGCTTAAGTGAAAGAGATAGGGAGTTCAGAACATTGATACACATAGGAGGACAGAAAAGAAAAAACAAATTAAATTTGCAATATTAACTAAAAACTAACATTTATGTAGGGATACAAACACACATATATGTATGCATATTCATATATATGTACTTGTGTATATGCACATCTTTCTTGATGCTCACAACAAAAATCCCTTAACCTCCCTCAGTTTCCTCATCTGTAAAATGAAGTTGTTGGACTAGATGGCCTCTGAGGTCTAGATATAGCCTTTTCATTTCTAGATATGTAATCCTATGAATAACCCTGAGAAGGAGGTGCTGTTGTGATCCCCATTTTAGAGTTGAGGAAGTTGAGTCCCCTACAGGATCAGTAGATTACCTTAGGTCACACACCTAAGAAGCATCTGAGTCAGGACTCTTGACTCCAAATCCAGTATGCTAGCCACTTTGCTAAGTTGTCACTTGAGATATACCCTGACCAAAACACAGTTGCAGGAAGGAAAGACAGGAAATTAAACCTCAGTTATTGCCTATCCCCTTGCTGTGTCATTTTGCTTCATAGTACTCAATATTTCTTTTTTGGAGCTACACACTTTTACAATATTAATAAAATATTTACGTCAGTAACTACTTATTCATGTTTAGCAATCTATGGGACACAGGTGACTTGGAGGATACAGAGAAAAGTGCTTTGAGCTCCAGGAAAGGGAAAAAAATCATGAAAATCATAAACATGACCATAAAGGCCAAGGCATTGTCCTTACCACAGCTGTGAAGTATGGTCATTGATCCATTAGCAGGAAGATAGTAGCAATTACTCAAAAAGAACAGCATCTTTTTCCCTGTTGTGAGGCTATATAAAGGCATGTAGCCAGGATAAAATTGGGGAAACCAGAACTTCTGGATCAATGTTTATTTTAGGTTGATTCATTAGAGTTAGTTCTCTGGGAAGGATGGAGAGTAAGAGACCAGATGAGACTTCTTCATAGCAATGTGGTTATTCAATGTATTCTCCTAGAGGACTTTCTCTGTGATACTCTGTGTCTTGTGACAAAGTGATAAGTTTTATGTGTTTGTTGTGAACTTTCCAAGGTTCTAGAAGACACATAGAAGAGACCCAAATTCCATAGACAGCTAAATAGATAGTTTCTCCTCAATAGTCAATTGGCCAATACAATGTAAGCTTTCTGAAAGCAGGAATGATTAACTTTTTCTTTGTGCCTCTGGTGTCTAGCACAGCATCTTACAGTTAGTTAAGCAGTCAGTAAGCACTGGTGAACTTAATACTTATTTGAATGTTTAAAAAAGTCACAAAATATTACTGTAGTAATCAATTATTATTGCTTGATCTTGTGAAGAAATATTCCTCATATTTGTCTTTCTTGAATTTCTTGGTCCATGTATACCTTGGTTTAAAATAATTCAGATAATCTACCTGCTTTTATTTTCTTTAGAGAAACTGGGAGTTCCAATTTCTTCATCACTATTCCTGGACAATAATATGAATTTCTGTGAGGTAATGGCTATTATTACGCCTATTTTACATATGAAGAAACTGAGACTAAGGGAGGTTTATATGATATGCTGAGTGTCATACATCTGGTAAGCATCCTATGTAATATGCTGAGGGTCATACATCTGGTAAGCATCCTATGTGATATGCTGAGGGCCATACATCTGGTAAGCATCTGAGGCAGGATTTCAACTCAGGTCTTCCAGACTCCAAGTCCAGAATTTTATCTAATTCACACCCTACCTACCTCTAAATCTTCACCACCTAGCTGCCTCTAAATCTAGAATCTGTTCATCTGTCACCCTTTGAAAGGTAGGTATCTCTGGATTATTTTTCTCTTTGTTGTAGAAGGTATAATCTCCAGACAGCTAGTAGGTTTTGCCTACGAACATTGAATGGGTGGCAGGATGGAGCAAATCCCAGGACCACCTTGGGCCTTGGGACAGATGGCATGCAAAAAATCTACTGTACTCTCTCCTTTCCTTTTCCACACTGAAGATGTAACAATGATTATGCTTAGGCTTCAAAAGAGTGTCCATGATGTGGAAAGAAGGTTTGACTTGACTGCAGCAAAACCAGCGACAACACCAACGCCATCAACAGATCTAGAAGCTGATTAGAGATTGACTGATCATCCACAAGCCAGTTACTGCTCACTTTTAAGCCTAATGCTGGGGAAAAAATACATTCTGACTCAGCAAAAAGGCAGACACATGGACCTTAGTGAGAGAAAAGTTATAGCTAATGCTCATAAACCTGAGCAATTGACCTGGATGAAAATGATAAAGTTTCTGTACCATCTATTCTATACATGCTGTGAATACAAAAAGACTGACAATCATATGCACTGCAGCCTGTATTTATGGGAAGAGAAATATGCCCAAGAATAATCAGAACCTCATGGAACACATTCAGAAGGCAAACAAGACCCATAAGGAGTTTCCAGAGGAAGGAAGCATGAAAGCATCAGGAAGAGAGATCAAGACTGTCCCCAATGAGGATGAGAACAAGAAATGAATCTTTCCCCATCACTTTTGTCTGTAACACTCATCTACAAAACTCATTCAATTAAACTTACAAAACTTAAAGCGAAACGAAAAGGTTATTGTGGCATGAAGACCAGTGATATCAGAGATATAATTCACTCAGTGAAAATGATGTTGCTCCTGGCCATGATGATTTTTTTATCCCAGATGATTTTTATGAACTGTTTCTAATGTAACTTCCCCACTGTGACTTGCTTATATTGTTTTATGACTTTATTTTTCAAATTTTATTCAATTCTTCCTAGTTTTAGGGTTGTTTTGATATTGTTTTAATGATTAAAACTCTTACAGGAAATTTTGGTGACCTGATTACCAATGGGTAGAAACTGATATAGTAGTAACTTGAATGGGCTCCTAGTACAACAATGCAGCATTTGTGACTATGGTAAGGCCCCAGTCTTACCTCTTAACTTAGTTCTCTCTGGTACTTTACCTAACTGGAATGAAAAAATAATTAGCCTGGGTGCAGAGAATGTTGTCAGAAGTCTTTTATTGAGTTTCAACTGCCTACACATCAATTCTTTGAGTTTCTAATCTCATGGTTGTAAAAAGTAAAGTATAGTTTATATCCTTTTTTGTTCTTGGAGTGTATGTTTCTAATGTCCAATTATTCAAGTAATTTTAATTGGATTTTATTTCTCACAAGAGCCTGTTGCATTAAAAAAAATCTTGACTCTATTAGACTAAGCCAAATTTCAGCTTAGCTCATAAAACTGCCCAAGTGACTTAGGTTCCTGTGCTTCAACATAAAAATGTTTTAACCCAACTAATAGTGCTATTGATCTAACTTCTAAAACTCACCTACCTTCAAATATTCCCATCAGCAATTTTTGGCTGATAAGAATGTGGATTTTAGAATTGAAAGGGGCCTTCATTATCAAATAGTCCAATTCCTTCACTTTACAGATGAGGAAACTGACTTCCAGAAATGTTGATACAGGTAATGAATAACCTGCCTAGCAAGGATTCAAATCCAGATGCCCTAACTACAAAATCAGTGTTCTTTCCATTTAGTGGAAACTCTCTTAATTAAACTTATTCTCTGTGTGTTTATGTCTTTTTCATCTATGTTTTTCTCTTTCTGTTTGGGGGGAAGGGGAAGGTAGGGCAATTGGGGTTAAGTGACTTGCCAAGGTCATACAACTAGTAAGTGTTAAGTGTCTGAGGCTGGATTTGAACTCAGGTTCTCCTGACTCCAGGGCCAGTGCTCTATTCACTGTGCCACCTAGCTGCCCTTTCTCTTTCTTTATATGTTATATACACATTTGTCCAGTGATCTCTTTTTTGTTCTTTTGATTTATTTTTTAATTTATTTTTTATTTTTTGTTCCAAATTCTCTCTCTCCCTCCTGTCCTTCCCCCCACCAACTGAGAAAGCAAGCAGTATGATACCATTATGTGTGTGTGTGTGTGTGTATGGATATGTGAAGTCACACAAAATATATTTTTGTATTAGTATAAAGCCAAGTATAAGCAGTTTTCCAAAAGAATGCTACTATGAACAATTTTAAGGTTCTGATTACACAGTATAGTGAACACTCTATTCCATAACAAATCAAACCAAAACATCCACAGTATATCAAAGTACAGCATTCATAATGTTACAACTTATAACAGAAAATCAAAATATAGTGTTCACAACAACTTATCACAGAAAATGGCCATGTAGTTTTTACCACAGTGGTCACAAAGTTTTCAACAGAGAACAATCATTTAGTAACTCAATCATTCAATCATACTTAAGGAGATTTGCATCCTCAAGGAACATAAAGTACAATAGTCAAAGTTCTCCACTCATGGGGAACACTAAGTTAACTCAGTCACTTATTCAGTCATCAATCACTAAGTACAATCATTTAGTCAATCAATCATTCAATCAATTCATTCAAGCATCCTTCATCATTCAGTATTCAATTATCAGAAAATAACACAGACCCTCCACTCTAGGTCACTAGTAAATTTATAATTTCTCATTCAGTACACAAATATCCAAGTAAAGTCTTTCAACTTGACTTAAGGTGATTTCTCAAATTCCCTGGATCCCCTTCCATGGTCCCAGCTCCTATCTGGATTCACCAAACTGTCAACTGAGTTCAAAGGCAGACAGCTCCCAGGTCCTTGTCCAGCTCTCTGTGCAGTTCCTGCTCCTCATTGGAGCTCACAGTGTCCAGTCCATCTCAAATCCTTCATAGTCTCTGTTCCTGGGAAGATAAGGCTTAACAAAGCCAGCAACAGGTTCATGCAAAGTACCAGCATCACAATCATTCTTCCAGTCTTTGGCAGCTCCAACTGCCTTTGGACTCATCAGAAGTTTGGCTGGTTCCCAGAATCAAAATCACTCTATCCAGGTTTTCAAAATCAAAATCATTCTCTCCAGCTTGGGGGCAAGGGGGTGGGAGGAAGGAAACTTTCCTCTTCAGTCTCCTCAACTCCTCTTCAGCCTCCCTGGTGGCAGCAGCTTCTGCCTCCACAGAGTTTGCTCCAAGAAGATCTGTCTCAGTTACCAATTCTCATTTTTCTTCTCAATTCTCAGTCCAGCAGTAGCAGCCCAAACTCCAAATGCTGCTGAGAGGAATTCTCTCTTTCTCCAGCAGCAGCAACTTCTGCCTCCAGATGCTTGTCCTAAGAAATTCTGACTCTACTTTTCTGGGTTTTTCCTTATAAACAGCATTGCCCTTCCCTGTTCAGCCCCTTCCTATTACATCAGCAACAGGAGACAGGAGTTCATACTTTCTGTTTCTTTAACAGAGGCTTAATCTGAACTAGGTGCTAAGTAACTCTTAGCTTAGCAATACAAAAGGAACTTCAAATCTCATTACTGTTACAATTAGCCATGTTGTAAACAAAACAAAAAAAAAGAAAAGAAAAATAAAGTGAAAAGCAACATGCTTCAATCTGCACTCAGAGTTCATCAGTTGTCTCTCTGGAGGTGGATAGTATTTTTCCATTATGAGTCCTTTGCAATTGTCTTATATCATTGTAATGACTACAGCAACTAAATCTTTCACTGTTGATTATCATAACAATATTGTTTCCATGTACAAAGTTCTCCTAGTTATGCTCACTTTACTCTATATCAGTTCATATAAGTTTTCACAGGTTTTTCTGAAACTATCTTCCTCCTCATTTCTTATAGCACAATAGCATTCCATTACAAATATATATTGCAACTTATTCAGCCATTCTCCACCTGATGGAGTACCCATTAATCTCATGAAGCTTCCACATGGTGCTATGAGAAGGTAGAATTCTCTATTTTTCCATGTGGCTGAACAAATGTATTATCAAAGGAGTGGCAGGGAGCAGTAATCATGAAGCAGAAATAAAAGATGGAGAAGTCAGAGAAGGAAAAAGGAAAGGTGGGGAAGGACCAGAGAAAAGAAAGGGAAAAGAACATGAGAATGAAGGTTAAGGGGAAAAGACAGGAGAATGTCATCTCCAAGAAGACTGAATAGTTAAATAGATAGAAGGGTAAAATGAGGTTAAGCCTCAGGCCAGGGATACCACAGAAAGTATGAATGGAAATAAGGTTGGGAAAACACTGTAGCAGAACCAAGAAGATTCTGGGTTTGTTTGGGGATTTTTTTTAAAGCTCTTCTTCACATAATACTTTTTATAACACTGTTGAGTCTTGGAATTCTACACATTCAGTTAACTCATGTGTGAGACAGACCAACTCAGTACAATGGGAGAAAAATATTAGGCTGGGAATCAGAAGTCCCAGGTTTGCCATTAAATCACTGTACGACCTTAGACAAGTCACTTTCCCTAAGCCTCATCTCTAAGATGAAAAGTTCAAACTACATAAGGTTTAAGGTCCCTGCCAGCATTAATGTTCTGTCTAAGTTATGCTTAATAGCTGCTATAAAGATTGCTAATGCTTAGTACGTGAATGATTTAGTCATTCTGGTTTATCTTAACTTACTACCACCACCACCAGTCCCCCCCCCCACCAAAAAAAAGAAATTCCTCCCAATGCACATGTTTTATGTACATTTTAACAGTATGGTTGTAGGAAATTCTTCAAGGTATTAGATTCCTTAGTATAAGAATCAAGATACATTAGTTACATTCAGAGAAAGGCAGGGTTTGTTCTTCACATTAAGGTTCCTCTCCATGGCTTCTCTGTGAGTCATATTCCTTCCTTCTAAAGGCTCTCACTAACCACCACTATCACCAGTTATCACCAGTCACTGCTTTTCATCAGTGTCCACATCTGCTGCTGCTGCTAAAACTTTCCTCTCCCCTAATCTGGCAATTCTCTTAATACTAGCACTGTCCTGAGCAGCTCTATAAGATCTAAGACTAGGAAAAAAAAGGTTATGATCAAACAAAAAGGAGAGTGTATCATAGAGGATAAAGTAGATAAATTTAATTACAAAAATCATAAATTTCTTGCACAAACAAATCTAACAAAGCAAAGACTAAAAGAGAATCAATTAACTGGGGAAAATCTTTGCATTGTTTCGCTCATAAAGGTCACATTTCCAAGATTTATAAGGAATGGATTCAAATTTCTAAGAAAAAGAGCCATTCCTACAATTGATATCTGATTTAAAGATGTGAATAGATAGTACTCAAGGGAAGAAATCCAAGCCATCTATAGTTATAAGAAAAAAGAACTCCAGATCAGTATCAGACACCAATGAAGTGGCAGGCAAAGATAACAAAAAGAGGGAGATGATAAATATTAGAGGGGCTATGGAAACAGGCATATTGGTGAACTTTTAGTGGACCTGTGAATGGGTACAATCATTCTGCAAAGCTATTCAGAATTAATTTTTTAAGTTACTAAAAAGTAGATTCTCTTTGATCCAACTATACCAACTATATGGCCTATATCCAAAAGAGATTTTAAAGGAGGAAAAGATCCTTTATGTGCAAAAAAAAAAATTGTAGTCACTCTTTTTGTGGTGTCAAAAAACCAAGCCCTGAAAACTACAAAGATATTCCATAGTTGGAGAATAGCTGGATGAGTTGTGGCATATGAGTATGACAAAGTACTATTATGTTATAAAAGATGACAAAATAAATGATTTCAAAATAACATGGAAAGTTCATGCAAGAACTGATGCAGAGTGAAATAAGCAGAACTAAAAGAATAATTTCTACTATAACATCAATACAGAAATGAACAATTCGGTGATTCTTCTAAATTGAAAAAGAATGAAATGAGCAGAACCAGAACAATTTAGACACTAACCACAAAACTGTAAAAATAACTTTGTAATCTGTTAGCATTATCATCAGTACAATGACCGTTCATATTTCCAGAGGGTCAATGATGAAACATGCTATCAATGATAGGAAGGGAATGAAAATTAAGTGTGTGTATATAGAAACACATATATGTATTGCATAGCTTTGTGTGTATGTAAACATATATATAAATATAATATAAATAAAATTATAACAACAGAAACAAAATTATAACTTGCTTATACTTTATATATGTATATGTGTGTATATGTATATATGTATATATGTATACATGCATATAGCTGTTGAAGAAATTTGTTTTGCTTAATTATGCATAGTTATTATAATTTTTTCCCTCAGTAGGATGAAGGGGAAAAGATAAAATAGATTTCTGTTTATTTTCTTAAATATATGGGGGGAGGTACTACAGATATGAAATGTTGCATGCACTTTCAGATGA
This sequence comes from Pseudochirops cupreus, assembly GCA_028627135.1. NCBI lineage: Eukaryota > Metazoa > Chordata > Mammalia > Diprotodontia > Pseudocheiridae > Pseudochirops > Pseudochirops cupreus. Next base: position 375,520,081 of record CM053580.1, on the reverse strand, counting down.
GGACACAGTGTTTTTTATTTTACTTAACTGTTTTGCTTTCTTACAAGAAAGTTCTCATGAAGTGGTCGTAGTCTATGTTTGCATTGTACAAACAAAACATATCAATAAAAAAAATTTTTAAGAGAGAAATATAGACAATTCTGAAAGGACCTAAGAGAAAGCATACTAAAGCATACTAAAAAGCAAACTTAATACATACTAAAGACAAAAAGAATCCAAAATATCTCATTTCTCAGCAACACATTTACAGATGACTTTTATGAGCACTTTGAGATTTATAGCAGGAAAACTTTATTAACAATTACTGTTTTTGAGGAATATGGGACAAATGTATATTGTCTATTGTGGCTTCACTGACAGAAATAAGAAGTTTGATTTCTCATTCTAAGGTAAAAGTGAACAATTTTACACTTGCTAAAAGCAGAAACTGAGAAGACATAAAAAGCTGGAGAAAAGAGGAAGAGATCAAAAAAAGAAGAGCAGATACAAAAGAAACAGAACTCACTGTTTCCTGCTGCATGAAAGAGCCTGAGCCTGAAGATATCACAACCTGGAGGAAGAGAAGCTTTGAAATTGCTGCTGAGAACTGAGCAGATTGGAAGAAAAGCTTTGATGCTGGGAGATGATTAGAGGAAAGTCATTGCTAGTGGGAGCTGATTGGAGGGAAAACAATCCTCTTCTGAAAGAACAGAGCTCATTGGAGAAAGGAGTGACTTATCTTCCTTGCCTGTTATTGACACCTAGAGGGGAAATACCTTGGAGTTCAGCCAAAAAAGTAGACCTGAATAGTTCTGCATATTCTGCAGTGCTATAGATAGTTGATAACTTTCTTTTTTGTTTTGTTTTTTGTTTCTTGCTTTTTGGAGGTCAATTGGGGTTAAATGACTTGCCCAAGGTCACATGGCTAGTTTTTGTAGTAAGTGTCTGAGGCTGGATTTGAACTCAGGTCCTCCTGACTCCAGGGCCAGTGCTCTATTCACTGTGCCACCTAGCTGCCCTGATAGTTGGTAACTTTCTAATTAGTTTCCCTATTTCTGGTGTATTTATTTTTCTGCTTCAAATTATCCTTCACACAAATGTCTAGACAAGCTCCCTAAAGCATAGGTCATAGGATCACAGATCTAGAACTAAAAGTCTGATCATTTTTTTGCTCAAAAAATTTACTTGTTCCCTATTGCCTCTAGGATAAAATAAAAACTCCTTATCCCAGAATAAATATTAGCTCTCCCCAATATAGCTCCAAGTCAAATTTCTGGATTTATTTTCCATTACTCCTTTTCATTAAGTCTATATAGAGCTTGGTCAAACATGGAAGATACTAAGATCATCCACTGCATCCTGGTCCATCACCAATCATCCTGACTTTTGTCTTGCCACTTGACTTTGACAACTCTGGAAGAAAGAGTAAGGCTAACAAGGTCATGCAACTCCACTTCACTTAAATTCAATTCACTCACAAGTCCAGACATCACCCTGTGGTGTCATTGGTCTTCTTGAAATGAAGGATGAACAATAATGCAATAAAAAATTCTGTTTCTCTAATTCATGGAGGCAACTGTGCCACTTGTTTGGAATACATTCTTTTCTAGTCTCTGCCTTTCAGATATCTGATGTTTCTTCATAGTTTAGCTCAAGTGGCATCTCCTCTATTTAGCCTTCCCTGAACCCTCTCACCAGATAGCCCTCAAATATTCATAGAGCATTTAATAAGATCTCTCCTTTCCCCAATCACTTCCTACCTTATATTATGTCTTTCTGTGTATATGTCATTATGTCTGGTTGAACTTAATCTGCTTGAAGGCAGATTATTTTGTTTTTGTTTCCCTGTTCCCAACATCTAGTGTTGGTTTAGCCCCAATACCCAGTATTTTCAGTCATGTTGGACTCTCCATGACTCCATCTGAGGTTTTCTTGGAAAAGGTACTAGAATAGCTTCCCATTTCCTTCTTCAGCTCATTTTACAGATCAAGAACAGAGGCAATCAGGGTTAAGTGATATGCCCAGGGTCACATAGCTAGTAAATATCTGAGGCCAGATTTGAACTCATGAAGATGAGTCTTCCTGATTCCAAGCTCAGTTATCTATCCACTAGGCCACCTACTTGCCTAACACCTCATATAGTAAGTGCTTAATAGACATTTGTTGAATTGGAATAGGCCATAAATGGATGATAAATTATGTACCAGCCTCTCTGATGCCTCAATGTCACAGTATACATTTGTAAAGTCCACCAGAACCAAGTTGTTACCAAAAAATACCTTCAAAAAGTCCTCCAGAGGTGATTCACAGAGCCAAAGAATACATTAATCATCACTGCCAAAATTAAAATACGAAACTTTTTCCACGTTAAAGTGTTGGCAAATTACCAAACTATTCATTAGAAAATGGTTAAAAGCAATAAGGAAAGGATATTTATTGGGGCTAGAAAGAAGATTTATAAAAGAGAGATTTGGGACGAATATGTAGAGAGTTATAAAGAAATTGTATGCATAACCCAGAAAAAGTCTTGGCCCATAATGTGAGGACTCAGCAGCTAACAGACTAGATTCTGAACTTTGATAAGTTCTTATTATATCCATCCTGGACCACTGTCTATTGTGAATTCACATGAGATCTAATACTTGGAAAGCAGGGTTATCTAGGCAATAGTGTTTCCCCCCCTTCAACATGCCATGTTCAATCCTACCACAATTCATCTTTATCCTTCTCCTAAAGCCCAAAGAATTCCTTACTTTATGGCTTCCAAGATGCTGAGGATGGTGGAGTTGCCTTTTAGGGTCCCTTTCTGTTTTAGCAACTTTTTGATTGAGACATTCATAGTATCATAGCTAGGCAGAACAATGGACAGAGTACTGAATCTGGATTCGGAAAGACTTATCTTCTTGAATTCAGGTCTAGCCTCAGATACTTATTATCTGTGTGACTCTAGACAAGTCACTTAACATTGGTTGCCTCAATTTCTTCATCTGTAAAATGATCTACAGAAGGAAATGGGAAACCAGTCTGGTATTTTTGCCAAGAAAACCCCAAATGGGTTTATAAAGGGTCAGACAGGACTGAAAAATGAATGAAAAACAACAAAAAGTTTCTGGGGAGAGGCAGGGGTGGAAGATAGCTTAGCACTGTGGTTCTTTATAACAGTAGATACCATTCCTTTCATATAATAGAGAATAGGACTCTCAGAGAGCATTTCCTTTAAAGAATACTAGTCATGGGACCATGGAGTATGCCAATTTTAATGAAGTTTTATGACATTATCACAAATAATTCTGCTGCCTTAAAAAAAAAAGTCTCTTGATCCCGCTTCTGGTATTTATCATCTCCATTGGCAATGCTCTTACAGACCAAACGTCTTACCTTTGAGGGTTTTTTTTTTCCCTGTTGCTATTCTTGGCTGCCATGTCCAATAGAGATTTTTAATCCACAAAAGACTCACTGACAACTGCAGATTTATAAGATCAGCTCCACAAAAGTGCTCCAAAGACTGGGTTGGTCTCATGTCTCCACATACTAGAGGAGTTTTCTACATCAAGAATGGGGAACCTGTAGCCTGAAGACATTTTCATGATGCTCAGTAACATCTTCCTCTGTATTCATCTAAACAAGTAAAAGCTGAGATGAAATTTTAACAAATTAAATCACATAACTATACAACACAATGTCTTGCAGTATTTATTGAAATGAGTGCTAGCCTGCAAATGAATAAAGATTCCCCAACCCTCAATAATCCTACCTAATGCAGTACAGTTAGATCAGATCCCTTCACCCAGAGGAAGATAAATGTGCAGAGACAGTTAGAATGATTGGTGAATATCTCTGGGTGCAATTTCTGACTGAAAGAATTCTCCCCACCCCTGCTTGGGTGGAGTCTTGGGGTGGATACTCCAAATTTGCACATTCTGCATTTTCTTTGACCAGTCTCAATTCTGCTTTGCTCATAGAGCACAGCACCTTCTCTGATGTGGGCACACCATGCTGAGTGGTCCTGTGCCAGTGTCTCCCATGTCACACAATCAATTGCAAAGTTCTTGAGAGAGACCTTGAGAGTGTCCTTACATCACCTCTTCTGACCACCATGTGAACACTTGCCTTGTGTGAGTTCTCCATAAAACAGTCTTTTTGGTAAGCGTACATTTTGCAGTCAAACAACGTGGCCAGCCCATCAGAGTTGTGCTCTCTGAAGCAGAGTTTGAATGCTTGGCAGTTTAGTTTGAGTAAGGACCTCAGTGTCTGGTGCCCTATCTTGCCAGGTGATCTTCGGAATCTTCCTAAGAAAATTCAAATGGAAGCAATTCAGTTTCCTGGCATGGTGCTGATATACTATCCAGGTTTCACAGGTAAACAAAGAGGTTAGCACAATGACTCTGTAGCCCTTTAGTTTGGTAGTCAGTCCAATACCTCTTCTAACCTATATTTTCCTTCAGAGCCTCCCAAACACCAAACCAGCTCTGGCAATTTGTGTATCAATCTCATCATCAATGTGTACATCCCTGGAAAGTACACTACCAAGGTGAGTGAACTTATCCACAGCATTCAAAACTTCTCCATTTGCTGTAACCAATGATTCCATGTATGTATGGTATGGTGGTGGCTAAAGCAGCACCTGTGTTTTCTTGATGTTAATTGTTAGCCAGTGTGGTTTCAGAAAGGGTAGAGGAACAGTCAATATGGTGTTTAGTGCCCTAAAACTCCAGAAGAAATGCCAGGAGCAGAACAGAATTCATAGATCTGACCAAGGCCTTTGATATTGTTAGTCCTGAGGGCTTATGGAAACTGTGCTAAGTAGTTCCAGAGGAGATAACAAAGCTTAGATAATGTAAGATCTTTGTCTTCATGCAGTTTGTAATCTAGTGTAGGGATTATGACAAAAATAAAGATAGTAATAATATAAGAGACTACATAAGTGATTATTTAAGATGCTTTCAGACAGACTAAATAAGAGGGAAGTTGAGTGAATTCAGTGCTAGACAAGTAGTAAGCAAAACTCATCTGAGTTCAGATCTGGCCTCAGACACTTACTAGCTATGATCCTAAGCAAGTCACTTAACCCTGTTTGTCTCAGTTCCTCATCTATAAAATGAGCTGGAGAAGGAAATCAGAAACCATTCCAGTATCTTTGTGAAGAAAATCCTAAAATGGGGTCACGAAGAGTTGTATACTACTCAACAACAACAACAACAGAGGAGTGGGTCATAGAAGTTTACTAATGGATGTTTTAAACCACAAATTAAGTCTTGAGCCAATATTCAACTATTCATAAGCATAAATTTTCAATTATTCACAAGCATAAAAAAACCTAAAAACCAAAAAGCAGCCAACTATCCCATGTAGCAAAGGAAGCCTTTAAAAAATTAATTGACCACTGATTATCTGGGTAGTTGTGTGTGTGTGTGTGTATATCTACATGTGTAGTATTTTTGGTAACTAACAAGAACTTTTAGGAGGGTCCTTACCAGAAAGTTTCCCTTAAAAAAGGCTTCAAAGTGACAAGGACCATGCATAATTGAAATGCATAAAATCATTAAACCCATTTGACTCCAACCTCTAATTCTGAAGTTGTTTCCCATTACCCACTTCATAAATTCTACAATTTCCTTTCAATTGTTTCCCAAATTCAACATTTCATCACTCATCACTATGTCTTTAAAGGCTCTCCCCAATACCTAGAAAACCCTTCCCATTCATTCCAGCTGCCTAGAATCCTTGACTTTTTTTTTTTAATAGTCCTGCTTGGTGACTAGCTCCTAGATGACTCCTTTCTTCATCAATTGCCAATAAGTCTCTTTTCAAATTACCTTATGCGAGGGTGGGGCTCTTAACTCAGCAATATTTGTTAAATGAGAACCTATCCTGATTGTTGATGAGGTGTGAATGGAGGTGATTTTAATTGATTGATTGATTTCATCAGGCTCTCTGGGGCCTATAAAAAACTATGGTGCTAGCTGAAATCAGAGATTTGAAGGAGCAATAGTTCAGGTAACAGGACTGAAAACAAATCCCCAAGAAGGAACCAAATGAGGAGGAGAAGGAGAATGCCTCCATTTCCTCACTCTGCCTTAGAGAAGGATCAGGTGACCAGAGAAGTTCCATCTCTGAGGACTCAACTCATTCTTGGGAGGTGGGAGAGTACCTATGATCTACACTTATATTTTCTTTTCTTTGTACATATTTCATTCCCTCCCCTCATAATCTCACCCACCCCCAACATAGAATACAAGCTTTAAGGGCAGGGACTGGATTGTTTTTGTCTTTCTATTTATTTAACATAGTGCCTAGTACATATAGTAGTAGATGTTTGAGAATTTTTATTGAATTCTATATGTTTGATTTTTCCATCCCCAAAACCTTGACAAAGAGTTATATTTGTTTGTTTGAGGTTCTGGTCATGACATACGCAACCAGTTGTTACCAGGTGAAAGAAGAAAGCAGGAAAAAAAAACATAAAAACACTACACACAGTATTTATTCCTTCATTCAACAAATATTTATTCAACCTATTTGTTTAAGGTTTTTTGCCTGGTGCTATGGAAAATATAAAGTTGGATAAAATACAGACCTTGACTTCAGGTAGATTATTATCTTTAAAATTCCATGTAATCAGATGGACCAGTTCAGAATAGCATATGCTATATATATTTTTAGATGATATTTAAGTTCCTGGAGGGCAATGATGAGTCCCCTTTTTTGTTGTACCCCAACAACTTTAAATAGTAGACACCTGATAAATGTTTGCTGTAATTGGTAGACAAGGGAAAACTAAGTGATCAGCGCTGCTGTTTCTGTGAAATACTAGATTGCTTCTGCGAGGGATAATTTTCAGCGAAGTTTCCCCATTCTGAAAAATCAAATCTAGAATGGCTTCAGTATTCACTAGGCCTATGTTTAGAGATCACCTGACCTTCCAGGAATCTGGGACTTAGAGTAATGGAGACCCTCCCCAATGCCACCTCAGCACAAGATATGCCAAATAAGGTTAAGACTGCTTTCCTGGTCTTTCATTGGACACCCACATGTTTCCAGGTCCATTGTCTCAGAGATAGATTCCTGCACTTGGGTTGTGGCCAAGCCCCCCTACCAATGAGAGTGAAGAGCAGTTGGGGGGTTAACATTCTATATAACATTCTGCATTAGAATGTTATATAACCATGGGCTTGCTTTTACTTGTTGCTCTCTCCTTGGCAGATGCCATGTGGATGACAGGGGCAGAGTCTTCTCTCATAAGAAAGAAAAAAGACCTTTTCTGACCTCAGATTCAGACTCTGAACTCTTTCATCTCACACAGTTTGGCGGTCCCACCGAGATTTTTCAGACTCCTCTCTGGAGAGAGCAAGGACTCCCCAGCCTTGATCAACAGACAGGATGTCTCATTGGTTTTTTCCAGTGGCCTCTTGGTGAGGTCGGGGAGTGACCCCCTCTGTTGAGAGTGAGGCCTGAGGGAGCCTGAAGCTGAGAGCAGGAAATGCCTAAAGTGGGGAACAAAGATTACTGGAGGTCACATAAGTCTGTGCACAGATCCAGGTGAGGCCTGGATGATTTGGTGGACCAAGAGGTAGACCTGGTCAACTGAGTCTGGCCAGGAGTTGGGGAGACCAGGAAGAAGCAGGCAGTTTCTAGTGGGGTGCTGACAAGCAGTCCCTGACAATGGCCCCTCAGAATTCGTGCCTCACCACCCCGTTTCTGGACCAAGAGCCTGACCACGTTTGGCCAGACCTTGAATCTGAGAGGAGGAGTTGCCTGACAAGCCTTCTCACTTGCCCTGTAGTCAAGGGAAATTTCAGCTTTAACCCACAAGCTGCTAGTTCATCGGAAACAGAGTTGGGAAGGAATATTCCCTTCAATTCCCCCTGATAATCTCTTGGGAGATAAATTTAGCAAAGCCCATTGAGACTGTGTTTGTTCTGTGCTTGTTCTTTGTGTGAATGTATGTCTGTGGGAATGGTTAAAAACTCTTCCTTCTCTGCCTTTACATTCTTAACTAAATTTAGAATGGGGAGAAAGAATTCAGACCCTTTGGCATGTCCTAAGTAAGTAAAACTTTTTTTCCCCCTATTTATCTAAAATGCCTTAGGCAGATTAAACCAGAAAGGGAGAGATAAGAGAGAAAGGGAAGCAAAAAGGCCTAATTATGTTAGGTAGGGTGAGGCCACTACTCCCCACCACCACTTTTAGAAGGCTGGAAAAGAGTGCTAGTGAACTTTTAGTCTGACTTCATAACCAAGAAACCAAGTTATGGGAAGTTAGAAGGGATCATGTCTATCCACCTTTCAGGAAGCATCTATGAAAGGGCTCTATTGGAATTTAGTTCTAAAAGATTAAGAGGAATGTGAGCCTTCACTGAAGGTAAAATGGAGATCATACAGCCATGTGTTTTCTAAAAGGGCATGTGTTCATCTAAAGATATTTTTAGGGAGATAGATTGGTATTTGGCATTATGATTATAAAGTTATTTTTAAAAAGTGAGACCACTATATTTGGGCACAAAGGTAAATAATGTTCAGATTGATCATTTTGAACTCCTGGCTATTATGAAAATGTATACAGTGGTTTAAAGTTATAAAGTTATAATTTAATTCCTGTGTAAGGGGGTTTGGAAATGCATTCATCTAAAGTTTTTAGTAGAATATAAGTTTTAAACATTTCTAAATTATGTAATTTGGAAAAAAAATTATGAACTCTGATGTTAAAAACAATTTTCTTATTCTTATTCAGAAGCTGTCAAGTTATCTGAGGATATGGCTATGTATGTTAATTTGGATGTAGGTGAAATGTGTAATGTTTGGGGAATTTGTATTACTTAAGGAATTTGAATTTAAAGATGGGAACTGAGTATGATAAAGATATTTGTAATTATTACTAGAACCAAAGGAAGCAGTTAGAATAATTAGCCCAGAATATTGTAAACTGATCTAAAATATGAGCAGAAATGGGTATTATCTATGTTGTAACAAAAGCAATTTTTGTTTGTTTGTTTAAATGTTGTTAAAATTAGGAAATATATTGTATTTTTGAAATATTGTAATTTGGGAAATCTGTAAAATTCATTTCCTTATAGTTTCTGGTCTGGCCAGCCTGGAATTATGATGAAAGTTAAATATCAGATTCTGTTAAAGCCTCCTGAACCAGATAAGATTAAAAAAAAGAGAATGTTGGAGAATAGTAGGAATTTGTTACCCTCCCCCACTTGGAAATAAAAGGGAGAAGCAGGAAGGGGGAGGAGAAAAGCCTCTGTACTTGTTTTGGAAAAGCAATTAATGTCATGATGTCATTGTGTTATTATGGCATCTAAATTGCAAAATCCTCATATATTGTAAAAACTGAGTGATCATTATGAGCCAGGAATGGTGTCAGATAAAGCCAGATAAAGCAGTTTTAATCTGACTTGGGTTGAAACTAAAAGACTGAGAAAAATTGTGTAAAATGTTATATTAAGTTACTTTTGCTGTTTAGAAAACCAGGTATTTACACCTTTACCTGTAGTTATGAATGATTCTCTGTGCAAGGTGAATTAGAAATGTGTTTTTCTAGAACTCTTATTAATTAAGGTCACTGGATTGGTAATTAATTGTTTTTTTTTTTTATTCTAAGTTTAAATGTAAGAACACAATAATTGTGTTACTGGTAAACAGTTGTGTTGTGATATTTTGAAGTATTGTAATTTAAGGAATCATGAACTTTCAAGTTTGTCTTTATTTAAAAGGAAGTTTCAGTTAATATGGTTTTGCTATCATTTATGAAATATATTTGTGAAAAGTAATTTTTGGTAATTACATGAAGAGAAGACCTATGAAACTCTTTGTGTAAGTTTTGTCAGTTATGTGGGAAAGATTTTATGACCAGAGAATTTAGAAATCATGTAGTAGTTAATATCAGGATAAATTGTTTTTGAAAAAGGGAAATATTCTTATTAAGAAATATTTTACAAGATCTTTGTTATAATATGATGGGAAACAGATTAGCAGACAGGAAGACAAGAAGAGATAGACCCTGATAATTGGAGAGTGATGTTTATGAGTTTAACAAGATGCGGGACACAATATAAGAGAGAGCAGGTAGAGAAGTCTGCCCCTTAGTGCATTAGACATTATTTGTAGTTAATTGTTTATGACAGTGGTTCTCAACTTTCCTAATGCCACAACTCTTTAATACAGTTCCTCATGTTGTGGTGACCCTCAACCATAAAATTATTTTGGTTTCTACTTCATAACTGTAATTTTGCTACTATTATGAATCATAATGTAAATATCTGATATGCAGGATATATTTTCATTGTTACAAATTGAACATAACCCACAGGTTGAGAACCACTGGTTTATGGTATAATCAGAGTGATTTAATGAAATTGAGGGTTACAGTTTTACCTTCAAAGACTAAGACTGTTAACTGTTAAAGTGTATGGAAAGGAGGAGGGGTTAGGTGCCCCTAGAAACCATCTGTGTGGGCAAGGTCATCAGCCCCAGGAAAGGGGCAATGAGAAATTTAAAATTTGTAAAGGGAAAGTTAGTAATTATACAAAGGCTTTGTAAGATTTCTGGTCATTCTATCAATTGTGAATAGATTTTGTAATATTCAAACTTACTGTGAATTTTAATTTTAGGCGGATTGCCTAACAAGTTTTTTTCAGATTAAGTAAGAGAATTTTGCCACTCCCCACCACCTGAAGAAGCCTTATTGAGGAGTCAGTCTTGAAACTGGCCTTTAATGTTGGCATAATTGATTTCTAGTAATTGGTTTTTGGTACAGATTTGTAATTTAGAACAGGAATTAATTATGTAAATGAATCCTGGTAAATCTTTGTGGTATATTGCTTTCATAAAGGTTTAGTGGTTATTCCTCTTGACACCAGTATAAATTCAAACTATTTTTAAAGAAAGGAAACACTTTTAGAAAGGATGTTTTGTAGGAGACATTTTGCTGTTTTAATCTGAATTTGTGGTCATTGCATGGTATAAGCAAAAGTTAACATTTGTAATTGAATGTATAAGTAAAAGGCTTAGATTCTTGAAGTATCTCACTCTTCCAGACTGAGTATAATTAGAGAAGAATAAACAAACTTGAGAGGACATAAATCTATCAGTTTGTGGGGTGTAGCCATTGACCTCTTTGCTTTGTCTAAGCAAAACAGTTATGTTAGTAAGAGGATAAAAACTTATGAGCTATCTTGTTTTATGGTTAAAAATATAAAGGAATGCTGAATAATCTGAATAATGGGTTTGAGAGATTTGGAAGGATAAATAAAGGTTTGATTAGGAATATGGAAGGCAGATAAGAAGGTTTGGGGACAAGCTCCTCCTGTGTCTAGATGGTAGTACTAGTTTTAAAGGGTTTAAGTAGGTTGAAAAGAGTTTGAGAAAGTATTTAGGAAGTCAAAAAGATTTGTGACTTGATTTTATAATTAATATAATAATCAATCAAATTTGAGAAGGAGAAGAAATAAGGATACAAATACAATATTGAATCATTATCCCATGGATTGAGGTTGGGATTATAAAGTTACTATAGAGGAGGTATATCTGTGTATATGAGTGAAATGGGGTCCCAGTGTATTTCAAAGTGATGAAGGAGCAATTGAGTATTAATACAATTGACTGAATTAATTGTTGGGATTAAACCAGAGACACTTTTAGTTGAAAGAAGAGAAATTTTAGTATGAGCTCAGATTAAGCATAATTATAAGAAGGTAGAGAAGTTTGGAAGTAGATGCACATCAATTAGAGCAATAATGTATAATCCCAATGGGAGATGTGCTTTTATGAACAAGAATAAATATAGAAATGAATGTAGATTATTTGAGGTTCACTTCAAAGATGTTCCTTAACCAATGTGAGATTATAATCATATCTCAAGCTGATTGTTGGAGCTTGTTATTTAAAATTTGATGGAACTGTTAACTGACTGTTTCTTTGAATTCAACTGCAGATAGGAGTGTTAAGAGATGCTGCCCAAGCTACCCAAGCCACCAGCCAATGGTGCCAGATCCTATAAGATACAGGTGTGAAGGTCAGAGGAATGACTGTTCCACATGAGCTGAGGTAGGATTCTTCTGACTCAGTTTACTCGCAAGCACCTGGCAGACTTCAAGCTTGGCTCAATGGAGATTGCAGTATGATATACATTTTGCTTGAAGTTGGCATTCTGAAGTTGGGAAATATGGTTCTCTCTTTATAGTTTTGTCCCTATTTTTGGTGGCAAGTTTCAATAATCAAAAGTTTTTAAATAAAACAACAACAAATCTACTTGATTCTGGAACATCTTAAGTTACCATAAGATAAAGCTACTAGGCTTAGGGTTAAGTATAGGTATTCCTGTATGAGTCAGGGTCCTTTAGTTCTTTGTAATAATATGAGGACAAGTAGGTCAAGGGTTTGTGGGAATATTATTCTGTTATTTTTGTTAGTATCACATTTGTCTCAACTTTGTTATAATTAGTCAATGTTAAAAGGAGGATAATTTTTGGACTACTTGGTAAAAAAATTTTTTTTTATTGTTTTAATTGTGAGCTTAATGTAAATCCCTTAGTGAAATCCCATCCTCCTGGTGGAGGACTTAACAATGGATTAATGCAAAATATAAGAAACTGGTTGTAATGTGTGATCATGACAATTGACTAAGACTCCAATTTTAATTTTGTAAGAATGATAAGGGTTCTAGAGTTGTCATTTAAATTGGTTCCAAGGTTCCTTTTGTAGGTAAATGAATGAAAGAAGGCAGAAGGAAGAGAAGCTGGGACGCAGGGCTGAAAATGGATGACCTTAAGTGACCAGAGAACTTTCTCATATCTGGACAGTAGTGTGAAAAGAGACTTTTGGACTTTGAAAAGACAATTGTTTGTTATTGTTTTCTTTTGAATCTCTGTATCTGTACTTATAAAGGGGACTGCCCCCTTGTATGCTGTCAATGTGATGCAGGCTACAAGGGTAATTAGAATTAAGAAAAGTGGGGAAACTTCAAAAGGTATAAAAAAGGGAGGGGGATTTGTGAGGGATAATTTGCAGTGAAGTTTCCCCATTTTGAAAAATCAAATCTAGAATGGCTTCAGTATTCACTAGGCCTATGTCTAGAGGCCACCTGACCTTCCAGGAATCTGGGACTTAGAGCAATGGAAACCACCCCCCTCCAGTGCCACCTCAGCACAAGATATGCCAAATAAGGTTAAGACTGCTTTCCTGGACTTTCATTGGACACCCACATGTTTCCAGGTCCTTTGTCTCAGAAATAGATTCCCAAGCTTATGTTGTGGCCCAGCCCCTGTACCAATGAGAGCAAAGACCAGTTGGGGGGTTGAGTTACTGCATTAGAAGGTTATATAACCATGGGCTTGCTTTTACCTGTTGCTCTCTCCCTGGCAGATGTCAGGGGCAGAGTCCTTTCTCATGAGAAAGAATAAAGACCTTTTCTGACCTCATATTCAGACTCCAAACTCTTTCATCTCACACACTTCCCTTTGTCCCAAACTTCTCCTTGCTATTCATTGGAAAAAATGTAATTAGTAATTGACTATTTCCATTGTAAATGTCACAATAATTTACTGATTCATAACTGTAAAGTGCTTTAGAAACAGTAAATGAGATAAAAATGCTAACTAGCTAATACAACTTTACTTTGTATAGGATCTTCAATATGCAGAGGTATGTTTTAAATTACTTGATATAATTAAACAATGAAAAGTTAAATAATAATTAGGATATGGATAAATAAATTAAGAGGCAGAGGCCAGAGAGAGCGGATTTGTTCAGATGAGATTTGAAGTGAGATGAATCAATGAGGCAGAGAGAAACTAGAAATCTGTTCTGGTTGACAGGAGATGCAGAGAAGACTGCTTCTCCTTAGATCATCTGCTGCATTCCCTAGTACCTAATTATAACATTAAATGCATTAGCATTTCTAATGTTGTATTATATGTTGATAGTGATCATTGCTGCAAAGCTAGAGAGAGGTTAATTACCCTTTGGGAGAATAATTCTAAACATTCTTGAGATTTTTTTAGAAGGTATACAAACTTCCAAAATGTTAGAGACAGACTAAGTGCTCATTGGATTAAGGTTTATTGAACCAAATAGCAATTTATTAAGAACCAATAGTTTTTTAAAGAGTCGGATCCTAATTATTATTATAACTATTTTCTGTATTCCTAGCCGGAATTCATTTTTTTATGGTACTCTTTAGTTTACAGAGCTAGTTGTTTTCCTAACAACAACCCTTTGGAGTAGGCAAAATCTATTGTACCTAGAGGCAGCTGGGTGATACAGTGAATAGAGTACTGGGTCATAGTCAAGAAGATCTGAGTTCAGATTTGGTCTCAGGCACCTATTAGTTATGTGACCTGAAAAAATAACTTAATGCTTTAATTTCCTCAACTATAAAATGTAGATGATAAGAGTAACTGCCTCTCAGGGTTGTTCTAAAGAACAAATGAGATGATATTTGGAAGATGCTTGATCATGGCAACTGGCAAATAATGGATGCTTAATAAATGCTTGTTTTCTTCCCATTTTATGAATGTGGAAACTGAGGTTCAGAGAGATTAGAAGCAACATGGCTGTGGTTCAAATTTATGATTTGTCCACCTGAAAGTTTGGTTGAAAGAGACAAACAGGCTAGGTGATATATAAATTCATATTGCTTTATTCTCTTAAAGCTAGCAGATACATGTAAACAGAGCCAAGACTTAAATTTTTGCTGTCTGATAAAAAAAATGAGAAATCTTAAATATGTTTTAGAACAATCCTAACTCAGCATATCTGTGTCATTCAAATTTATGATTTCCCTATATGTTCCCTATATGTTTATGAGAAAGGAATTTTCTTAATTGAATAGATTGTAAATACAATAAGATAAAAGAGTTGACAAAGTGTCAACTAAAATTACAACCCAGGATATCTGTGTTTAATTTACCATTAACATGACATAACATAGTATATGTCCATAAAATATTAAGATAAGAGAAGTCCCATTTATTCAAGGTAGCATCTGGTTAAGGTGTCTTTTCCTTGGTAGTCATTAACAGAAGAATTCTCTGGCCAGTCTTGAAGTGTTGACACAGAAAGAGGCCTTTTGAGTTTACTCGGAGAGCAAGGCATGTCTGTAATATTAAAAAATTGCAAAGCATCATGATAGATTAAGTTCGGAGTGGGCCACAATGCCTCTCCTGATTGGCCAACCCAGGATTTAGGCCTTTCTCATATCTTGTGGGGTTCAAAATGGTTTGGAGGGGGGGTCTACAGATCCCAAATCCAGAGCTAGTTCAATGATGGATTCTTCTTATTACTCTATTAAGCTGAGTTTCATAACTCAAAGGCAGCTTGTATATAGCTCAATATAATAATGAAGGACTTATTGGACAAGTACATTGCAATGTGCAATAGTTGAGAAAGTGAATTTTCCTGATGATCTCTCCAGCCATCTCCTATATTACTATACTCTGCACAGTCATCAGAATAAGTCCTCAGTTCTATAAAATGTCCAACGAATAGACTAACTCTACATCCCAGTCATTAGTATGATAAATTAGTTTTACACAGTTATCTCAACATTTCCTTTAGTCAACTATCAACACACCTATTTTTCTTTACAGGATGTCCCAAAAGTCTTAGTGACATTTTAAGCTTTAGTGACTTGAAACACCTTGTTGTTTAAGACAACCTTGTATAGGTTTTCCTGAGTTGGGCTCATGATCATGTGTTTGGAAAAATGTACTTTTGGAATATTATGAGGAACAAATGAGATAATGTATATGATATAGCATGTAGAGTCAACATCTCTAAACAGTCACACAGTGGCCTTGAAACAGATTTCTATAGAATAAAATATAATTTTCATCTATTTCAATATAACCAGCATTTATGAAGAGCAAACTCATTATTATTATTTTGTCAACCTTCAGCATACTACAGCATGACATAGTACAGGCAACACTGATATAGAAATCAGAAAACCTAGATTTAAGTTTTAGCTTTGATAATTTATAAACTCACTGACCTTGGACAAATTACTCTGATTTTCTGATCCTCAATTTCCACATCTGTAAAATGTAAAAAAAAAAAATACTTTGTAAACTTTAAGCACTAGATTAATATAAGATATAATTATTGAATTTCTCTAAACTGACTCATAAAGCCAGTCATTAATTCATTGAACAACCATTTCTTTGGCATTGCTGAATAAATATCACTCTGCTAAGAGGTTTCCAAATGAAGTAAATGATATAGTCTCTTACTTCAAGGAGCTTAAATTCAAGTTGGGAAAATAAGAAATACATAGGAAACAGCTAGAGAATAAATTCAAGCCACTATATAAGAAAGTACTGGATAGTGCAATAAAACTGTACTTATACATCAATACATGTAAACTTTTAATGTTCAGTGATGGATTAATGTAAAATAGTCACTTACTAATTTTTAGTTCCAACCAGAAAATGCCCAATATTGCCTATGTGAAATGTAAACATTTCACATATATATAAACATATATATATAAACATATATATATAAACATATGCAAAAAGTATATCATTCTTGATTGATTTGGTAAATTAAACTGTTCACCCCTTATGGTATAAAGTGGAAGAGTGTTTTGTTATAGATAATGTACATTAACCAGGTAATGTTGACATTAAACTATAATTGATCACTAGTTTCTCCAAATTTATTAAATCAGTCAGAGTCTATATATTTGTTTTTCATTGAACCTCAAATTTTCATAACTTCATGCTGAATGCCATTCATTTCATTTCCAGTTATTAGTCTTCCTTTCATAATAGCCTGCCTCCCATCTGTGATATTGTGCTAATTTGTCTTCTATGCATTGTTATATCACTTTTTTGATGGGTAAAGTCAAAATAATAGCACATTATTTCTGTTCATTTTCCTCCTAAATGTAATATTTTACATAGGGAATCTTGCTTTGATTATGTTGACTGTGTTGTATCCACCAGACACTTTGAGTTGGTATGTACTATTTCTGAAGTTTCATCCTTAGCTCATGTGGTGTTAACCTCTCTGAGCTTCAAAGTTCCCATCTGTAAAATGATGAAATAATAGCCATCTTGCCCCCTGTCTCAGATTATTATGAGGAACAAATGAAATAATGTAAAAATATGAAAACACTTTGGAATGTATAAAGTACTATATAGATATAAGGTGTTATTATTAAGGAAAAAATTAAAGAAACAGTTTTAAAAAGTAAAAAGCCTCTTAAATTTTAATAATTTAAGGATTAGGGAGAAAGGAAAATAACCTATATGTTCTAAAATATTTGTAGCAGCTCTCTTTGTAGTGGCAAAGAACTGGAAATTGTAGGGATGTCCATCAATTGGGGAATGGCTGTACAAGTTGTAGCATATGATTGTGATGGAATATTACTGTGCTGTAAGAGATGATGAGCTCAATGATTTTAGAAATACATGGATAGACTTGCATGAAATAATGAAGAGTAAAATAAGCACAACCAACAGAATTATGTATATGTTGACAATATTGCTTTAAGAACAATTTTGAGTGCCTAAGTCATTTTGACTATTAGAAATACCCAAATTAACTACAAAGGACTACTTGCATCTGGAGGGGAAAAAACCTGATAAATAGAAGTATGTATAGAATACTTTTACACACATATATACATATTTGTGTCTAATGGTAGTCATTTCAAGGGTGGAGGGGGCAAGAAAAAAGTGGAAAAAAAATCACATGATAAATTTATAATGTATTTAAAAAGAAGAGCAAGTTCTACATAATACATTTGCAGTTTCATGCACAATCATTTTTTTCCTATTCTACATGCCTGGGAGTATTTGTTTTCTTTTGTAAGTTCAGAATAAAACAAATAAATAATTTTAAAAGTAAACAGCCAAATAGAAACCTTGGAAAATATTCAAAACACCTCTTGAGAGAAGGGGGAAAAAAATAGCTGCTACTGATTAAACAAAAAAGATTAGCCCCAGACAGCCTTAGATGTCTGAATGCATGTATCTCTTGTGCGTAATAGATACTTAATAAATATCAAACTGTTGAAAGGAATAAGCATTAATTCACCTAAACACTTCTTAAATGTATTTAGCTTTCTACCACGTGCCAAACACCTTTTGGTGGCATTTATGAGTTAACTATCAAGGCCATAATGTAGTCTTTTCTTTTATTTGTCCTAAAATCACACTTTTCCTACTAAGAAAGTACCTGTCAAAAAATTTTTATAAAATTTTTTATAAAAATAAGTTATGGAATGGAATAGATCATTAAGAAAAAGCTTTGCAGATGACAAAATAATTAAAAGTCCAGGTGATTTAAAGAGGATATGCAATTGCAGCAGACTTAAGAGTGATGAACACTTGCCAACAACATCAGTGAAAGTTGCATCAATTAATGGAAATTAGTTATCACTGAGCAAGAATTTATCGTTACTGCTGTAGGTCAGACCATACAGGGTTAGGAATATAAAGTCCTGTTGGAAAACATAGACATTTTTTTCTTATCACTGGTAGATGTCCCCCAAATGCAAGGTCTTCCCTAAAACTCAAATCAAATTTTAAAATCACCTCCTCCACTTTCACTTTGAAAGCATTATTTCTTCTCAGGGTTATTTTAACCCTTCCCCCCAACCCTACTTCAGAAATAGATAGTAGTGCTATAAAACATGACTCCAAACAAATTGTAGAGCTACAGAACCCACAAAGTGACAGAAAGAAACAGATCTGCTGAAGGCAGCCCAGCAGGCAGACAGGAAGGGTTCACCACAGCATGCTGGGAGCTGACCCCAGCCTAGAGTGAGCCTGTGGTTTTAGCTCCAGGGCAGCCCCAACCAGCAGCTGCAGCAGTTGCAGACTTTGGGAGAGTAGATCACCAGCAGCAGTGGAGGTTTCCAGAATTATCAATCCATAAACGCCAAAGAAAAAGTGAGAGGTCAGTGTAGAACCCTGTTGGAACTAGGGGTGCGGGGTGAAGGAACATGTCTGGCTCCTGTCCCCAGAGCTAGAAGTGGGGAAAGTGTGGTGGCCCTGCAGCTGCCTCCCTGTGACTGCTTCAGAGCTCCTGGCCTGCAGATCAAAGGGGGGCCAAGAGAATATTCAGAGGGTAATTGGTCTTGCTTTCATCTGCCTGTATCTGGATCACAGTCTGGGGTGGTGGTCCTGAGGTATGTGACTAGTGAGCCAGAGTTTGTGGGGGCTGCAGAGATGGCACCCTCCTAATAGCTTTGGCAGCTGCAAAAACCCCAGCACTTTGGGAAAAAAGCTCTCCTCTCTGAAAGCAGAGTTCTACTGTGGCAAAGAGCTCAAAAGTCAAGTAATTGAGTGTCAACATGAGCAAGCAAAGGAAGCAAGGCAATCACAGCAACCCAACTTTATTTTTTTTTAATTTATTTTATTAAATTTTTTTTGAGTTACGTATTTTCTCCCCGTCTTTCCCCCGCCCACCACCCCAAAACAGCCATCCCAGTGTTTCCCCCCTCCCCCAGTCTATTCTCTCCTATGTCACTTTTTGGTAGGGCAGAATGGATCTCCCAACTGCAGTGCCTGTGTATCTCAAGTTCCAGTTGGATGTAG
>CM053580.1:375462342-375500050 GCA_028627135.1 Pseudochirops cupreus | reverse complement strand
TTCTTAGTGCCATGAATCATGGGATTCAAAGATATAAACTTTTAGCTAATCAACTTTCTATAGCTAAGAAAAATCAAATTTTAGAAGGCAGAGAACAAGAGGGCTTAATATTTTAAGAGAATTCTAACAAACCATGAAAAATTGGGGTTGATAGAGACAGATGATGGTAGAAATAACCAAGATTTACCTCTAACAATAAAACAATGAAACTAATGTTAAGAATAAACAGTTTTCCAGTATTAGGAGGAAAATGAAGCCAAAAGTGATAAGTAACATGGATTTAAAAAGAACAAGAAATTCCAGACAAAGCCAATTACCTTCTTTGAATAACTAAATTAGTGGATGAAGGAAGGCAAGATATGTAATAAATTTAGACCTTTGACACACAGCATCTACATAAATCCTTCAGGAAGAATTAATTCAAATTGGCTTGGAGATGAACATTGTCAAATGAATTGAAAATTGGTTGATGGACCATAAACAAAGGGGAATAATAATAAGAGAGATGCATCAAGCCAGAGGGAAGTATGCAAAAGTAAGCCACCAAGATCCACAGAAGATCTGCACTGATTTCATTTCTTCATTAATGACCTAGAAAGAAGCACAATAAAAGAAATAGCAATTTGGCAAATAACACTAAAACTAAGCAGTGTCACCCATACTATTAGAAGAATTATCACAGGTAGTCCTAGGAAGGCAGTGGATGGAAAATCTAAATGAGATAGTATTTGAACAGAAACCTCACATCTAGATACATGAACCAATGGGTTTAGGCAAGTATCTGAATGGTAACCAGTTAGCTACCAGTTAGTTACAAGACCATTCAGTCAAAGTGAGTATTAGCTTTTTTTTTTTAGTAAAAATAACCTTTAACCCAGTGATACCATTACTACGTCTATACTCCAAAGAGATACAAGAAAGAGGAAAATATTTATATCAGCCCTTTTTTTTTTACTGTCAAAGAACTAGAAACTAAGGGAGTATCTAGGCAAATTATTACATGTAAGTGTGTTGGAATATTAATGTTTTGTCATATTAAGAAATGATGAAAGGGATGGATTCAGATAAAGCTGGGAAGATTTCTATAAGTCAATGCAGAATATAACGAATGGAACACAGAGAACAATTTTTACAACAATGGCATTATAAAGAAAAACAACAGAGAAAAACTTAAGAACTTTTATCAGTGAAATTATCAACCTCAGTTCTAGAAGACCAGTGATGAAACATGTAAGTCATATCCAGACAGTGATGTGAATGAGATATGTCTTCATACTGTCCAATGTGGGAATCTACTTTGCTGGACTATGTATATGTGATTTTATATATACATGATTTTTTTCTTTCAGTTGCTGAATGGGAAGTTGGGAAGGAAAGAAAGGGATAAGATATTGAGTTACCACAAAATTTTTAAATGCTGTATAAAAATAATTATTCTTGGGGGATAAGGAAGAAAAAAGGGTTGTTGAACCACCTTTTTAATGCACAGAAGAAAACAGAAGAAAGGTCAGTAGGAAACACAAAGAAGGAAAACAGTTTTGAAAACAATCAATTCAATGGAAATTAAATCTGTATTTGTTTGTGCTGTCAATATTTTTTTAAAATTAGATTGATTTTTGACCAAACTTGCAACACTATTAAATTCCATAAAGATAGACCTTAAGTTCCAGTGTCCATCCTGCCACTTGAGGAGCCAAGAGGGCAGTCAATAACTGTTTTTCCATAAGGAAAATATCCAATAAAATAAAAGAATAGACACAAAATTTGGCATATTAATAAAGGTTAAAGAGAAATGTATTGATATATATATATATGATTTAATAATGGACATAAGTTTTCATTCAACAAAAACTTATTAAATGTCTGCTTTGTATAGAGAACAAAGTTCTATATAGTCTCTGGCCTCATGGAGCTTACAAACATCTAAGTGTAATAAATAATAATACAGAACACAAACAAATTTCTCTGCTGAGGAGAGATCATGGAGGAGATATCACTTTGAATTGAACTTTGAAGTTGTGTTGGAACGTACCAACCTACAGAGAAAAGAGAGAACATTCAGGCAGAAAGAGTTACATGAAACAGGGGAACACAGGATATGTTGGTGAGTTGGAACAGAGTAGTCAATTTGACTGACATGAATGAAGGGCAATAATATAAGAAAAACATGGAAAGGTAGACTGGTTCCTTGGAAACGAGGTGGTGCAATGGATATAGAGTGCCAGGCTTGGAGTCAGGAAGACTTAAGTTCAAATCCAGTCTCAGCACTTGTTAGCTGTGTGACCTTGGGCAAGTCACTTGACTCTGTTTGCCTCAGTTTTCTCATCTGTAAAATGAGCTGGAGAAGGAAATGGCAAACCGCTCTATTCTCTCTGCCAAGAAAACTCCAAATGGGGTCATGAAAAGTTGGACACGACTGAACAACAAACAACAACAAAAGACTGGTTCCCCATTACGGAGGGTCTTGAAAGCCAAGAAAAGAATCTGAACTTCACTTTGGAGACAAAAGGGAGCCACTGGAATCAATTTTTATCATAGTGACCTGACTAGGAGAATCTGTTTATCCATCCCAGGCAATATCATAATTAAAAATGATATCAAGTCATTTTGTAACTGGTTGAAATGTGTGGTGAAGAGGAAAGAGATGGGAATTTGGAGTCAAGAAGACCTTGGCTTAAATCCTGACTCTGCAATTTACTACCCATCTAACCTTAGCACAAGTCACACATTCACTAGACCTCAGTATTCTCATCTGTTAAAGAGGAAGCTTGGATTAGAACTCGGGAGTTATCAACCTGGGTTCTGCAAACTTTATTGTTTTTTAATTCTTTTAAATAAACGTATTCCAATATAATTGTTTTTCTCAGAAATCCTCTGAATTTTATTTTCTATAGTTAAAATTATCCAGAAAATTAATCAATAGATTCACCAAATTGTCAAAGGGGTCCATGACATAAAAAAAGCTAAGAACTCTTGGTAGATAAATCTCAAAATGCCTTCTAACTCAAAACCCGTTATCCTTTGATCTTGATGGGAGAAAGAATAGCATAATAACTACCCTCCCCCACTTGGCTTCAGGCAGATCAAGAGATCTGAGGAAAGTGGACATCAAAACAAATTATATGGCTGATTGGTTTAAAGAAATAGTTTTGTTTGCTAGCAAGAAAGGATCCCATTGATTTAAAACTATCCTCATTCCTTTCTCTTTTTTTGGAGGGGAGAAGGCAGGGCAATTGGGGTTAAGTGACTTGCCCAAGGTCACATGGCTAGTAAGTGTTAAGCATCTGAGGCTGGATTTGAACTCAGGTCCTCCTGACTCCAGGGCCACTGTGCCACTAGCCACCCCTATTTTCACTCCATAAGAAGTATGCATATATTCACAGATTCTAACATATGACTTGATCAGAAGTAATAAGTGGGTTTAAGAGACACAGGTGTTCTGGGGTATTCTCCTCATTCTTTCTCTCCTTCCAATTAAACTGTGAAGCTTCATGCTGAGCACATTGGGTTCTTCTTCATGACAGAAAACTGAACATAAGATCCATTCTTAATTCTTTCTGGTGGTCAATGGGTAACAAGACAAATGCTTTCTTGTCTTATGCTGGAGCACAAGGGAGCAAAAATTGTCCTGTTCTGAAATCTTTTTGTGTGTCTGTCTCTGTCTATCTCTCTGCCCCTCTAAATCTCCTCTTTCCTTATCTTTATCCTCCCTCCCTCTTTCTCTCTCTCTCTCTCTCTCTCTCTCTCTCTCTCTCTCTCTCTCTCTCTCTCTCTCTCTCTCTCTCTCTCTCAGCGGTCAAGAGGTTCTCTGCAAAATCTTCTATTAAAATGTAGGCCCAAATTGACTCAAGAAAAGTAGCTGAGGCACGGAGGCCTCCCACGGGATACGGACATAACCGGTGTTAGCGTGCTCGGTCTCCTCCCCGCAGAGAGCACTGACTTTTCTCCTTCCCCCCCGCCGGCAGCGCTCCGTGGGGGACCATGGCCGATCCTCGCGTGAGGCAGATCAAGATCAAAACAGGCGTCGTGAAGCGGTTGATCAAAGAAAAATCGATGTATGAAAACGAAGCAAAACAACAAGAAGAAAAAGTTGAAAAAATGAAAGCTGAAGATGGTGAAAACTATGCCATTAAGAAGCAGACAGAAATTTTGCAAGAATCTCGAATGATGATTCCAGATTGCCAACGCAGATTGGAAGCTGCACGTTCTGATCTTCTACAGTTGTTGGAAAATGAAAAAGACTTGGAAGAATCTGAAGAATATAAAGAAGCACGTTCAGTTCTGGATTCAGTGAAATTAGAGGCTTAAAATGTTTCTCAATACTGAATGTTTTTTTTTTCATTAAACATGGGGTCCATTCCACATTTTATTATGGCTAGCCATTGCTCTGTGTGTGTTCAAGTAGTGTGAGAATGTGATTCATTTTTCTTTATGTAGTTGCCTCTCTTTGCCTTTTCTTAACTTAAAAATGTACCAAATAAATTTGTTAGTCTGATTAAAAAAAAAAAAAAAGAAAAGTAGCTGAGTGGCATTCTATCTATTTCTATTTTATAGGAGTCATAAATATATATATATATGACATTATTATTAATTTTTATTCCTGATTAGTTTATAATCATCTCTCTTGTGTGGTCTATAATGTTCTTTACTGCCAAATTAGGTTTTATTTTGTTTCTTCTTTTTAAAATTTACAGAATTCTTCTTATAAATTCTTCTTGCAAATTGAACTCATTGACTTTATTATCTGTCTGTACCAATGAAATTCATGTGTTTAATATACTTACTCAAGGTTTAGCCTATAGTGAATGGTTATTCATTCCAAATATCTGGATGACAAACTGAGCTGCTCCTTCAGTTAAAAGGATAATTGAGTGAGCAAGACCACTAGGCATCAGAAGGGAGGACCATACATCCTGAGCTCTCTAATCAGGTGCAATAAGAGGGCAGTTGACTACTAGATATTCATTTTTAGCAAAGATAGTCAGTTCTAAGCCATTGCTTCTGCCAGGCATTGCCACAAATATAGCAAGAACACCACCTTCTTCATAATCAGCTTCATCTGGCCCCTTATGGACAATTGTTACTTGGAGATAATGTGAAATGTCATAGTTTCCATAAGCCTTCTTAATTTTTTCACCCTGACCAATATTGAGTTGAGCTCATCAATATTATAACTTTCTATGGACTTTTCACTTTTCGAAGCAACTCCTCTCTTTCTGTAATCTATTCAAAGGAAAGAGAGAGGCAGAAACAGAGGGAGAGGGAGGGAGGAAAGAGGGAGGAAACTGGAGAGAGGAAGCTGGTGGGAGGAAGGAAGGGAGGAAGGGAGGGAGGAAGGAAAGAAGGGAGGAAGGAAAGAAGGAAGGATGGGAGGGAGATAGAAAGCAAAAAAAAAAGAAAAAATAGTCTGTATGAAATGATTCATGATATTCATTTTTGTCTGACCAGACTAAGTCCTATGAAACACCATTGTGAAACAATAATCTGCTCTTCAGACCTCTGTGGATCATTATTGGCATCATTCTTAACAATAATATAATAATTCCACTTGACCTTGGTAGAACTTGTATCCTTTGACACCAGGATTTCTTTTAAGAAAAAAAAATTTGCAATTCTTTTCCATAACAATTCCACTGTAATCATTTCACATGGGGAATGCAATGAAAGCCATCATGCTTTTGGTGAAAGAAGTTTTGATACTGGCTTCTTGTAACAATTCAAAAATACATCTGTTAATTTCATTCAATATTGCAACCTTCCTTTTCAAGCATTTTCTTTAATGCTTCTAAGGTGGGTAGAACAGCCCTGGAGTCAGAAGGACTCAAAACCAGCCTCAGTCACTTGACACCAGCTGCATGATCCTGGACAAGTCATAACCCCAACTGCTTTTAAAAAAAAAGATTTTAAAAATTTATTCCTAACTACATTGTCCAATATAATCTTATATTTAATCTGAAAGAGGACTTTTCTCAGACTATTCAGAAATTTGTAGACTTGGTTGACTTTGCCCTTACATCATTTCTCACCCATCTACAGTATTTCTAGTGTTTGCCATTTCCCTGAAGTGTTCTGAGTAGTGGCTTCTAATGGGAGTCCAGCAGAAACCTGGCTCACATACTACATTTTGGAGGTGTCTCAGCCACAGCGACAATATTAATTTGCATAATGAGACTAGTATGGTCATATATTGATTCATTTATAATCATTTTACTATTCTACTATTTCTACAACTGATGTAATTATTTTTGAGAAATATTTTTTTAATCTATTACCCATGCCTAAATCCCAAGGAGGCAAGAGCAGCCTGATAGATTTAGGGAGTAGTAGAATATCAGAGTCAGTTGATAAGGTTTGGTGTTTCAATTAAGCTACAAATTTTCTTGATAATTCATGTATATACACCTCTTCTGGTAAGCAATTTGGAATTATTCAAATAAAGCAGTTAAAATGTCTATGCATTTTGACCTGGGGATTCCCCTACTAGACACATACTCTCAGGAGGTCACTGACAAAAAGAAAGTATCTAAATATACAAAAATATATAGCAGCACTTTTGGGGTACAAAGAAGTAGAAATAAAGTAGATGCCCATTGATAGAGAAGTGGCTAAACAAACTTTGAAATGTAAACTACTGTGCTGAATGAAACTGTAAGAATGATGAATACAGATAAGCATAGAAATATTTATATACATTAGATTTACATGAACTTACTGCAAAGTGAAATAAGGGGGGGGGATTATTTGTAACCATAGCAACAACGTAAATTATTGTTGTTCATCCTTCATTTTTGAGGAGGACCAATAAAGTCTTGATTTCTTGACTCAAGGGTGAATTAGATATAAATGAGGCAAA
Source organism: Pseudochirops cupreus (assembly GCA_028627135.1). NCBI lineage: Eukaryota > Metazoa > Chordata > Mammalia > Diprotodontia > Pseudocheiridae > Pseudochirops > Pseudochirops cupreus. Next base: position 375,493,197 of record CM053580.1, on the reverse strand, counting down.
GTTGTGCAGAGTCATCAATGTCCAGTGGCAGGACAGAATCACCCAACCAGTGATTGATGACTGTGGTGTCTTCAATGTTTGACCAAGCTCTAAGTACTCCACAATACCTGCTTTCATCTGCCTTCATGGCTGTTGGAACAAATTTTCCTCATCCTTCCACTCTATGAGATGGGTGAAGGAGAAAGCCCTCATATGCCTGAGGGTAGATATCCCCCTCCCTCACTAGGATTTGAGGCCAGTCAGTTACCCTTACCCTGGTTTAGCCCATCTGCCAAGATGGTTTTACTGAGGTGTGGTTGCAGTATGTGTTACAGCTTCTGCATCCTCAAAGCAGTATCCAAGGAGAAACCTGATATTATCATCCCCATTTGCCAAACAGCTAATAGATGTCTGATGCCATGCTGGAACTTGGGTTTTCCTGACTCCAAAGACAATGCTCCATCCACTCCACCACCTAGCTGCACCTAGCATGACTGGACTGAGTTTGAACCTCAACCCCAGCATTAACTATGCAGTTCTGGGCAAGTCATCTAACCTTTCTGAGCTTTGGTTTCCCTGTCTCTGTAATGGGAATCAATTAGTAAAGAAATATTTATTAAATGCCTACTATGTGTTAGGCACTTTACCCAATGCTGGGGACACAAGAAAAGGCATAGGACAGTTCCTGTTCTCATGGAGCTCACAAGAAGATGAAGGAGGGGAAAAGGAGAGACCATGATCTTGTAGCAAGGTGGGAAATGATGAAGTGTCTGAGCTGGACCTCTTCCTTAAAGAGGGGATCTGGAAGACTCTCTTTGATGCCTACCCTCTACCTTCTGCAACCAGAGGGAGGGAAGAGTCCAGGAAGCAGGGGGTAGATAGTGAGGAGGTGTGAGTTTCAGAGCTGATTTGATCTTACAGGAAGATAAATTCCCAGAGACAGTGGTAAAGTCTAGGTGAACAGACAGGTGGAAAATTGGGTATTAATCCTTGTACAAGTATTAATACTTGTGCATGGGGTACTCAAGAAGGACAAGCACCTCTGGTGAGAGGGCTTGCCAAGCCTTTTCAGGGCTGCTCATCCACCTTTGGTGTCTACCTGATACTCAAAAATATAAATGGAAAGCAAAACAAACCCAAAAATAAAGTTAAAAAAAAGGAATGCTAGGAAACTGTAAAGAATAAACTTGATAGCAAAGAGGAGAGATGAAAAGATACATTTCACTCTGCTTCTTTACAGAGGTTGGGGTGGAGGTCCTTACTTACAGATGATGACATATAACCCAAAAAAACCCAAAGCTTATTCACTGCATTCAACTTTTCTTCTTTCTTCCTCATTTACCCTTCTCTTCAAAACATTCTTTTTAATACAGGATGACTGTGGATGTGGCAGGGAGGTAAAATCTAAGTGATGTAAAAATAAAATATCTCCAAAAAATCTACTTTTAAAAAATCACACATCTTCCAATCTTCATTAAATCAATATTCATTTACATGACACTAGTATAGTCATATATGGATTTATTTTTAATTATTCTACCATTTCTACAATTGATATGATTATTTTGAGAAATGTTTTTAAATATATTAACCATGTCTAAAATAATGGATATATTAGGTCTTTCATTTAGAGCTCTAAAGAATCTAAAAGTTAGGCCATCTAATCCAACTCCCTCATTTTACAGATGAAGAAACAGGTTAAATTATTTACCCAAGATCACATGTGTAGTTAACTAAAAGAGCCAGGATTCCACTCCAGTTCCTCTGAATCTAGTGCCCTTTTCACCGCCCTACATTTCCTGTCTTTATGTTCATACTTCATCTGTCCATATAGCACTAGAAATCTGGCTTTACAAGTTATGCCACTGGCCAGAAAACATCTATGGAGTCTTGGAAAAGTCATAAGACTTCCATGGACTTCAGTTTCCTCATCTGTGAAATAAGAGGATTGTATTAGGTAGTCTTTGAGGCCCTTTCCAGTTTTAACTATATTAATCAATCAAGATGTAATTCAATAAAATTTTATTAAGCACCTACTAGGTGGCAGGCATTGTGCTAGGCATTGGGGATGCAAAGACAAAAAAACAAAGTTACTGACCACAAGAAGCTCCCAAAACATTTATTAAGTACTACTTGTGGGCTGAACACTACATTTGATGAAATGGTTGTTACAAAGCTTGGATAATACAGGGTCTCTGCCTCAAGTTTCACGAGACAGTATTTTTTAACATACATGATACCGTGAAATTTTGTGGAGGAAAAATCCCGAACAACTTTCTGCTGAAATAATAATATGTTTCCAGAAAAACAAAACAAAACGAGGCCCGAGAGTTCAAATTCAGAATTATTCATTTTATTCTTAGCGCAAAAGAATTATTTCAACCACCGATATTCCCACAATTACCAGGAGATGGCGCTGTGGATTTTAAATACCGAAGTGAAAGCTTGAGCAGTTCCTCTCCAGGGTTTCTTTTTCCTAACTCGCAAGCATTTGAAAAGTTGGAAAACCTGTCAGTTCAAAACCTTTACCTTTGCAAAGATGCTTAAGGAGTGTAGTGGGGCAAGGGTACTAATTCGCTACAAAACAATAAAAATGTGCAAAAAGCGGGTGGGCAAGTAGATCTGTTTCATCTTAAGAACAAATAAATAAATAAAACAAACAAAAAGAAAACTCGCCCAGGTAAAGATGAGAACTAAGAAGACCGGGACAAGAAGAAAGGAGAAGAGATAGGAAGGACGAGGGAGGAGAAGAGAATGAAGGAAGGAGGAGAGAAAAGTTTGCCTTCGAGAAGGCCATTTTCATTTTTTGCTTTCCTGGTTGCATTATTTCCATACACTTAGCTAACTTTGCCCAGCCTGAAATACTCCCTTTTCCTTCTTTCTCACTACTTTTGTAAGCGAAAGTCCACTTGGGGAAGATGTATCCTGGCTTGCACTTGTTACTCACTGTAAAAGCCGAGCTTTAAAAAACAGAACTGGGGATGAGTGCATCCCCTCAATTGAATTCTTTATCACAATATCCTTAATGGACAACGCTCTTTGAAAAAATTACATAAATGTATACATACGTACATGCGTGCTTACATAAATATGAACTTCCTGATTTTGCTGAGGCTGAAGTTCTTTACTTCTGAGACACTTGGAATTCCCAAAGTGATGTTTCACGTCTCCCCTCTCCCCCTAAATAGGAGGATATTGCATAGCCTGAGATTTTCCGGCTTCCCAACATCACCTCCACCCCTCAGAAAAGGTAACTGCTTCAGTAACTGCCTAATAAACTAGTGGCAATACTGTTTTAATCATTTCAAAGCACCAAGCTTTGTGAGACCGGGAGACGTGGCTGAAAAGATCTGGGTAACTAAATGACTTTGTGAGTAAGTGATCCAGGGAATTAATTCGCATCTATTTCTTGCTTCCTGAAAATCTGCCTTGGAAGTAATGAATTCGTCATTTAGAACAGCATGGACCATGGCCCTCCTTCTCATGAACCTCAATTTCTCACTCCCCAACCCAGATTTAGTGACTGGACTGACCCTGCAGCAGCCCCCAAGCGGGGTCCCTATAAATGCATATGCTGTATGGACTGTATTGGGCTTATCCTGTTGGTGGACAGGCGTCAAATGCTGAGTGCAGGTAAAAGTTCTCTGCGTAGTAAGAAGGGCGCGTCCGGTGGATCAAATGTGATGTGAATAACCCACCCCCTTCCTTAGGCTATACACTAAGTTGCACTGTTAGAAACCCGACATTTGTCAGTGGCTGCTTTGCTGGGGACTGCACGGGTTCTCGAACACGGTTTGTTCCAAATCCACTCTTCCTTAAGTCACAGAATGGTCTCTGCGTGTGAAAACACTGCCCAGACCTATCGAAAACCACAAAGGTCTCAAGGCGCACTGGTATATCTGCTTCTCCAAAATCTGTCTAAACACAAAATCGAACGACTTTTGCTGAACTTTGCAATTGACCTAGATTTTTTTTTTCTTAAGAAAAAGTCTTGTACAATTTCCCATCCTCCCCCTCCCCCAACAGAAAAAACAAGCAAACAAACTCGGTTGCCCTTTGTATTCTAAGTTGTAACTCTGGACTTCTAGAACCTTTTTCTTCAGTTAGCAGCAGGCTATCTATAGGTACTGTGCCAATGACAGACAGGGCTACCAATCAAGAAAAGATCTTTGGTTTGACTTTACAAACACGGACTGAACTAGAGCTTTCATTTTATTTTTATTTTTACTTTAAATGTCTGAAACAGTATGTGGTACCCCCAAAAAATTATAAATAGACCTCTCATTCACCCCCTCCACCTATGGAGTTTTAAAACCCAGTCTAAATAGGAGCTCTGTCGAGCGCATAATGTTCTAAATTTCAATGGTGTGCTGATTGCTGAATATTACAACATCATTTCAGAGCTGTAGGTGTCATCCCTCCTTCTGCAGTGAAACTGTCTTAATCTTTATAAAATACGCTTGGGCGTCAGTAAATTTCAAAGTCTAAACGCAGAATGGGGGGATTCTGACTTCTAGCAAATCAAGAATGTTAAGCCACCACAATTTTATGTTAAGGGAAGATCTGTTCTTTGCTCTTTCAAAAAGACATTGTCAATAAACCTTTCCGCCAATCACCACTGGCAGGTAACAGAGCTTGTGGCTGTAGCTCAGCAGGGAAAGAAGAAAAGTTCTTTCTTCTCTCCCATCTCCCGTTCATGTTAAAAGTAAGGGGTGGTTCAGTGTATTAATCTGGTTTCTGATCAAACCAAGCTTCATTCATCGATCTACTTACAACCTTTTCAAAGCTACAGAGATCAACTTTCGCCACCCTGAATCAGGAAATGGAGCTTCCTTTGATACTCACTTTCCTGCTTTTCGAACTTGTGGCTTAAAATATGAGTTTCCAAAAAAGCCTGTCCACCTTTGGCCAATAGAAGAAAGTTTGAGAATGTTTTTTGTTTGTTCGCTACCGTCTTCTATCTCTGGCATTTGACAAAGTTGGCGGGTTCAGTGTCTTTCCTTCTCTCCTCCACCCTTACCCATCCAGGCTGCTTGTTACCCAAATAATGAAAGAGATGACGCCTAGATGGTGACATAGGGCTGTGTTACAATTAAACCAGGTAACGAGACACTGGGCAGATGTGTTTTCATTGCACTGTAAGATAAATGCAGTGTTAAATGCCTGACAACTTCCCAGAAGCAATCAGCAAAAGTTTATGAGTGCATAAACCTCAAAGACCATTCCCCGGGTGTTTTTATAAGCCCCGCATTTAAAGCTTCTATAAATTCTTCTGCCGGCTTCCAAAGCAAAGTTACTCAAGACTATTAAACACCCATCTTCTCCAGGGAACCCGAAGAGAGTTAGTCACTGGCTTTCTGGTTTGAAAAATGGGAGAGGATTTCCCCCTCCTCTTTAGTAAGTTAAATTTGCAAATGCATGAAAGTTTGCGCATCAAAGGAATGATGAATGATTAGAGAGACGCGACCGTGTTTGGGGGAGGTGAGCCTGGGATGAGATGGGAGGAGGACAAGAATAAGGAGAAAGAATATTTTGTCCAGTAAATTCTGAAAATCCAAATGACTACCCGGTATCATGGAATAAATGATGACCCTTTTGGGGGAGTGGTGACACTGGGTTTATTCAAGATCAATACTGGTGGTGACGCTCGGTGGCCACTTTATACTTTGTCTATTACACCTGTCTTTTCCACATTGTCATTCCTGTCCCTCGGGGGTATTTGTCATTCATTACCATCAGTTCCTGAGACATCCGTCCTTCACCTCCAAAGTCTTCACTAAGGCAGGTAGATGAAGCGAATGTACTACGCAAAAAGTTCCGACCTTAAGAAAAATTCAGTGGAAATGAAGTCATGCATCTAGGTGAAAGATCTCCTGGGACCAGTCTCCTTAAGCCGGTAGAAAACAAACTGTACAGTATCAACTCCCTCACCTCCACCCTCCAACCTCCACCTCTCGACCCCAGCTTAAAACCATGAAGTGCCAATGATTTTCCCGTCATCCTTAAGTGGTCCGATGACTTTTACAAGTTGATATTAAGCAGACACAACTTACCTTGGCTTACAGAGAATCCTTGTTTATGATTCCGGTGAAAAATAAGCTGTTCATTGGACCACAATAACACTACCATGTCTTTGGATTAATGAAGAGGTTAACAGATGCATGGAGTGGGGGCGGGGGGCGCGAGGAGGGAGAGACGCTGTGGCCTCTATGTAAATGTGCAGTTTGCTTTTCAATCAGGACACGTGCGCAAGCCAAATCTTCCCTACACTCAAGAGTGGGTTCCCAGTTAGCAAAGCCTCAAGCTGCCTGCTCATTTTTAAATGTTTCTGTTCTAGCAAAATCCAAAGACACTTAAGTAATGGAAAGCTACGTGGTACCAAGGTCCCTATTAGATGGAATTGCTTTTTAAAAAAAGAAAAAAAGATGCTTCGATCTTTTTTTCATTTTTCTTTTTTGCAGGTGAAAATGCAAAGGTTTCGGTTGTAGCCATAGCCCTTTCTTTATGAAATGAGGCGCCCAACTGTTCTGATATTACCATTCAAAAACAGGTTCTGTGGCGAACCTCATTTGTGAATCTATTACAGAGATTAATAGATTATTTCTCCTTTTTCAACTAATTCTCAGTGGGGAAATTTAACCATATGGTAAGGAGAGAATTAGAATTTCATCACATTAGAGCAAAATGTAATGAAAAGAGTCCAACACCTGGGGCCAACTCTGAAAGACACAATTAAAAGGATTTTAATGAAACCAGAGAAACCAAAAATTTCATAGCCTTCAGTTATTCTGCCACATAAGAATGATTTACTGGAGGTGTTGGGAAATATTGTTTTTACTTGTGTCATAAGAATGAAAACCTTCCACGAAATGCCATGTGCTTTCAGTGATTAACATCCAACGGGGAGGGTGGCTTATGCTGTTATTAGAGGACCCTGCCGCTGGTTTTCACATCCACTTTCTTAGCAAACCAAGCCCTCTAAGAACAACTGAGACAAAACATTAAGAATCCACATGAATGGATTACATGGTGGTGTAGACACTATCTTTCTGGATAAATAAACAGAGCTGACTCTTTTGGGATTTGGTGGAGTTTAGGGGCGTTGACCTCTGACAAAATTGACTTTGCATGAAGTGGAGAAAAAGAAGGGGCTTTAAAAGTCTGACGTTCAGCAAAGTTTGAGAAATCAGTTTCTTTCTGTTAGAGGGCGTGAGTTTCATGATCATTCCCTCCTCAACGGTTTTATAGACACCACTGCAAAAAAACGGAAAGAAACTGAAAAAAAGATGCAAACTCCTCTAAAATCACATTGGTCCTTTGGTCTACATTGGTTTTGCAGTGGGGCAAGAAATGAAGAAGGGGAGCAGAGGGACTGCGCTAGTTAGTTGCGGGGGTGGAGGGGGGGTGAAGTGTTTTCCCATTTCACTGTGTCTCCTGGAACCATAAGGAGGAATTTCGGGTACATCAACCTCTTCCTCCATCAGTTCATTCCACCTGCCTTTGGTTCCCTCCCCTTTGCCCCTCCTCATGAGTTCCTTCTCCAAATGCAGATAAGAGTTATCTTGTAAACAGGGGTGGAGTGTAATTCTGGATTGGAAGGGTAACTTAGCAGAAGTCTGATGAGCACTAGGGAGAGATAGGGAGTGGGGGGTGGGGAAAGCGTGTGGGGGGGAGGTGTTCTGAGTGGGGCTCTCTGGCTTCGGTGGTGCAGATCTGCAATTTGCTGAAGGAGGCAGAGAACATCCTTAGATCTAAGTAGGGCTTTTAGTGTGCTCATTGATGAGTGAAAGTCGCCACACATGTCAAGCTAAAGGCAGTTGTTGGGTTACTAACAGGACACAACGCCTTGCAAACATATGCGTTAAGCTGTGTATACAGATGGCAGGGAGAATAATGGAGCAGGCGCCTTTTATAAAGCTCTAGCTGCTGCCTGTCTTCAGACCTGGGGAATGAAACTATTCAGACTCAGGGCCAGATAGCGCCTGGGATTGTTTGTTACCGTTTTAATCCTATTAATTAAAACGTTAACCTGATTGGGTAGAAAGCTCTGTCCCAACAGGCAAGTCTTCTTCATAATAACCTACTCAGAGATAATGATGTAAAAGACTCCCCCGTCTGTGGCAGCGGCTGGTTGATGGGTCCGGAAATCTCTTGGAGGTGAATCCAAGCAAGATAAACGGTGGGAAGAAGAGCTGGTTTGGCTCACAGCATCAGTAGCGGCGGCGCGACTCCGGCTCCGACTCCAGCTCCGGCTCCGGGTCCCTCCCTCTCACTCTCACCATGCCCGGCCGCGGTACATGTTGAGCTCCAGCCTCCAGCACCCTCGGCTGAAGAAGAAAAAGAAGAGGAGAAGGAGGAGGAGACCAGCGCTGGGGAAAGCGGAAAAAGAAAGAAGGGGAGAGGGCTCTCGGGAGCTCCGGGACTGACGACCGCACAGCCCACAGACCCAGGCTCGGCGGGGCAGCAGCGCCTGCTGCTGCTGCTGCAGCCGCGGCGGCGGCTGCTGACTCCCTAGCAGGAGGCGGCGGTCGCGTGGAGCGTCGACGCTAAAGAACCGGCGGCAGGGACCCAGACTGCTTGCTGGGGACAGGACTATGGAGCGCGGTCTGCACCTCAATGCGGCTGCTGTGGCCGAAGAGGACCTTTTCCTGCACAAGAGCCTGAGCGCCGCCTCGGCCAAGCGTCTGGAGTCGGCATTCCGCTCCACGCCCCCGGGGATGGACCTGTCTCTGGCGCCGCCGCCGCCGCAGCAGCAACCGCCGCCTCCGCCACCGTCGCCGCTGCCACCGCCCCGGGACCGCCAGGCGTCGTCCTCCTCGTCGCCCCTGGGTTGCTTCGAACCTGCCGACCCGGAGGGGGGAGGGTTGTTGCTGCCGCCGCCCGGTGGAGGAGGAGGAGGTGGAGGAGGAGGAGGAGGAGGAGGAGGAGGAGGTGGAGGAGGAGGAGGTGGCGGCGGTGGAGGAGGAGGAGGAGGTGGCGGTGGAGGAGGCGGTGGCAGCGGTGGAGGAGGGGTGGGGGTCCCCGGGCTGTTGGTGGGCTCCACTGGAGTCGGGGGGGACCCCAGCCTGAACAGCCTACCCGCGGGAGCAGCCCTGTGCCTCAAGTACGGTGAAAGTACCGGCCGCAGCTCCATAGCAGAGAGTAGCGGCGGCGAACAGAGCCCCGACGACGACAGCGACGGGCGCTGCGAGCTGGTGCTTCGAGGCGGGGGGAGCGAGCCCAGGGCCTCCCCAGGAGGAGGGGGCGTGGGGGGCCCCGGGAGCGCCAAAGCAGCTGAGGGCTGCTCCAATAATCACCACCACGGCGGTAGTGGCGGTCCCCCGGGGGGCCCGGGAGGCGGCGGGGGCAGCAGCAGCAAGAAATCCAAAGAACAGAAGGCTCTGCGGCTCAACATTAACGCCCGCGAGCGGCGGCGAATGCACGACCTGAACGACGCACTGGACGAGCTGCGGGCGGTGATCCCGTACGCGCACAGCCCCTCAGTGAGGAAGCTCTCCAAGATCGCCACGCTGCTGCTGGCCAAGAACTACATCCTTATGCAGGCACAGGCCCTGGAGGAGATGAGGAGGCTCGTTGCCTACCTCAACCAGGGCCAGGCCATCTCGGCTGCCTCGCTGCCCAGCTCGGCCGCGGCGGCCGCGGCCGCCGCCGCTGCGCTTCACCCAGCCCTAGGCGCCTACGAGCAAGCTGCCGGCTATCCATTCAGCGCCGGGCTTCCCCCGGCCGGCTCCTGCCCGGAGAAGTGCGCCCTTTTCAACAGCGTCTCCTCCAGTCTCTGCAAACAGTGCACGGAGAAGCCTTAAACACAAAACAAACACACAAAACCTACCCAAACGCTAGAGGAAGATCTTATTGCTCCCCCTCCCCTTTTCTTCTCTATTTTGTCCCCAAATAGTTGCAAAACATTGAATCAATACAGCAAAAGAGTGAACCAACATGAAGAATCAGAGCTACAAACAGGACTTTAGCCGTAACTTCTGCCGATTCTCCGTGGATTTTTTTGGGGGGGCGGCAATGGGAGGGAGGGCAATTGTGGGATGCGGTATGCGGAATTCATGGGGGAAAGGAGGGTGGCTTTATTTTTCATTAAAAAGTGGTGACTTTTATGCCAACTAAGCAATAAGTCGCCTTTTATGGAAGAGGGGGTGGGAGTTGAGAAATAGCGTCTCAATTATTAAGCAGGGGAGAGAAGATTTATTTAAAGCAAAACACTAATCCTACTAATAATTATGAATTTGGTTAGGACAGAGGGGTTTATGGGTCGGGGTTGGGTGGGGCGGCAGACTGGATATTCATTCAGACAAATCAGAAAGGGCACTTGAAAATAATTTTTGATTCTGAGCCAGGAGAAAAACTTGAAAAGTAGACTTATTTAAGTGAAAAAAAAAAAGGACTTACGTTGCTATGAAAGACTTGTATTTTTTATTGTCTCTTAACTCTAATCCTGTGAAAATGCAAAGTTTTAGGGAGAGTGACTTTAAAAAGACTCGTGTCTTATTTTGCATTTTTAAATGTTTATGTGCACCTTGTTACTTTCCACTTTGCAATGATGTATAACAAATCATGATATTTATTTGTTATTCTTCAAGGACCCTTCTACACCAACAGTATTTATCATGTGTTAAGGTCACGGGTCTCATGTGCAGATTTTTTTTTAATGCCTCTAAAATTCTGTTTTATGGATTAACTTATACTGTGTGCCAAGTGTTTAAAAGGTTTATTTGCCAACAACGTATAAACAGAAATATTGATGTATCAGAGCTGCTTAGGTTTATGAAAGGTCATCTGGATTTTTTTTCAGTTGCATCATCCCTGTATTTAAATTGAGCTTTAATAAATTGCTTCAGTCCAAAAATTACAGGAAAGGTGTATTCTTAATTGCTGAATGAATTGATCACTTTTTGAAAGGGGATTCTTCTTTGCATTCCAAAAGGGAAATAGCGATTTACTTATACAAGGCATCACAGCAATATATCCTATAAGTAAAAACATTGCCAAGCAAATATTTTTTCAGGCTGTGCTGTGCATTTTTAGAAGGTCTAATTTAGTTCCTTTTAATATTTATAAAACTTATTTTAACTGTGGAAAATTATTTAAGTTCAAAGACGTTTGGTTTGCTTAAGCTGTGGATTTTTTGTTATTTTTCTAAAAAATAATAAAATAATAATAAAATAAAACTAAGGAAGAGCAAGAAAAAGCTATTTATCCAAAGTGAGCTTTCAGTTTTAGTTTGCATGGCTGGGTACCTGCCTCTCTGCCACTTGAAAATCAAGAAAATCTCTTTAAAAAAAAAAGAGCCCTGCTATTTTCCATTCCTTGCAGATAATGCAAACTCAGTCTGTCAGGAGGATGGTAAACTAGGGAGTCATGATGGCTCTGTTGGCAGGTCGTGGTTGTGTAAAGAGTGATATATATTAAATAGGTCAATCAGAATATGACAGCTATGTATGATCATTTGTATGTGTATCTCTGTCAGAAAGAATCTTTATTAAAATATTTTGAACAAACATTTTTATTATGCTGTGCTTTGTGGAAGGAGAAATCACATCTCTCTTTTTCCCTGGTAGTTTGAAAATGACCACCATCACTACCCCCTTCCCTTTAGTCCCTCCCCTCCCCCCAAAAAAAGGAGTTTCAGGGAATGTGAAACTGAAGTTTCCGCAGGGAAACATTATCAGTGTTAAGATCATTCAGCTGTTTAATCAGCATTGGGCTGAATTATTGGAGAAGAGCTAAATGGGGTTAATAATGAGAGGAAAAAGCTCCTGGGTTCTGGACTAAAAGGACCAGAGGAGAGACTACCTTAACACTTGGGATGGAGATTTCAAACATTAGATACAAGTAGGGAGCAAAGAACCTCCAAGCTGTTAGTTCCTCATTTTCCCCTACAACTGCCAGAGTTAAACTTTCTTTGAGAATTTAACTCGTTTTCGATCCCCAGCTGAGTAAGAGTCTAGAGTTAGGGGGATTAAGTCTCTCAGAGGTTGGGTAGCTTATTGTCACCCATCTCTTTTCACGCCAAGAGAATCAATCAGTTTAAATTGTAAATATAAATGAACAGAACTGATGGTGTGCATGGAGAACGTCGAGCTGACTAGTGGTGATAAGGAGGGAGCTTTTGTAGAGGAGGTTGGGGGTGGGGGTGGGGGTCGGGAAAGGAAATGCTTGTCTGGCCACCCATCTGTTCCTCAGTAGTGATCACAAATACAGATGACTTTCTTTTTATGGTAGTGGTCGTGACAGTGATGGTGATGATGGTGGGGGTGATGATGTTACTGTGTTTCATCTGGACTCAATATGCTAAGTTTATTGGGTCTGTTTAGCTTCATCTCTTAATGATATCCCTAAATACCATCAAATGTAATAGGGGTGTAGGGGAGGAGAGTGCAATATTTTCTGCTCCACTTGCTATCAAAAAAGATTAATCAGAACCTGTAACTTTTCAGGAAACATAACTGTAAAGGGCTACGGAGCTGTGGGAAGGGAGCCCAGACAGGGGTGGGCAGAGCAGCCCCCAGGCGCAAGGAGACCCGTCTCTCAACATTTACCAGACAAAGCCTGGGTGCGTCTAATTATGATTATTAAAACAATTTCCATGACGATGTCTAATATTATGTTAATTTGAAAACAACTGTGTATGAAAACTGTCGACTATAATACCTAAATTCATTTAATGAAACACATCGTTAAGGCAATTAAACCTCCTGGATGTGATTAAGGAACATAATTACGACACTGTTCTGCGCCATAATTGGGTGTCTTTAATCAAGGGGTAAAGTGATCAGCAACACAGCCATTAGTTTGTATTGTTCTGTCTCTGCTGTCCATCATTCTGATTAGGAATTAACCGCAGTCACCACCAGCCGGCCTTCTTTCCCCCCTTGCATATTAACAGCGAGGGGACACACCGGCTGCAAGATTTATTGCTTAATATTTCTCATTATAAGAAGCCTTCCTTGAAATATTTCCCTTGTAGTCATGATGCTGCTCAATTACTATTAGAAATTGTAGCAAATAAGAAATCACTGTGTTCAGAAGAAAAAGAGATTCTCCCCCCCCCCCCCCTCCGGCCAGCGAGTATAGCCTCAGTAGCGTGAAAGAGATTGGGAGGGGGGGAGGTTAAGTGGTGATGTTGGGTTGAGATATCAGAACAACTTGGATAAAAGTATTGCCATGAAAAGTAATAATAATAATTACCTTTATTTCTTCTTCACTAATTTCAGACAAATGAACTCTTTTCCCAGCCCAAGAAGTTGCTTGCATGCGGCTCTTTCAATAGTACCTTAAAACTGGAGTGACCCGGAGTAAGAGCTCTTGGTGCTTTAAACTCGTGTCTTTTAGTTCCGGTTGCAGACATCTTTTGTAAGTGACTTTACCTCCTAGATGTCCCACCCCCTTCCCTCCCTCTCCTCCCTCTCTCAAAAAAAAAAGTTTCCCCTATCTCATCTTTTATTGAAGATAGAGAAAGATTAAGATAAAAAAGTGCTTTCCTCTCAAACTCTTCTCTGGACTTTCAGTCTTGATGCTCAGAGATTTGCCTCTCTTCCGCGTAAGATCTGGAGAAGCAAGTCTCTCTTGTTCTATGAAACATTCTTAAGTGTAAGTTGTTCACTCTAACTGCAATAATGCGATGTTCTTACGAAGGTGTTTCCTAGGTGTGGGTCAACCTGGTTGCTTCGGGGCTGCCCGTGTGCCAGTCTAAGACAGGTAACAGAGGAGAAACCTAGGACAGAATTTCTTTAGCCAGGCAGCTCTCTTTCCCACATGTCACACATCTCCAGGGGTTAATCTAAATATTTCCTTATTTTTAATCTTAGGGTGCTGAGAGGGCACAAGAGGCCCGGGAAGACCAGTTCCTTCTTTTCACATTACTCCACTTCCTCTCTGTCATTGAGCTAACTAACACCAAGTCAGCTTTTCACCATTACTGACCAAGACCTACAAATTAATTGATCTCTCTTACCTCCCTCCCTCTATGCGGGGGTGTGTGTGTGTGTGTGTGTGTGTGTGTGTGTGTGTGTGTGTGTGTGTGTGTGTGTGTGCGTGTGTGTGTGTGTGTATTTGCCCCTTACTGCTTCCATGGGTCACTTAATATCCTCTTGAGGATCTTATCCGACTTTTTCTAGGTCCTCTTATCCCAACCTACTTACACCTACTTGTGGGGAGTCCCGGTGTCCACTCTTAGAGTCAACCATCTCCCCTGCCCCCATCGAATTCACAAGGGCCGTCTCTTTCTCCGCTTAATCCTGGTCTGTCCCTTCACTCTCGCCCCACCCCTGAATCCCGCGATTGTCCCAGCATGAGTGACATTGACTTTTCCAGTGTAATGACTTATGAAAGATATAATCATGTGTTAAATTGAATCCTCCGTTTAACTGTTAATGGTGTGCTCTGGGCACATTTGCGTATTAGATGCTATGGTAACTAATTACCACTAGAAAAAGGGATAATACACTTCCCAGACTTTGAGAAATAATTATGAGAGTTCACATTCCTGCTAGCAGCGCTGCGCAGTGGATCTGCTGGAATGAGTAAGTGAATGGGTAAGTGAACTTGTGCACATGGAAAGGGTACGATAATAAATCCTGGTCAAGGGAGTTTTCCTATTAAAATGTTTAATGAAAATGTGACGGGGCTGGGGCTAGGGGCGGGGAGGAAATTCGAGCCTGCCTCTAAAAGTAATTAAATTGCTCCATGTAAACATCAGAAAAATAAATGTTTTCTTTTTAATTAAAATGTAGTAGTCAGAATAAAATACCCACGTGCTCGAGCAACTTTTCGTCTATTAACATCTTTTTGGTTGCAGTTGTTTTGGCCGAGACAAATGAGTCATTCTCCCCAAAGCTGTGACTTATCATAGAGCAATTCACCCCTCCCCCATGTCTGATGGGGGGGGGTGGGGGGCTGTTAAACTTTTATTTTATATTTTTTTTGTAACTGGGTGTTGGGACGAGGCACAGTATCTGACCAAGTTACTACGGCTCTGGGGCAAGACAAGTTCGAAGACAACCTCTCCCAGCGTGACATTCCTCTACCGCCACACAGATGCCAAATCTTTAAGGTCTCATGCCCAGCCAGGGACAAGCATGTCATTCTGTACCCAGAGCGGTAGCAGACAGAGACAGACCGCCACATGATCCGCCTTCGCAGATTACTCTCAGGGTTTCTCATCGCCTTGATACTGGTATTGGGGAAGGTCAGCATCGCGCCTTTTATATCTTTTTCATCCCTTCTAGAGAGTGCACTCCACCGAGAGAGATTTCTTTCGCCTTTGTACTCCCTCTTGGCAGAACTTTCTCCATTCTTGCAGATGCAGTTTCTTTTCAATCCTCAAAAGTACCTTCGGGACAAAACCAAACACTAGGGGAGGTTTCTCCATTTTCCTCTAACTCTTATCTCTCGAAGTCTGGGGCAGAAGATTTCACACCCTAGAAAACCAGCACCCGAGTGGATTTCCTAGGGCGTGCAGCTGTCTGCTTCATAAGGAGGACAAAGGCAGACACGTCATATTTCGGATTTAGGGAAACCCACCAAGTTCTCAATACAAACTGAGTCCCTCCTGGCACAAAAGGGAAACTGCTATCCTTCCCTGAGGTATGGCATGAGTTAAGGTCCCCTGAATCACTGGATTTTCTGGTAGTAGGATCAGTAGGCTCCAGTAGTCTCCAATTTGCAGAATTTAGAATACCAGGTGCCCCAAGATCCCTCTCCCTTGGATGCTCCCTGATTGGAATTATAGGGATTAAAGAGTACTGAAATCTACAACAGAGAAAGATTAGACTGCCCAAAGAGTGCACTCCCCAGTTTAAAAGTTAAAAAAAGCTCCCCAAAGGGCAACTTTAGCATGTATGATCAGGTATATAATTACCCTAATTATATACACAGTGACTTTATTCGTCTTCTCATTCTCCGAAAGAGTTAAATCTCTTCCAAAGATCATAGTTGCCCTTGTCTTCTCAACCTGATTCAGAGACATGTAATAAAATATGAAGCAAATTTATGATCTGTTTCAAGCCTTTTATTGCTGTATTTTTAAATTCATATATGCACATATAAGAACTATGAGGTGTGAATAATTTGAAATGCTATAGCAGAATGATACATTTTAGATAAAATGTAACCATATCTTTATATAATTGTCTCAGATTAAAATAAAAAAAGCAAGATAGATTTCAAAGATAGACCAAACTGAAAAAACTGACAGCCATAAACTGCTAGCCAACCATAAATTAACATCTTTACCAAATGCTAACATAGTATGTCAATGGTTATCTAAAGCAAGGATTGCTCTCCTTTAGAAGTTTCAGAATAAAGTTCGTGAGTATTTAAAATACTCATTATTTTCAAATGTTTAAAAAATACAAAGGTTAACATTTTACTAGAAGCATGATTTCTACTGAAGAAATGTTTTAAGGAATTTTCTAATGAAATGTTTTTAGATTAACCCTACTTCTCAAATGACAAATACTCCATATCCTGGGAGGCAGTTAAATTAACTTGCAACTTTTAACATACCAAAATAAAATTTCACCAGTGAAAGTAAGTACAGAAATATTAACCTGAAAATACAGACTTATTCAAAAGTGTAGTTTTCAAAGTTTAGGGGTCAGGATTATTTCTTGACCTCCATTTAATATCTTCATTAAATAAAGTGATTGTTCCAATACATGCAGTCACTTTTCCATATTAAAAGAAAGACAAAGTGGAAGAGGCAGGAGGTATTTACACATATGCAAATACACACACACACACACACACACACACACACACACACACAACCCCTCCCCCTTTGCTTTTGAGTTTGCAAACCATTTCTTAAGTATATAAATAAGAACTAATGCTATGAGAGTACTAATTAACATTGCTAAAGCCTATATTGTAATGTTAAACATACTACTTGTACGAACACTTCATATGTACGTACACATGTGTGTGTATCGCTTGATCCATTTTTCATACACACACATCTTTAAGATGCAGCTGTCATAATGTCACCTAATGCTCCTTTTAAAAGTGATTATCTAGCTTATGGAGATTTACCTTTTCAAAGTTTGCTCAATGATATACTTACACAATACTGAGTACTGCTGAATACATACTTTTTCTTCTCTAAAAATGACAGCCAACATATAAATATAAAAACGTACTTCCAAATATTATTTTTCTTTCCATAGATAATCGTGAAACTTTACCAAGATAAGAGAAAGGCATTTCTAACAACCCCACTAATCTGTTACATAATCATACTACAGGCAGTTAGTGAATTTTACTTTAAATAACAAGTCACTGGTTCTCAGAGAGTGAGAGTTATGTAGTGGGTACATGTTTCTCAGTGTGTTACTGAAAATTTCCTTTTATTAGTGTCATTTGCTTTAGATTTATGCCTATTTAAAATGACCAAAATATAAAATTGACATAGATAAATACCCATACCTGGCATTTTTCAGAACTCCGTTTCTTCAGAGTAAGAATACATTGTCAGAATTATATGAAAAAGACAGATGATCCAAATATTTTGCTTGGAACTTTTCTTTTTCTGTTGTATGAAATATACCAGGAGTATTATCTTAAAAAGGAATGTACTTAAAAGTTGCAAGTTGTATTTCAAATATTTGTAATTACTGTTATCAAAAACTTAGAGAAACCACAACAAAAGAGCTAATGATAATTTTTTTTAATAACCTAGGGGAAGTGACTTTTAGAGTCACAAAGTTTCTTTGACTACTATAGTGTTAAATTTGTGAGATTGCCTATCAAGAATTTTGTGTTGTAATAATGGTGGGATTGGCATGTGTGAGGCAAAGTTTTAAAATCAGTATACTTACATTTCCTTAATTATCTACTTATTTATTCAATTTAACCTGATTTCAAGATTTAAAGGTATTCTAAATAAAGAAGAGGAGACTGACAAATGATCCAAGTCACTTTCCATCGTGGACAGGGAATACTTACCTCTTCTATGTCTCTGAAAACCTTGTGGCTATCAGGCATTTACACCAGTTTCTGAAGAAAGCCAAGTATCACAGTGTCATGCCCCAAATTGTCTGTCATGGGGATAGCTGGAAGGGCACTTCATTTATTGTTATTAATAACTATTAGAGATTTCTATTTTATTGAATTCCAAATGATATCCACTTAGTGAACTCTTTGTACCTCTATGGCTATTGGATAATATTGAAATATAATTTTGCTTTGGTGGTATTTATAGTATAATAGAAATCTCCCAACAGTCAACAAGGACCTTTGTCCTGCCTGGTCTTGTTTAAACATCTTTCTTGGCTACAGGGATGTTCATTTTTTCTTTTTTGGGGGTGGGAGGAAGATAAAGGAAAATTACTGGCATAAAGACAAAAGGCAATAATTTATAACATATCAAAAAACAAATTTAATGAAATGCCACTTCTACCTCCTTTTTCAACTTTTTCCCCAGAAGAGCAGGCTATCAATGACTATAACCTAGCAAAGTCAGACTTGAATTATTTGCATATATATTACATATTGCTTGTTAGTTAATGATTCATATTTCTTTTTTCCCTGTTGAAAGTTATATAAGTAAAAAAAAAAATAAAGTGTTATTTTTTTGGGGGGGGGAGGGTGGACAAATTACAAGAAAAGTATCCATGAAACCACTTCTAAGAATCATATTAAAGGGTGGGAAAGTCACTTTGTAGAGGGTGGCACTCAGGCCGCAGACACTATTTTCCAAATAATTGAGTTCACTACTTCTTGTAAATAAAGCAACACTAGACATTCTACTCATAAAGCCTGGGAATTTTCAATGTTCATTTTTTTCCTGCTCCTTTTCTTTGTCATAAATCTATATACACAGTGCCATTTTAAAAACCAGGAGATAATATTACAAAAATCATTCAGGTAAGCAATAATTTTTATTAGCTAGTGACAATTCCTCCACCCTCCCATCTACCTAGATATCTGTTTCTAAATTTAACTCCAGTTCAAAACAGTGTAGCACATTTTTCATTTCCCATAACTTAGTTCACAGAAAGCAATGTAAAAAAATCACTTACAACCAAAATTTAAGTTCAAACATCAGTGAGTATAATTGGGATAATCACTATAAGATCGTATGATACATTGCTTTAGATAGTAAAATCAAGAGCATTTTTATGGAATCTATTATTATAATTTACAAAGTGAAGATTGTTATGAGTCATAATCTTACTTTACTAACTGTTTCTAAATCAATATAGAACAAAATCCTGGTTCTGTTAAGTCTTGAGTAATAAAGTGAAAGCCCACTTGTATGCAAGGGAGACTTTTTTTTCCATTAGCATTGCTTCAAGGATCCTCAACTTCATTAGGATGGTCATTTCCTTCCACTTTACAGATTATAACCCCTCCAGATCCAAAAACTCACTTTCTTTCATGAGTTGCTTCTGTGCCTTCCTCTCCTTCCTCCCACTTCAGATCCCTTTCCCCAATGGATTAGACATTGCTGAGAATTCTGGTGATGATCTAGGTTGGACCTGGGTTAAGAATTTTTTGGGGTTTTTTTTCCTCCCAAACCTATGTTTAAAGCCTTACCAACTTTACAGATTCTGCTGGAACTCATTTTCTCCTCAGTCACTTCCATGTTGCAATGAGGCATCAGGGTAAGGCTTTAAGTGGATGCATTCCTATTGTTCATATGATTTAACAGTAGTAGGGAATATGGAAACTTCAAAATCACTAAGATTTAGTCCTTGGTACTGGCTTAAAATTTAAAATAGCAAACAAAATAGAAGAATCCTACTTTATATGTGATTCTGCAACTGATATTTATTTCATCTCTGGGAGGAAAAGATTCCTGTTGTAATTTCTTAATCTATTACAATGGAACCTTTTAATTAGAGCATCTCAATTTACTTTGGCAAAATTCACATACACTTTCCTCTTTGGACACCCTAATCTTTTTTTCCATCACTTGAATGCTTACAATTTCCACCAAACTTCAGAAATGTTTGGCAGTATCTCCATAGTTTGTTGAGATACTATGCCTGAAGAAAGAGCAATATTTCTATGTGTTTTCCTGAGTTGTGCATTGTACTCTTTACTGACAAGGACCATAATTCAAGGGATATCTTTTAAAATCTTAAAGAGCTGATGGTTAAGAAGAAAGAGCTTTAATAATTTAATAATTTGTTACAGAGATGCAACACCTTTGTTAGGGCATTTAATTCAAGTGTGGTCAGAAAAGGATGGCATGTTTGAACTCTGGAGACTAATCTAGCTAAGTGTGGAAAAATTCATTTCCAGAGGGGTGACCACTAATTTCTTGATCATGGTAACCTATGAAGACCATTAACTAAGGCATTGGGGGATGAGGGAGAGGCAGATTGTGATCTCTATTGGTAGAAAGAAAATACAGTGACAAAACCACTGATCTTTTGAAAAAAGATAAAACACCAACAAATGTTTCAGGATTTTAAGGTTATACTTTGTTAAAACTATGCAAACAGGACTAATTCTGAGTAATAAATGGAAGATTACTCTGAATTCTTGAAATTCATTTTATCTCAATAGATAACAAGTCCCAATTTTATTCAAGACCCTGTACTAGGGGCAAAAGAACAATTAGATTACAAGAGCTCTGCTCTCAGAGAACTTTGACTAGAAAGACATTCACAAATAACTATGACATAAGAGGAAATGTGACAGTTGAAAAGGATATGTTCAGGCAGAGTTGTATGAAAAATCTGAGGAGAAAAATCATTTTTAGTTGGAGGTGGGGTGGGGGAAGATGGGCAGGAAAGGTTTGATGACAGAGGTGGCACCTGAAATATACTTTGAAAAAAGGGGAAGGTACAGGGTACAGAGAGTAAGCTATTTAGAAGCAGTTTGGAGGAATGTACAGTTATCCCTTCCATATCAGGACTCTCCATATCTCAGGTCAGCATAAGAAATTAAATTATATTTTGGGGGAAGTTTTGAGGAAACTGCAGACAACATGCAAAGGCCAGAAGATAACATAGGGCCTCTGATCAAATACTTAACTCAAATTTTACAGTAAGGTACTGTAAACACCCCACAAAAGAAAAAAAAAATCAGACTTCTTCTCTGGTGTGAAGGGAGCACCAAAAAAATTATGCAGATTTTCCAGATCATGGGGGCTCCATGCCCCTAAACCCTGCTATGTAGAAGGGATAACTGTATATCTCTTGGTCTCAATTGTCTCAGTAAAGTAGAAGGTGAGATCACCTTTTAGGATTGAGGGAAAAGAGGGTAGAGTTGAGTATTTGAGGACAGAAGAGAATATTTGAAACAACCATTAGGAAGAAATGTGATAGCTTCCCCAGAGATGTAAAGTGTAGCTAAGGCTAGCAAAAACACTTCTGTAAAAGTTTGAGATTCCCTTCAGGAGAATCACAGGAATACAGAGTTGGAAGGTAGTTCAGTGGCCTTCTAGTCTAACCTATAATTGAAAAAGAATCCTCTTTACAAGATTCCTGCTAAATGGTTATACTATCTTTTTCTGAATATCTCAAAATGTGAGAGAATCCACTACCTCTTGAAGAAGCCAATTTCACTTTTGATTAGCTCCAACTAGTAGGAGGTAGAATTCAGTGAGTCAAGAGTAGGAGAAGGGTCAGATTGTAGGAGTTAACCAGGGTTGTTGGTAGACTTTGAGGGTATGGAGCAGGAATTATCGAAATTAAGGGATTGAAGGATAGAGGAAGGGGGAAAGCAACATGAGATCATGGAAAACCAACTATAATTAGTAGATCTAGGTTCAAATTCTGCCCCTGCCACTTATTACTTGTATGACTTTGAACAACTGTCTCTAAGCCTCAGTTTCCTCATCTGAAAAATAGCAGACTTGGGCTTGACACTATTCCAGGTACTCTTCCTCAATATTCTATAATCAGACTAAAACTGGCATACTAGAGCCTTGGGAAGATAGAAAAAATTCTTGAACTCAAGGTTGTGATGATTAGGGGGAATAACAGGCATGAGAAGAGTGAGTGGAAAAAAGAGAGGGAGAAAATCAGAATCACAAAATAATTTAAAATCAACTCAACTTTATTATTTCCAAGTTCATTTGTAATACAAGGAACCAAAGATAGACAAAACATTCCCATTTATAGGTCTTGTTGATCTGCCTTTAACAGAATATAAGAAGATCATATGGTTTATAGTAATACTATCTTATCAATTCTTTGATATACAGAAAGATAACATTTTCTTTAAAATTGTTCTTAACATTTTATGAATGTATTTCTGTTCTTCCCCTACCCATATAACTATCCCTTGCAACAAAGAATTAAAAAGAAAGAGAAAAAAAGCAGTTTAGCAAAATAAATCAACATATCAGCTGAGTCTGACAGCATATGTAATTTTTCACCTCCATAGACCTTCATCTCTGTAAAGAAGGAAGGGGGGTACAATTTCTCATCTCTTCTGCAGACTCAAGCTTAGTCATTATAATTACAGAGCATTCAGTTTTTTTTTTTTCTATTTATGTTGTGGTCATTGTATATATTATTGTCACAGTTCCATTTACTTCATTTTCCTTCACACTTTTCTGAATTCTTCATAACCACAGTTTCCTGATGGTGCAACAATAAATCATTCCATTCATACACAATTTGTTTAGTCATTCCTCAATTTATGTCCATCTAAGAATGGATGTCTCTGTTTCCAAATCTTTTAAAACTTCAAAGAGTGCTGCTATGCATTTTCTGTTGTATATGGGACCTTTTCTGTCTGACACCTGTAAGTCTCTGTCTAATAGTGGGACCTCTGGGACATTTTCTTAGTATAATCCCAAATTTCTTTCCTAAATGTTTGGGCTAATTCACAGCTTCTCCAGCAACATATTAGTGTTCCTGTCTTTCCATAGTCCTTCCAACTTTGACTATTTCTATCTTTTGCCATTTTTTGCCAATTTTGTGGGTGTGAGCTAAAACCTTGGAACTATTTTATTTTTATTTCTTTCATTATTAGTATTTCAGAGAGATTTTTAATATGGATAATAGTTTGCAAGTCTTTTTTGAACTATTAGTTCATATTCTTTAAGCATTGATCCACTAGGGAATAAGAATACTTGGTCTTATTAATTTGTGGTAATTCAACATATCTTGATATCAGATGTTTATTGGGGATATTTAGTGCATTTTTTCTATGCCAATAACATCTCTTCTTAATCTGGTTGCACTGATTTTGTTCATGAAATTGCTGAAGTGACTTGCCCAGGATCACACAACTGATAAATGTCTGAGATAGAAATTGAATCTAAGTATTCTTGACTCCAAGACCAATGCTCATTAAGTCACACACTGCCTCCATTTCCCTTAATCAATGAGGCTTTGATGTGTGCAGTTTTCTAGTATTTAGTAAGAACTTGGAGTCAGAAACCCCATTTTCAGTTTTGGGTCTTATTTCTCCAATACTTTCTAGCTGTGCCAGTGTGGGTGCTGGAGTTTCAGTTCTGGAGTGTTACCATCCTCATTTGTAAGGTGGCCATAATAATACTTGCATTATTTTACCTTCCAGTGGGACTATGAATGAAGCCATATTAAAAATCTCTCTGAAAACTGAACAACAGCAACAACAAATAAAAAGCAATGAAGCACATTTTCAACTGATGAACTGTTGACATGAAATCAAAACATTTAATCTCCTCCAGAACCCGTTGAATGAAAGAAGACCAAGGCAATGAAAATATTATTGGTATTATAGATAAAGATGACATTTTCATCTAATATCACAAATTAAATATTTTCTTCTTTGATTTTTTTAACTTGTTGATAATATCCACTGCTGATACAATTTTCCAGAAATATTCATAGGGGTCTTTTCACACTGAGTAACAGACTTACAGAACTCTGATCTGTGTCTGAATACTCATAGCCCTGTCATAGATGCTGTCACACATTGGTCTTTAAGAACCATAGCTGTCTGGAACCCATGAATTCTTCAGTGATATAATTTCTGTTATCATATTGTAGGTACAGTCTTAAAGGTGTACATGTGGTTAATACACTAAGCAACATACTTAGTCAATTAAAGAAGGAAGTGAGACACTCATCAGGATGTTTTTACATCACAATGCCAGCTCTAAAAATGGACTATATATATTTTTACTGGACTGACCAGATGTCTTGGCATCATGGAATGAAAGCATGGAAGCATGTTTTAAAAAATAAAACAAGGAGAAAAACACAATTTCATTTACAGAAATAAAAACCAAAAAAGGGGGGGGGCAGAGGGGAAAGATACTGGTATTTTGGGGCAAACATCCTTTTCCTACTCCTTTCTTTTTTTTAACATCTTAGCTTACACCTAAAGGAAACATCTGATTGAGGACAATGTATACCAAAAAGAATTCGGGAATTGCTGAATTGTTGAGGTTTGTCTTCAATTAATTCTACATCAAAATACATAAACATGAGAATCAAGAACTGTTTAATCTCAAGTATTGCTAAGAATCGGCCAGGACATTTGCTGACTCCAGATCCAAATGGCATTAGGAAATACGGCAACTCTTGTCCTCTTTTGTAAAAGGTAGTTTTCTTTTTGCCATCTTCTACAAAACGATCAAACTTAAACTCCTATAAGCAACAATTGAGATTGTCAGAATTAGTCAGGTTACATGAAACGTTTTTCGTTCAATTTGATGACTGTAAATTTCTCTTTCTGATTTCATAATCTTTTCTAAAATTCTATCAATTTCGATTACTCAAACTTGAGTAACTATAAACAAAGGATAGTTTCCTATGTAACGAACTCAAACTGTACTAGCAAATTGGTCCCCATACGCCAAAAAGAAAAGAAAAATGTTCATGAGCCTCACTATTTTCTGTTATTATTGTTGCTATCGTTAGCCAGCATTGACATAGTGCTTACAGTTTGCAAACAACTTTAGATTTATTATCTCATTTCATCCTCCCAGAAACTCTGAGGAATAAGGTCTCTTATTATTCCTATTTTATAGATAAAGAAACTATGACTGATAGAGACTGTGACCTTCCCAAGGCCACATAACTAGTTGCAACCAACACAGGAGTCCAACTCAGATCATCACTCTGTGCATTCTGCCTCCTTGTGATCATGTACTTTGTGCATATTCTATCTGGGAAGTCTTATGCTAAAGAACACTAAATAAGGGAATTGCTCATATGTATGTGGGCATCTGCCTATATGTATGTGTGTGTATGCATGTACGTATATGTGTCTATATTTGTGTATAGACAGATCAATTCATTGATTTATTGATCAACAAATGATGATAAATAAGCTCCTTCACCACTGCCTCTACCACTGGGCTTCTTCTCCAGTAGCAGTACAAGAAATGCATGATTTTCTATCATGTTCCCCCTCCCCTTTTTGCCATTTCAGTAGATTTCAATACCGAGGGTTGAGAATTTAAAGAGGGCCAAATTCAGAGCCACTATCAGTACTGCCTAAGAGAGGCAGCATGGTAACTTGGAGGCCAAAGACCTGACCTCCAAAACTTGCCTTCGTGATTGATTAGCCACAGGACCCTGGGGCAAGCTCATTCAATCCATCCAAGCCTGAGTTTCTTCATCTAAAACATGGGGATAGTAATACTTACCTTGTCTACCTCACAAAGTTGTTATAAGAAAAACAATTTGTAGTTTATAAATGTAAGCTCTTAATCATATAACTCATTAAATAGGCTTTTGTGGGCTACTTTGGGAGCCTAACCATCCTTTATGGCATTGTTTCTGTAGGAAAATATTTTGCAAGTATCATACAGTCAATTTATAAGCAGACTTTTGGAAAATAGCCTATTTGTAAGTGGAAATTACCTGTTAAATTATTTTTAGGACAGTGCTTACTCACTGACAAAATGGGACAAGGAACTAGAGGGGGGACTGCCAGTTCCAGGTTCCAATTAATAAAGTATTGACCTCATGCCTTTTTGTGTGTGTGTATATTTTCCCTGTGAAAATTTTATTGAAATGAGTACAAAATAGGGTTAACTTTGTGTTTGAATCCAGTTTCATATGTTACATTATTTATAATAGAAATATTATGGATACGGTTTAGTTTGAGTCTTGGGCTTGTCATTTTAATTTCTTTTTGCTGCCAAAATATGATGTTCAAATATCACTTGAGTTTCTGAGAAAAGGCTGGGTGACCTTATTTCAGCCTATGGTGAATTAAACTATTTATTCAATTAGTGAACGTGGTGTGCATGAAAATGACCAGCATTAGTCTTGCTCAGTGCACAACTTTCACATGAACTACAAAAAGTCAATACAAAGAAACAAGTCAGAGAGACACTAGGTGCAATTTTTGGTAAAACAAAACAAAACAAAACAAAACGAAATACTACTATAGGTAGCTTATTTCTAAAGCCCCTGAAAAAGTGGTTTCATTATTTTCTCGTCTGAATATTACTTATCAGATCAGAGAAACCATTTTTGCAAAATATGGACTGATTGAGTCCATGAAATGTTGAGACCAAAATCTGGTTGACTGAATTTATTATTTGGTCTTGTCAAACTTTACTCAAAACAAGCAAGTACCCCATCACTGTGTTTTCTCAGAATCTCAATAAGCAAATACACATAAGTACACATACATGCATACATATACACATGCTTACATGCAGTTGTAAAATGAACTAGAGAAGGAAATGGCAAACCACTTCAGTATCTTTAGCAAGAAAACCCCAAATGGATTTGCAAAGAATTAGACACAACTGAAAAAAGACTGGCCAGCAACAACATATGTACATACAATCCTATGATTCTGTGATAGTGAAGCCTCAAAGCCCTTTCCAAATCTTAAAAATTGAAGTCCTTCTCACCCTATGCTAACTTTTTGAGATTTCATTATCACAAAATCACAGGATGATAAATTTGAGTTCAATGGAAACTTAAAGGTTATCTACTCTAATCTCCTTATTTTACAATTGTGAAAACTGAGACCTAGAGTAGATAAAAGACTTGGCCAAGTCATACAGACAGTAAGTCAGGATTTGAACCCCAGTTTCTTAGAGTCCAAACTTCACCACTTTTTCTCTAAAATGAAGTACCAAATAGAATGTGTCAAAGAAAAGGGAAAAGAGCAATGAAAAGTAATCTTGATTTTAGTTGGTAGTGCATACATTTTTAAAACTGAATCAATGTCTAATTGGACCAAAAAAGTTAATTTATGAAGCTTTGTGAGTGTGTTTTTGTTTTTAAAGCCATGATAGACCAGAGGAGACCCAGTAGCTTCTGAGGGCAATCACAGTATTTTATTAAAATACTTGCTTTCATTTGCAAAAATAAAACCATTGACAATCCCCATCCCAATCCACAAATTTTTAAAACTTTACTTTGGATATGTAATAATAATAATGATAAATGCTAAATTCAAGTTTATTAAGCATTTAATATTTGCAAGTCACTCAGGGGCAGAAAGACAAAAACAACAGTCCCTGCCTTCAAGGTGCTTACATTCTACTGGACAATGAAATTTTTGTGATCCATTTTTCCCCTTGAGGTGCCAACTTAGATTGCAAGTATTTTGTAATATTGGTGGATTCAGTATTGTATGGAGCTAGGGCATAAGAGAGATGAATATTAATTGACCTTAGCAATTAGAATTAAGAACAAATATTCAGTCTTACAAACTGCCTTCTTTTGGTAGAGCTAAAAGAAGAAAATAAACTATATTACTATTTAGGATCACAACTTTTAGAGCCAGAAAGACCTTAGAAATCAGCTAGCTGAATTCCCCTCAATTTTTAGATGATGAAAACCTACCTACAATGGGAAATGACTTGTCCAACATCACACAAATAGTACATGGAAGAACCAGGACCAAACCTCAGCATTCTTTGACTTCTGATTAGCTCTTGCAATATAAAATAAGCAATAAGTATGCATCCCCTCATTTTAGAGAAGACTTTTGAGGTTGTACATGGCTCGTGGTAGCTATTTGACAGGCAACTTTAGTGAAGTGTTCATTAATGGAAGGGATATATTTCAGTGATGTTTTTCCTTTAGTCGAAAATTTCATGGTCAGATTTTAAAATAAAATATCAAGTATTCCAGGTGAAGCATCTCTTCTCTTATTACCCTTCTTCTACCTTAGGGGAGCAAAAGCTTCCAGGTCCTTGTGATTCTTCAGGGAGAAGCTTCTCTCTCTCTCTTTTAGGATGGGAGGCTTTTCTAACCTCCCAAACTGCCCATTTTAACTCTAGGTTTGTGAAGAGCACTTCAATCAACAATTTAAGAGGAAAAGGATAAGTCAATCATTTGCCCTATGGCTGTAATCACCATTCTGACTTCCCCAATTTAAAAACATTCCTCCCCAAGCACAATTCCCCAGAATGTGTTATCTTCTCCTATTATAATATAACCTCCTTGAGGGGAGAGATGATCTTGTTTAATCTTTTTAAATTTTTTTAAATTTTAAATTTTTTCATTGACTTGTTTATTTACTTTTAGTTTACAAGATTCAGTTCCACAATCCCTTGAGTTTCAAATTTTCTCCCCTCTCTTCCCTCCCCTCTCCCCCCATCCCATGGCAGCATGCAATCAAGTATTGGATCTGCAAATACTTTCACATTGTACAATAGTCTGGCTGTATAGAAGGGCTGTAACCAGTGGAGTGAACAATGGGAAAAAAGAAAGAAAACCTAACATGAAAAAGAATGATAGCGTGTAGGTGGCTTCAGTCTCCATTTAAACTCTGGTCTTGATATCTCCTTCCATCCTGAGACTTGTAGAGTTGTCTTAAAGCTGTGCGTTGCTGAGAAGAGTCCAGTTTATCAAGGTTGGTCGGCACACATATGATGTGTCTGTGATTGTGTATCTTGTTTAATTTTTTAAAGGTGTATATCTATTGATTACTTAACAAGCTACCCTTTTCTGATACCATCATCAGGTAAGAATACCCCTGTTGAATAAATCACTAACTCAAAGGCATTCAATTGATATATAACTAATAAGCCTGCTCAGAACTCAGAATTAGTATTAAAGTGGCAAGCAGACAACAGTCCCAGCCAAGCCTCTAAGAGAAAATGGTTTGGGCAGGTGGGGGTGGAGGAGGTTGGTGCTGTGGCTAGGAGAAGAGGAGGATTGTCTTCTGTCTCTTTCACACCCTTCACCCAGATCTACCGAAAGAGAAACTTGTGAATTTCAGAAGTCAGAGGATTTGGATTTCTCACTGGCATCCTAGAAGCATCCATAGCACAATGATGGCTAAAGGCAGTGTCTGCATCAGGATCTGAAGACAAACTTGCTTCCCACCCCCACCCCCCTTCCCACCCCAGGAAAGGCACAGTGAAGTTCTGCAGTGACTGTGGGTGGAAGCCTCGCCACGCCTAAGGGCAACTTTATGAGGACTCCATGAAGGGGAGGAATGAACTTCTAGCACCATGACTTTCAGGACCCTTTTTTACCACATGAACTTTAAGTTTCTCTGCATGTTCTCTCTATGTACCTAAATCCTTTTACTCTCCCTACAGTAATTCCAGAACCTGCTTTCCAAGAAGGAGCTCACTGGGGTAAACATGGAACTCTGTATTTGTAAGAACCTAATGGAAAGATTCTCCACCTAGGACCCTCTTTATCAGATTACCTAATCTGGGGGATGCACTAAAGAAAAAACAACTGGCATTTTCTTCTCTATTTTTTAAGGCCGTGTAGCAGCAACCACACTGACATAACCAGGATGGCTGTTAGCACAGGTTCTTAGATCTGCTTTACTAGGAAAGATAGCTGTTTAAGGGGTCAACAATCTTTCAAAATTATATTTCCTAGTTCAGGGAAAAGGTCAGCACCTTGAACTTCAAAGAAAAACCAAACAAAGAAAACAGAGAAAATACAAGCAAAGAGATAAAGACTAACAGACAGGGCTTCTGCCTGAGAAATTAACACAGATCAATAGATAGATCCAACTGTCTGACCAAGGCAATACATACACAGTTACCAGAGAGAGAGCACCATCATCTAGGTTTTTCAAAGCAGGGTGGGGGAGGTTCCCTTAACATCTATCCAGAGTATCTCATCTGGTCAAATCACAAGAACACTCT
Organism: Pseudochirops cupreus; assembly: GCA_028627135.1. Lineage (NCBI taxonomy): Eukaryota > Metazoa > Chordata > Mammalia > Diprotodontia > Pseudocheiridae > Pseudochirops > Pseudochirops cupreus. The sequence goes on along the minus strand of CM053580.1, from coordinate 375,463,220 downwards.
TCCAATGAGCGAGCCCCAAAGCAAAATGCTAACCTTAGAGTGTGTGTGTGTGTGTGTGTGTGTGTATGTATATGTGTGTGTGTGTGTATGTATATGTGTGTGTGTGTATGTATATGTGTGTGTATGTGTGTATAGATGTGTATAGATATGCATATGTATATATGTATGTATGTCTGTATATATTTACCCTTTTTAGAACCAGAGGTCATCACAACCCTCAAGATTCAGTGCCTAATCAGAAATAAACAAAAGGTATAAAAGCCTTCCTACAAGCAAACCTCCCCTAAGCAAGCTTCCCTTCATAGGCTCTATTTGAGCACTATTAATGGTTACAGAAGATCTTATATCCCATTAACATTACAGGCTGCATTTGCCCAGCCAGTCTTCTGATGTTTTTTCTTACTGGTGAGACCATTTCTTTGTGACAACTTTTACTTACTGGAATGTTTATGTGCTGATATCTGTCATATTATTGAATGATCCAGTAACATTAGTTTCCTGGTTGTTCCATGAACAAGATATTCCATATCTTGACTCTGAGCATCTGCTCTGGCTGTCCCCTGGATATTCCTGGAATGTTCTTCCTTCTCTGTTTTGCCTACTGACTTTCCCAATCTCCTTTGAGTCTCAGCTAAGGGCAATTAGGTGGTACAGTGGAGAGAGTGTCTGGCATGGAGTCAGGAAGACTCATCTTTTTAAGTTCAAATCTGGCCTCAGGACTTACTAGCTGTGTGACTCAGGGTAAGTCACTTAATCCTGTTTGCCTCAGTTTCATGAGCTGGGAAAGGAAATGGCAAACTACTCCAGTATCTTTACCAAGAAAGTCCCAAGTGGGGTCAAGAAGAATAAAAAATTACTCTAAATGATAAAAAAAAAAA
>CM053580.1:375414909-375461842 GCA_028627135.1 Pseudochirops cupreus | reverse complement strand
TTTTTTTTTCTAGACCTCAGGATTCCATATGTGATTCAGGAATCCTTGGAGAAAATGTTGCAAGAACCCAGAGGAATTTTACTGCATTGAACCCAACCTTTGAGCAAGGATCACAGGCAGAGGACAGGCCCTTTAGTGAAAGAGGCAGAGAGTGAGTGCCTCAGTTTTTCCTGGCCCTAATGATAATTTCTTATAATACTTGGTACCTTAATGAGTATAGTTACTAAGTACTAAGCCAAAACAGTCTGATTGTTCAACTGAAGGAGAGGATGTCACTTCCAAGTGACCCCAGCTCTAAATCCCACCTATTCTGGGAAATTCCCTAGCTATTACTTTTTTTTTAAAGATAGGAAGCTGAATTTTCTTTGCCTTTAACATTTTTTCTTTATTATCTTTGAGTCAGAGGTCATTTTAGCATAAAAGTCTTAGTTAAGTACTAAGCAAATAATAACTAGACATATTTTGTAAAATTTTCTTTGCTGAATCTGTATAACTCTGTACTTGAGGGAGGGGGACATTTTAGATTTCCTGTACATATGAGACTATATAAGATCTGTGCAAAGGTAGTTATTTGTAGACTCTTTCCTGTATGGCACTAGGGAAAGAAGTAAAAAGACAATGCTTATTCCTTCTGGGGAGTCCAGAGAACTGTTGTAGACTGAGGATATGGGGAATGTGGTCAAAATGTACCTGACCAATATGCTGAAGATGGCACAGTTTTAAACTGGTGTCCTGCCTGACCCATCTTCAAAGGAGATCAACCTAGACGCCAAAACATTGTGTCTTATAAGCAATAGAGCAACTAATCTAATGATTATGTCACAGCAAAAGAAAGTGTATTATGAGAAATGCTTTGTAGTAATCACTTTAATGTTGAGCCTACTGTATTACACACCAAATAAGTGTTTAAGAATGGCATGTTTGTCCTGGATTATGGGGAGGCTTTGTTTTTTAATTTCTTGTTATATCTTCACAGTCAATATCCCTTTGTGTGATGTCAATTGGTTAATTGATATGGAGGAGAAATCAATTAGTTAATTAATTATGTACTATGATGACATTACTTGGAGAAATAATGTTGGGAGAACACACCAGATGGGGGCTCCTGAGTGATAGTACTAGAAAAATAACATCCAAATGTCTCTGGGTTACCCCTAGAACTTCAAGGAGAGAACAAACCTTCATCTGGGAACCTTACTTGCTAATGAATTGTGGGTTGAGGGTAACCTACAGTTGACCCAACTCTAATTGCCGTAGGTAGAGCCCATAGGAACCATATTCTCTGTAATCTCTATAGGATTAGGTTTACCTTTTGAGTTAGGATGCTTGATTTTCCTTTTCTTTTATGTTAGTTCAGTATTAAACCTAGCTTTTTATGTGGGTCAAGAGTAGCAGGACTCTTCATAGGGAAAAGGAGAGGGCTTGAATCAGGGCTGCCCCTTGATCCTGCAACAGTTTGTTGTAGCACCTGGTACTTAGGTGAGTGTAGAATACACAACCCTCCTCATCCCTCTTGGGAGAAGAGGAATGGAACCCCAGTTCTTGATGCTTAGGGTCTGAGACTGCTACACTTGTTCAGGAACTATGTAAGGGTCTGTAGCACCAATGCAATATTTATAGCACCCATGATCATGATAAAGACCGTGACTATAAGTATCACATGACATTTGATTGCAAAATATGCCAAACTCTCCAGATAGAGGATAGAACTGAAGGATTTATTTAGACACCAGAAAACCAAATCCCAAAACCAGAAAGCTGATTCCATCACAGTACCAAAGATATTCAGAAACCATAATAATGCTGACAGCCATGCCATCCTTTAACCTTCCCACAAACCAACACTTACGCACAGTATTTACTCACAAACCTCTCTATCTCCTTAATGACCATCCTCTCTCCCCCAACTTCTGGCTAGCTCTGAACCAGCTTCCTGTGGGCTGTTTCCCTTCAACAAAATTCCTCCCACCACAGGCTCCATGAGAACACATTCAGCTTGTCAGGGGGCAAAGTTTACTTTCAAAGCAGGGGAGGTCTTCAAACTCCCCCCTAGGTCTGTTAAGAGGCAGGGAAGATCTTCAAATTCCCATTCCCATTACAGGGTCCAGGCTTTCTTTCTGAGAAGGAAGATTTGATCTTCTTTCTTTCTTTTTTAAACTTTTTTTCTTTTCTTTGTGGAATGGAACAAGGAAGGTCTTTTGAAAGTATCAAGATGTATGGTAACTTACTAGAACATTTTAAGTGATTATTTGTTAAAACTTATCACCAGGTATTGAGAAGTACAGCAGAATGTTAATTGCCAGAGTTGATTATAAACTGTCATGTAAGACTTTTTCTGGCACTCTTTAGAGCAAGATGTTGGGGAAGAAATTTTAAAATGACAATGTAAAACCTCCCCAAGTGTAACGATACTGGAATTTGAAGATCTTCCATGCCCCTTGAGCTTGCTGACGTAGCAGGAAGGGGTGGAGCAAGAGAACGCCGGAACCAAGCTAGTCTCCCTGCGGTGCTGACTGGGAAGGGCGTCAGAGGCAGTGGCTGTGGTTTCGAACTCCTTTTGCTTTGAGCAGGGCAGAATCTCTGCTAAGGACTCCTGCTGAGAACTGCCTGGGTTAGGAACTGCTGGGGGCCGGAGCTGCTGGGACCAAGCTGCCTGGACGCTGAGCAGTTGCGTGCGTGAGGAGAGGAGGATCTTTACCTGAGGTAGCTTGTCCTGTTTGAAGGCTTGAGGATGTGGGTGTTTACTACTTTGACCACATGTGCCAACTTCATCACTACTGGGTTGGCTTTGACTTTCTGGTTTTGGGACTCAGTTTTCTGGTATTTAAATGAACGCACTATCTATATTTCTTATGTAGAGAGCCTGTTCCATTTTGTGATTAATAACTATATCAGCATGTTTATAGTTACTGTAGGCATTGTGAATACTGCATTGCTGATACATTAAGTCACTAGAAAGTTATTGAAGAGTTAGGAATATGAACTTTGCAAAACATACTCCAAAAGCTGTACAGAGGCAGCAGATATTAAACCTGGGTGAGAGTGGAAAGGTTGTAGTTGATTGAGTCACTCAATCACCCTCCCTCGCTTAAAAGTAACTAACAAGATACTATAACTCTAATATTTTTACCAGGTGAGAAAATCTCTATTGAATTGATCAATCAGTTAATGTTGTTGCTGTTAAGCAGTTTCAGTCATGTTTGACTCTTTGTGATTCCATTTGGGGTCTTCTTGGCAAAAATACTGCAGTGGTTTGCCATTTCCTTCTCCAGTTCATTTGACAGATGAGGAAACTGAGGCAAACAGGGTTAAATAACTTTCCTAGGGTCACACAGCTAGTGTCTGGGGCCAGATTTGAAATCATGAAGATTTGTCTTCCTGACTCCAGGCCCTCTGCTCTAACTACTGCACCATATAACTTGTCCAATCAATTTATAAAAGGCATTAAATTAATATGCCTTGTCATGCTATGTGGGTCTTCTAAAAATAGTTAGTGTGGAACTGAGTTATTATCTAGGTGGGGTCCAGGGGAAAGCAGTTTCAACCAATCATCTGAGAGGGAATCACCTAGTAGGGGAAGAGGGAGAAGAAGAGCTTTAGTATTCCCTGAGGGAAAAAAAAAATGACCACAGGAACTTCAGAGGGTTTGAGGATTTGGACTTCTCATCAGTGTTCTTGAAACATTCCCTGGGATATGTGTCTCCACTGGAAGCTGAGGACATGGGAAGCCATATTGAGGAAAGGCTACTTCACATGTAACTACACAGATGCTAGATGAAAGCTACACTATGTTTATGAGAACTCCATGAGGATCTTTCCTCCATTAAAAAAAAAGAGAATTGGGCTTCCCTCAGAAGGTCTTCCAGGAGCTACGGTATCCTTCTTTTGCCACACATGCTCTAAGCCTGAACCCACTTTACTCTTTATTCTATATGCAATTATGGGAGAACATGCTCCCGGTTTGGCAGCATGTTGGGTATTAATTATTCTGCACATACCATCGTAGAAAAGAGACTTAGAAAATTTCTAAAAGGTAATTAAGTCCATAGTTGAATTGATATTAATTGCTAATCAATGGGGGAAACTGGGTTTAACAGCCTTAGAAAGATACCCACAAGCCCTTGGTACCACCCCTAGAACGCTGAGGGGGAGATGTCGTCAGTCATTCTTCAGGGATTCAGCCTGCCAATGCAAAAGAGATTATAGGGAATGAACTCAGAGCTCACGTTACACTTATATTTGAATCTCTAGGCCTTGGAATAATATCTGGCATGTAAGGTGAACAAAGTGCTAACCCTGGAGTTAGGAAGACTTGAATCCAAATACATCCTCAGATATTTACTGTGTGGCCTTAGGCAAATCACAAAGCTCTGTCTACCTCAGTATAATAATCTGTGAAATGGGGGAAATAATAGTATTTACCTCCCAGAATTGTTATGAGGATAAAGTGAAATAATATTCATAAAGCACTTTACAAACATTTAAGTGCTATATAAATGCTACTTACTATTATTACAACGTTTTACATTTAATTAATCATTCATTCATTCATTTATTCATGGTCTCCCCAACAAACATACATACATGCAAGACGTCTGTAACCTCTCCCAAGTGACAAGGTGTAGGAATACAGTGTTCATCTTAGAAGAAGCCTAGACCTTGGCCTTTTCCAGAAATTATATTTGAGGAACTGCCACAATGTTCTTCATCACTACTGCCACAGACCTATCACTAAGCAGGATAGAACTTTTCCTAATCTCAGCCATACTCAGGCCAATTCTGTTAAAATTTAATTTCAGTTTAAATTAAAAAACGATTCTTGCTTCTCCAAGAACATTTATTAATCAAAGTACTGATATACAAGGCATATCAATATACATAGCTACACAAGGGATACATAATTCCATCAGCATGGGAATCTTCTATTACCAGAGAAGATCAGAGCCAATCTTTAATTCGTTTGGCAGATAAAACCTAGAGATTAAGTGATTTGACAAAGGCCACAAAGGTAATAGACCTTAAGGGCAAGATTTGGTTTCTGGTCTTCCTGACTCCAAGGCCACCCTTCTATCCACTATACCACCTTTTATCTATAGTATAATGTAATAAATAAAAATATGCAAACACTGGGGCTGATTATTAGTATCCTGGCATCATGACGAAGCCACAGAAAGTCACAAATTTTTGCTCCACTTCTCTAAGAGAGGGTGCTTTCAACCAAAAGAGTAAGCACACCATCTATGATGTAGCAGCCTTTCCTCACCTCCGTGGTCTCTTGTGAGCCTTTACACTATGTTTTCTTAGTTTTCTTCTCCCTCAGAAATCTCATTCCCCTGGTTTTCCTGCTCACCTGCTCACTCCATTGTTACAGAAAGGTAAAACCAGAAAAAACATAGAGTTTTCAATGTGACAGCCCAGAATATACTTGGGGTAACAGAGTGAGATTAATATTTTAGCATTAATGATATTGCATTTGGATATACACATAATCTTCATAGACGTGTGTCAAAATTCATAAGGAGACCATGGAAACAGGTTTTTTTGAAAAGAGCTATGGTTTAGTCTGTACTGTATTATGTGGAATTTCCTGGACTATTCTAAATTTAGAATGCAAAACTAAGGAAACATGTTGCTATTTCATTAGTAAATGGCTTATGTGAAACCTAAAGCTCACCCATCTTTTTTGATAGATTTCTTTGATGAGGATTGGGATCCAAGGATTGCTTGGCAGCAATTTTATGGAATTATAAATTGTTTTATTAACAGGCATTATAAACAGATAATACTAATCTTATTTAAAAACTATGAGTGCCACACTGGTGAATATACAGTGTTCACAAATAACTTAAAAGTCTTTCCCATTTCAAAAGGCAACATACAGCATACAAAATATACTAAACAAAGAAGTCATAATATGGATACATGATTGAAGTGTCTAAAATAATATATACATTTTCCTTATACTCAATATCCTTGGAAGTTTCTTAGAAGAAAAACTTGAGCTTGAACACCTACCTACCCTAATCCAGTTAGTATTTATTTGCTGGGGTCTCTAAGAACAAAAGCAACAAAAAGATATGACAGCTATTACTTGACTCTCTCAAAAGCTGTGATACAGGAGATTAGGTGAAATGAGGTCAAAGGTTTCTGGGATTGTAAAGGTCTTGCGGCTTTGGCTGTATCCAGTCTGATGTTGTCTGAATGTGAGTTGCTCAAAGTCTTTGTCTGCAGTGACCACAACCAATACTGAGCTGGCTGAAGAGATATACTCAGTATTTGAGAAGATCCCTGGATTTGAAGAGCATGAAGGCTATAGGAGGGCACTGGGAGTTTTTCCTAGGAGTTTGGATTTGTTTTGGCCCCAGAGATCACTTTTTAGCGAAGCAGGGTGGTTGGGTTGCTTTAAAGCATTTAGAGCAATGGTTCTCAACCTTTCTAATGCCCTAATGCCGTGACCCTTTAATACTCCTATATGGGTATATCTGCATGTGGGCGGACCTGGCTGGAAATGGATAGAAGAGCCATGTTTCAGTTCCTAAGACCATTGGAAATACGTGTTTTCCAATGGTCTTAGGTGACCCCTGTGACCCCTGTGACCCCTGTGAAAGGGTCGTTCGACCCCCAAAGGGGTTGCGACCCACAGGTTGAGAACCGATGATTTAGAGAGTTCACCAGTACTACCCAGTGCACTTTCGGCTCCCTGGTATGACATAACTGTCTGTATACCAGGATATTGTGGTGCCCCCCAGAACTACTGCATTATGAAGGGACCAGCCAGGATGCTGGCAGACACACAGAGACATTTTCCCATATTAATCATGTTCACTTCCATCATAAAAATCTTAAAAGCTGTGGGAGACAAGGAAATAAGCTGGGAGACCAGTGAAAGCACTATATTAAAACCTCACGATATTGTTTTTCTAAAAGTACATGATAATTTCTTCGGTTTTATTTTACTTGATAATTTAAAAACTTTAAGGCTAACATATTAGTTCAATACATTAGCTTATACATTAAGGGTTACAAAATACTTTCTATGAGGTAGATAATATGAGTTATTTCCCATTTTACAAATGAAGAAACTGAGATACAAAGGAGTTTAAATGGCTTGATGAGGGTTGAACAGCTAATAAATGCAGTAGAGACACCTTGCTGTGTTTTAAAGTCACTGGTTTAGAGACACTAAGACTTTGGAGTCTCTGATGGGATAGATTTGTTATTGAAGGTTATAGACTTTGTTTAAGCCTACCCCCATATCATACCACTCTCTTCTTCTTAAGCACTGAGAACACATTAAAAGACTGACTGAATGAAGAGCATCTAAAAAGCACTTACTATGTGCTGAGAACATTAGTGATATAGATTAAAAGCATAATTTTTAGTAGTAATACAATTTATAAATTGGTTAAAAGCTTGGTAGGATAGGAGCAGATAAGTGGAGCAGTGGATAGAGTGCTGGGCCTGGAGTCAAGATGACTCAACTTCCCAATTTCAAATCAGGCCTCAGGAACTTATTAGCTGTGTGACTCTGGACATGTCACTTAACCCTGTTTACCTCAGTTTCCTCATCTGTAAAATGAGCTGGATAAGGAAACAGAAAACCACTCTAGCATATTTGCTGATAGAGCCTTAAGTGGGGTCCTGAAGAGTCAAACACAATTGGAAAACAACTGAACAAAGGCTAGCAGGCTGGATTTATAGAGGTAGGAGTTTCATGGAACTTTGAGTTCATTCTGGAACATGTGAGTCTGTCAGACCTAAGGAGGGCTGCACCCATTCCCCATTCATTGTTTAAAATGCAGCAGCTCTGGCTATGAGTGCAAATGTTGTTGCTAGCAATTTATCATTCTTCAGTTTGGAACATTGCAGTCTCTGACACTTGCAACTGGTTGAAGTATATGTTAGCTGGGTATTATGGAGGCCACTCGCAAAGACCTGCCTGAAGCAACAATAATCATAACTTACAAATGTATAATTTTATGAAACATTTTGCTTACAAGATCCATTTTTTAAAAACATATTGTCATCCCAGGCTACAAATGAGGAACATAAGGTTCAGAAAGGTTGTGATCATGCTCTGTGTCATATAAGAAACAAATGATAGAACATTTAAAATAAATTTCAAAATCCTATTTTTTACAGACATAATTGGTGCTTTCCTTAAAATGAGAATGAGGGTGATGCATCGGCAGTCAGAATACTCTATGGGTCAGAGTTACACCACCTTGGAGATTTCTCCAAAATGCTTTCACAAATATAATTTATCCTTTTTTGGGGGGGCGTGATTGACCCCATCTTTCACTTTATAAATTAGACTATATTCTAATCCAGTCAGATCCACAAATATCTAGCCACTTAGATGGTATATCTGAAAATGATCCCGCTATGAACTGATACATAAGGACATAGAAATCTACTTTTCAGAAATTGCATTTCACTAAAGAGACCACTGTCACAACATCCCTTCCCTCAAAACTAGGGAAGAGCAGGACCACATTTAATTTGCATGCAGGTGATGAACTTCAGAGGTTGTATTAAAGGATGAGCTAGGGTGGATTAATTTCCACTCTTTGATATTCATTAACTCTAGCTTCAGAAAAAAATACAAGGAGATGACACAATTATACCCAGAGCTTGAGAGTCAAAGCAACAGTTTTACAAACACAAGTTCACAACACCATGATAATTGATCAACTAGGGGCAAATTCCTATGAGGAGAGGTAAAACCAAACCACACCAAAAGACCAAAAAGCTTTTGATGCAAAGAAAACGATGCTAATTTTAGAGTTTGGAAGAGTAAATCCTACTTTAAAGACCCTGATAGAGAAAGTTCACATTATTGGTTAATAAATCCCTACTCTCCAAATTCAAATTCAGCCTTACACTTTTATTAGCTATGTGACCCTGGGCAAGTTACTTAATCCCAATTGCCTCAAATTAAAAAAAAAAAATCCTGGGCAGACTAGGTGGTGCAGTGAATAGAGCACCAGCCCTGGAGTCAGGAGGACCTGAGTTCAAATGTGGCCTCAGACACAACACTAGCCCTGTAACCTTGGGCAAGTCACTTAACCCCAATTTCCCTACCTTCCCCCTCCAAAAAGCAAAAATATAAAATAAAAAAATAAAATAAAATCCCTATTTTATAATTTTCTAACTTTGTATAACACTTCCTCTGATTTTTACACTTCTATCCAATAATCCCCTGCCAAACAAAGCCTATATTTATATTTTTATCATATATTTATATATATTTATATCATGACATATATGCAAGTCATTATCTTTGAAAAAAACAACAGCTTTAGCACTCTTTCTTGGTCAATGTGATACAGTGAAAAGAAGGCTAGATTTGGGTCACAGGATTAGGGTTCAAATCAGAGCTGTACAATTGGCGTGTCCTTTCCCAAATGTCTTCACTTCTTTAATTGTTGAAGCCCTAATTGTTCATCTGGAGAAAGAAAGGATTAGACTAGATGACCTCTTAGGTTTCTTCTAGCTCTAAATCTATGATTCTATGACCTTTGGGTCCTAGAAAACATAATATAAAGTGGAAAGACTTTTTGTTTGTTTGGAATAAGAACAACATATAAAGAAAATTCCCATGAAAGGCAATGAACTGGGAGTCTCAAAAGTAAGTAGCGTGCAGTGCATCAACTGAATGTTTACCTCAGGCTGCTCATAGATTTCTGGGTCATTATGCAGGTATGGTGGGTAAATGATGGTGGTATCTCCTTTTCGTAGATTGACTTCTCCATTTCCTAAATTTAGGGTGATATCCTCTTCATTAAAACGTATATTGGCAGAAATTGAGGTCATTCGTAAGGCCTCATTAATGATACTTTCTGTAGTAAGAAAAAAATGAACAATTAGTTATTAAATTATGGATGTTTTTTAGAAGGACTCCCTTCTTATCCAGACACTGCCTGCCTAAACAATCAACTGGGGAAAAAAAGATGCTTTCTTGCACACACCCAGCAGGGACCAAAAGGGAAGTAATTTATGGAAGCACCCAGTGAGGAGTGGGAAGGCAAGAAAGCAAAAGAGAATCTTAAGATGTCATGATCCCTTATACTTGGATACTTTGGTGTAACAGGGAGTAGTGGAGCTGACATTGCCAGTTAGTTGGAAAGAATGTTACAAGCCCTAAGCAATCCTTCATTTGAAATAGTAGTCATTCAAACTTTCAGGGGAAGCAAGGCATCCTAGGGAAAGGTTGTTCTGTCTCTTTGAAAACAGCTAAAATTTTTCAAAGCTAGATTAGCTGTTAAAGAAGCACTTGAGGCCCTTATGCTAGTGGTAAATAAAGTATGATTCAGTATTTGTTGGGAAAATACTTTAGGAAAAACCACATCCTTCTCAGGACCTAGCTGAAATAATCAGGCTCCATCATGTCCTGGAAGACTCCAGAAACTGAACGTCCTTGCTTTCCCAGTGGCCTTCACCTTTTGCTCCTAGCACGACAGATTTTATGGCTAATTTCCGGCAATTTATCCTGGCAGTTTGAGGAGGAATTCCTTTGGGAATAATATGCATAATTTGCATAAATCATTCTGATAGCATGCATATCAGGATGTAGCTCCTGTCTAGGTCTGCATCTTTCTCTTCATAATCAAAACTGACTCTTTTTCCTCTAGCCTGTATGGGATAGGGGCTAGAACATACAACCTGATTCCTTCTATTCATCAATGCAAAAACAGTTTCAAATAGTTTATTTCTCACAAAATGATAAGTAGCTGTGTTTATAGTTTGCAATAAAACATATGCATGCACACACACACAAATTTTCTCCTTGTGACCAGTCAGCAAGGCTTTGCAGCCCACAGTACCCAGAGGTTACAATATTAAAGATGGGCACTTCACAGCAGAGTTGTGTCTGCTTAAAAGATAACAAAGTTGGTTTCACTAAAAATTAAATCTGTGCCCAGCTTGCATAATATGAAAAAGGGGAGAGGGAGGCTTGAATGTTTTGTCACAGGAGGTTTTTTCCTTAAGCATGCATTTGTCTAAAGAAATGAGGCTGCGGTCAGCGCTGTGTGGCCAGGGTAATGATTCGATGTGACGTACAATGAGGTTGTGCATATTCTTTTAGACTGCCTTTGTTACTATAATCAGGCAGAGTCTAATCCGCTTGTTGATGAGGAAGCCAGGAAAACACACACACACACACACACACACACACCAACTTTGCTTCCAGAACATGGCCTCAACCGCATATAACCACAAGGCACCTGACACGATAGATTTCAACTGGCAGCACTGGCAACCAAACTTTCCAGTGTACAAAAGGCAATGCTCAGCCCCATCCAAATGCTGTCAGCTTCCTTGGAAAACTCTGTGAGGGGATAATACCATTTTAGCCTGTTGTTGGGAAATGGTAGCTGACATATGTTCCCCCAACAAGTCCAGTAAGGAGGGTGAAGGAAAAAGAAAAGCAAAAGAATCCTCGAGTGTCCCCTCTGAGACAGCAGGTTCACATTTACCAAGCTGAATAACACAGTCAGAGCCTATTGGCTGAGTTGCTCCCAGGAAGCATGACAGTCTGGGCCCACAGAGGTATCACAAATGACAATTGGGCAAGCATATCTTATGCAGAAGTTAATCACAATAATGGAGCACAAAGTGTGGCTTAGTGGTCAGATCATAAATGACAAATCTGTCTTACCTTCCAGTACCAGTTATGTGTGGAAGGCGAGCTTGGCTCTCGCTCTGAGCAATCATGCTGATAATCATGAGATGACAAAAGTAATGAGTCACATTATTATCAACAAAGGAGAGTGGAGCTTATGTGGGTCTGTTGTAACACACACACACACACACACACACACACACACACACACAGAGTTCCTTTTCCAGAAAGCCCCTGTATATATGTGGGGGGAAAGTGCTAAGTTGAAAGAATGACAAGTACCCAATAAAAACCGCATCTACTTGCAGTTGTCATAGTTGGGCAGACACCAGCCAGTGCTACTGACAGACCAGCTGGGCAGCTCAAGAGGACTTCTATTCGGCACCATGAGGAACAGTAAATTATCCAGCACGGTAAAGCAACATCTGTTTCTGTGCTAGTGCCGAACAAACAAGGCAATTTAAAGCATACCAAGGGATAACCAAGCAGCAAATGAACATGACCCTCATTTTTCCCCCCTTCTTACACATGAGGTGCTAAACTTCCTTGTACAAGCTCCATATCATGGAGAAGCCAGGTTGCTTTTTGATAAGGTGTTGTCAGAGAAGGTTTTTTTTTGTTGTTGTTTTTTTTTACAGATTTCCAACATGTAAAGAGAAAGCTCGTAGTATTGTTATTCTTAGAATCCTCCTACATCTATCTTCACTTCTTTTATACCAAAGCTAGCACTTAGTTCTCAATTCACTCTAAATTTTTTTAAAAAGAAACCCTGTTTCAATATACTTATAAATATTCAGTCTTTAAACCTAATTTGCTATACTTAGTTCGCATGCCTTCAAGCATTTGTCTTCCAATTTCCACTGAATAAATGCGTACTAATGAGAAATAGAGCAAGCTGCTGAGGCAAAACTGGGTGACTTGAGCCTGGCCTGCCACCAGCTTGTGATAGGCAGGGAAATTGAGTTAAAATGAAAAGTCTTGTCAGCTGAAATACAACATGGTAGCCAAACAACAAGCTGTCAATCACCCAGCCCAGACAAGGGACTGCAGGTAATAAAAGGTCATTGGGAATCATTAGTTCATTTGGCTTTCACATGTAAGTTGATTTTAATTAAACAGAATCTCTATCTTGAAATGTTTTACAAAACTTATTGTGCATAATAGATTGCTAATTTATACTAACATTTAGCAGGTAATGGGGTACTATGATTATTAGAGTGGACTGTAGGAAAAATTGCTATCAAAAATGCAAATATTTTGATCGCTTACATTACACATTGATTGCAGTGTGCCAACAATAGCTATGGTGACGACTAGAAAGAGGATGTCTGTGCTTTCAGATGAGCAAGACTGACCAGGCCATCACAGAAAACAGTCTTCTCTTCCAAGCCCTGCCATAACCTTCAACATTCTGATTCCCTGTTGCTGCCTTCATGCAGCTAGAAAATAGCTCTTTCATTCCCTCTCTTAGTACATAAAGTTGTTTTCTGAGCAGTTACGTTTTCCAAGGCCCTTGGTGATGTACTAGAACAAGAGAACTTCACTAGGTAACAGTACACAAAGGCAGAAAAATAAAAGGAATACTGTCAGATGGAGATGCATGTATCACTTTTACACTGAAAAGTTTAAAAAAACGGGCTGCAAAAACTGACAGATGATTTTGATTTACTGCAATGGGTGACACCCAAAAACATAGTCTAGGGTGCAGTATAAAGAATAACTCACATTACTGTAGCAAACTAGGGATTTCAGAGCGCTTTCCTTATAATGACCTTGAGTAGTATACAGCATAAGTATTATTAGTCCCACTTTGCAGAGGATGGAACTGAGGCTTTGAGAGGCTTAGTGACTTGCTCAGTGTCACCTAGCTGGGATGCGTCAGAGGTGGGATTCAGAGATTCAAACCCAGGCTTCTAGTTTTTAAGTTTAGAACTTCATCCACTTATGCCATGTTGTCTATGTGTACTTGTCTTTATTGTAAAATGAACATGCTGTGACATGGCAATCTATTAATTTCGGCCATCTCAGTGATTGGCATGGACTGTTGTACAATCACTTCCACTATGGATGCCTATGTATATACGCAATGTGGTAGAAGATGGTGCAAAGGGCGACATCAGTTTTGTTGTCATCCTAGTTCTGCTGCACACATGGACTTAGAAGACTGGTGAAGGGATGTGATTGTTGGTGTTCGTGTTTGTCCTTTGTTCTCAAAGAGGACCATGATATGAGGGAGGTGATACCATGACATGCAGGTGAATTGGTTTTAAGTGAGGAAGGGCTGTGCAAAATCACCAGCTTCACTTTCTCCTCCAAAGCCATCTGGGTCCAGTGACAAGATATAGATCAGGATGACCAGACATGGCCCAGGATGCAGTGGGAGACCTTGGTCCTGTTAAATTAGGGTCTTTATCAGGTCTCAGTTTGACTGAGGCAGCACACATTCAGTGATTAAGGCTAGGTAAGAAATGAGGCAGAGAATGTATGAAGAATAGTATGAAGCTTAAACAAACATTTTTTTTAAAAATTGGTCCAATATCTGAATACTTTAGATGGATTTTAAAATTTGAATTTGAATTATTACCTAAAATATACTTCATTCTACATTCAGCATGATAATATATAAAATATACTTCATCCAGCACGAAGTATATGTTAGTTGGGTGCTATGGAGGCCACCAGCAAGCATAGGTACAGCATTAGATTCACTGAAATATAAGATACTTGGTTGACCATTCCTTCATATGCAAGGTCTGCAGTTATACTAATATTTGTGATCTCTGGATTCAAGTGACTTATTTAAATACTCAAATGGATCTTTGATCTCATCAATTTGGGAGTTATATCTAATGCCAATTGCAACCCACCCATGCCTGTGATGCTGTGTGACTCTTGTCCTTGACCTCTCAAAAATTTTCGATGGGGAAATTCAACATTTTAGAAAAAAATTCCTAAACTTCTGATAGGTCTATAGATATTGCAGTCCTCCATAGGCTCCTATTTGTGGATGGGACTGTTCTGATTGTATCAAACCCCAATACATTGTAAAATCTCCTTCAAGAGACCTGTAACAACTCAAAGTAATCTGGCCTGTTGATATATACAGGACATACCAAATGGATGAAGAATGCATATTGCCAGGATTTCAGTAAGAACTGGGCTCAAATCTAGCCTTGCACCCTTACAAACTGTATGGACTTAGACATGTCCCTTGACCTCTTTCTACCTCATTTTCCTCTTCTGTAAAAAGGAGATAATTGTAGGAGTTTTCTCCCAGGGTCATTGGGACAATAAAATGAGATAAAGCATAAAATGCTTTACCAACCTCGAAGTGTTCCATAAATGCTAGATATTATTAACATGCATTTAGATGGACACCTTAAAGACCCTGTCCAATTGAGTGTGTGTGTGTGTGTGTGTGTGTGTGTGTGTGTGTATGTATGACAGACAGTATAGATAGATATTGACTTGGGACCAGAGTTGAAAAGGAGGAGAGCAGGAAAGATTGCTTTCAAAAAATTGGAAGCTCTCTTACTGACCTAAAGTTTCCCATGAAAATAATAACTTATCTTTTCAATACTTACTTTCTACTGATGTTGATGTATGGTAGTAAGGCAAAGATGAAAGTGCTTCTAAATAACTAGAAACAAGTGTTACACAGAAAGCAATGGAAAGGAATAAGGTGGATGAAAGGAAGACCTCTGGGCAGGTTGGCTAGATTCCTGTGCGGTCAAATTCTGGGAAGACAAAGAGAAGAGTGACATGGGATAGCCAGGCAGAGATGAGCTACAATCAACATCACTAGAGGGAATGCCAGAAGCAATGAGATCACAGATTGATTTAAAAATTTGTGTTAAGTTGCAATAAACACTTGGGGGGCAGGTCTTACTCCTCTTTTAAAAGTTCAAAGATAGATGTTTCTACAATGTGATGTCTAACAGCATTCTGGAAAGTATTGCAATTCTCCTCACCTCTATATTGAGATAACTCATGTTATAAAAATTCAGATTATACAGGGAACTTTGATTGACATGAAATGACTGTATGATGCCAACTGGAATCCTGTCCATGTGAGCCCTAATACCACAAAGGTATATATGATTGATTTGTACCATGATAAACTCATACCTTTGTAGTAATGGCAAATATTTACACAAGGAAAAATTTAGACTTGATCTATTCCAATCAATTCAATTAAACAAGGATTTACTGTTCTGGTGATACAAATTTAATTAAATTCAATTAAGCAAATATTTATTAAGTGCCTAATGTGTGACAAACACCAAAAAAAGCTTCCTGTTCTCAAGGAGCTTATATCCTATTGGAAAGAAACAACCTCTGTTTAGATAATTCAATTACAAATATGTACAGAGCAATTTTAGGTGAAGGGGAAACATAACAATGGAAAGAATCAGGAAAAGCCTCTTATAAAAGATAGTACATGAATTAGACTTATATTTTAGGCTCCTTAGCATTTCCTCAAATGATTTCTGAAAGGTCTATCTATCTGTCTATCTAGTTATAGATTTATAAAATATACATATATATGCACACATATATGTATATATGTAATAACCATAGAAGTATACATACAGTTATATATGTCTGTATGCTGTGTCTGTATGTAATTCCCTCTGAGAAAGAAATAACCCTTTCACTGGTATTATATAGAAAATATAGGGGGAAAAATACCACTTATCTTCTGAACTACTGTTGGTAACAAATATAAGTTTCCTTCATGTTACCTCCTCCATGATTTTAAGTCATGAACCAAGGGGAAAATTTCTTGAGACAGGTATCTTTATGCCTTTGGTCTTACCTTTACCTCTAAATCTGTCAAATGGTACTTAGCAGTAAGAAGCATTATTCATGGCTATAAACATGTTTTTCTTCTAACCTTCTTCATCACTCTGTCTCATTGCTTGGCTTCTCTTGCACCTTCTAACTCTTACAAGGAGACATACCTCAAGTCTTTGTCCTTGAACTTTTTCTATTCTCCTTTTCAACAGAAGAAAGGGAGCTAGGTGGCTCAGCAGAAGAGTGCTGAGCCTGGAGTCAGGAAGAACTGAGCTCAAATTTGACTGCAGAAACTTCTTGTCTGATTCTAGGCAAGTCCCCTAACCTCTTTCTGCTTCATATTGGTCAATTGAAAGAAGGGGATCTTAATGGCACTTACCTCACAAATTTGTTGTGAGGGTCAAATGAGAGGGTCAAATCTTGAAAGAACTTAGCATAGTAACAAGCCCCAAATCGGCATTTAATATATGCTTATTCTCTTTGTGCTTTCTTCCCTCAACAAACAATCTTCCCTGATTATCTCATCTACTCCCAATGACTTAAATTCTCATCTCTGAGTGAAGAACTTGCTAAATCTATACTTCCGACTTTGACTTCTCCAGCTACCTGCTAGACCTCACTACCTGTTAAGTCCCTCAAATACTTTATAGTCTTTCCAATTTCATCCCCACCCCTATGTTTCTTGTTTAATTTTTCTATTTCTATTAATGATAGCATTATTTCCCCAGTTAATCTGTGCTCAAAACCTCAAATCATCAGTGATTTCTCCTTTGCACCCAATTAACTGTCAAATTCTTTTAATTCTATCTATCCTATATGTCTTGAATCCAACTTTTTCATTACCATTCAAATTCAGGACCTCACTATTAGTTGGCCTATTTCAATAGCTTTCTAACTGGTCTCCAAGTCTCCATTCATTTTCCACTCCAATCCATCTTACTTTTCCCCCTTTCTTGGGTCATACCTATGATGATTTCATTGATGAAGAAGTTCCCTGTGAGGAAACCCTCTCTCTTAATAAAGACAGGTATCTGCTCTGCAACTTAGAGTCTTAGAGTTATCTGAGGTTCTGAGAAGTTAAGTGAGTTGCTCATGGTCGCATAGTCAATATGTCCCTGAGGCAGAAACTACAACCAACTCTTCCCAACTTCAAAGCCAGCTTTCTATATAATATGACATGGTACAACTCATACCTTTTATATAACATAGTTAAATTAATCTTCCCAAAGAAAAGTTCTGATCATATCAATTCCCTATTAAAAACCCTACAGCGATTCTCTATTACCCATCAAATAAAGTTCGTATGTCTTAATTTGGCAAAGACCTCAACAATTTGGATATAACCTATTTTTCTAGTCTTATCTCCTATTACTCCTCTTCATATATTTTTTCTGGCCAAACTGAACTTTTTAAATACACTTAAATATTTTTCTGTCTTCATTAATTTGCTAACATTTTCTGTCGTATTCTATCCTCCAATCTAATTTCTGCTAAGATTGTTAACCTTCTCTGTAGTATTCTATTCTCCAATCTACTTTCAAGTCCAGTTTAGATGCTTCTCCTTTCACAATACTCTCATAAGATTGCCATCCCCTCAACTTATTATTCCCTATTTCTTCTCTTTCAAATGGTATTAGCAAAGAGGCTTGTTTAGACTTGCTACCCCAACTTCCTTACCACCCCAATCACTGTCTAATTCCTTGCTACCTGGTTTTCAAACCCATATTTCAACTGAAACCACTTTGACCAAAGTTAAATTAACCATTAAATTCAATGGTCTTTTCTCATTTATCATTCTTATTAACCTATCTACAGCTTTTGGCAGAGTATTCTCTTCTCCTTTGGCCTTCCATGACATTGTTATTTCCCGGCCTTTGCCTCCTTTGCTAGACCATCATCCATCTTCTTCGCATGGTTGTTCCCTAAAGTTTTCTTTTGAGTTCCTTCTCTTCTCTCTCTTCCCTTGCTTTCTTTTTTTTTTTTTTTTTTTTGCTTTTTGGAGGGGGAAGGCAGGGCAACTGGAGTTAAGTGACTTCCTCAAGATCACATGGCTAGTAAGTGTTAAGTGTCTGAGGTCACATTTGAACTCAGGTCCTCCTGTCTCCAGGGCTGGTGCTCTATTCACTGTGCCACCTAGTCGCCCCATTCCTTTGCTATCTTGAAGATGTATTTAGCTTCCATAGATTCAATCAACATTTCTATGCAGATGATTTCTATGCAAATGTACATATGCAACCTTAATGTCTCTCTTGGCAGCTGGGTGGAATAGTGGATAAAGCACTTGACCCAGAGTCAGGAAGGTCTGAGTTCAAATCCAGACTCTGACACTTAACTGTGTGACCCTTGCCAAGTCACTTAACCCTGTTTTCTCGGTTTCCTCATCTGCAAAATGAGCTGGAAAAGGATATGGCAAACCACTCCAGTATCTATATTAAGAAAACCTCAAATGGGTTCATGGAGAGTTAGACATGACTGAAATGACTGAACAACAAACAATAACCTCTTTCTCATGAACTCCAACTATGTACCATCACCTTGATTCCTAGATGTTTCCTTCTAGATGTTCCATAGCGTCTCAAATTCAATATGTTCAAAGCAGAATTTATTTTCTCCTCCAAACTTCCCTATTGCTACTGAAGGAATTCTCCTGCCATCCTCCCTGGCACCCAGGTTTGTAAACTTGAAGTCGTATTTGACATTTTTCTTTCTATCCCATCTCTCTCACTCAACCATAACTTTGAATGTTTTATAGTCCTGATGGCTCCTCCATAAGAACTCTTACATCTTTGGCTCATAGCCATTCCCCTGGTTCAGAGTATCATTATTACTTGCCTGGACTAACAGAATAGTTGTTTCTATTCTTTCCTCACTCCAATTCACCCCTTACAGAAAAACTAAAAGAATTTTCCAAAGATATGGGCTTAAAAACCTTCACTGACTTCACATTGCCTATAGGATAAAATTAAAAGCTCCTTAGTCTGAGCTATAAGGCCCTTAACAATTTGGGTACCAAGGCAAGTCAACAATGGCAATCCTTTATTAAGGACCTGTTATGTGCCAGGCAATCTCCTTCATTCTTGGCAACCCGGATGACTAGACATTCCCTGCTTTTGCACATTCATAGAAGTAATTTCCCATGCCCAGAAGAAATGCCATCTTTATTTTTTGCCTGTTTCAACCCTCATCTTCTTTCAACTTTCAAGGCGCAGTTTTGGTGCCACCTCTTCCAAGATTTTCCCAGCTATTAATGCTCTCTTCTCGCAACTATCCTTGTTCAACACGTATTTATATATGTGATGGATTTCTCTCCAATAGAGGACCTTGATTTGTAGGAATTACTATGTTTCTGTCTATCTTGAGTACCCAGTATAGTGCCTTGAACAGTAGACACTTAGGAAAAGTTTGCTAAATTGATCAGAATAAAGTCTTTCTGATCTCTTCAGATAGAGTCACTTTAACCTCCTTAGCTACCAGTCACATATGACCTTACATTATCTGTAATTGTGTATATATCTTATTTCCCCTACTTGATGGTAAGTTCCTTGAGGCAGGAACTTTTTTTTATATACATCTTTATGTCTCTCTATGTGTCTTGAATGCTGTAGGCACTCAATAAATAATATTTGTTGAATGAATATGAAGTGTTATAAATATTATCATGTTCTGGAAATAGAAAAAATGAGACTCATTAAATTAATTTAATGAGGTTAAATTACTTTGTCAATGTCATCCACAGGATAGCAAAAGAATCACAACTAGTAAGTACATAATTTCATTTTCTTAGTTTTGTAAAATGGGAAACACACGACTTGGCCTCAATCTCTAAAATGACTAAAGGCTAAAAGACTACTAAATTGACTCCAACATTTCTGCTTTTGCCTTTTTGTTGTTGTGATTTAAACAATCTTAATTTTAATAACTATTTGCTCAAGTTTTATTCTAACTTGGATGACAAAAGAGACCAGGAACATTTTATTCTAGAAGATACTACTCAACTACACCATTCCAGTAGGGAAGACATGGAGGACAACCATTTTCTCTTCTTTTCACATGTTGGGAATTGTTTAATGAGCAGGAGTGAATTAATAAAATAGACATTCCTACTGCATATAAGGAAAAAAAAACCCTTCCAAATAAATGGAGTTCCCCTTCCAAAAGGTATTCATGTGGTGGTTGGATGAACACTTTTTAGGAATGCTATAGAAGGGTTTCTGATAATGAATAGGTGGACTGGGCTCAAAGCTCTTTGAGATGTCTTTCATTTCTACTATCCACCTTTTCAGCATCTAGTAAACAGATATGCCTTTTTTTTGTTTCAGAGAAGAACTGAGATGAAAAACTCTTACCACTTTAAAAGAAGCCTATGAAGGGATAGAAACAACATCTAATCATTAGCAACTTAGGCTATAATTTCAAACAGCCTCATATATCTCTTCAATCAACTATTTCCTTTATGATTTTAATATTACTATTGAATTTTTTTACACATCATGAATTTCTATTGGAATTTTTTTTAATATTTCCTTAAGAATTACAAACTCTAAGCTGCATAGAAGATATAACTTTAAGACTAAATGCATGAGCACTATGTTATGGAATAAGAAAAGCATTTTGTATACAAGTTGATCTTCTAAAATATTTTCTTTTTAAATGAAAAAATATATACCTTTCTTGTCAATAAAGTTTAATGCTGTTTGGAATGTATTAACACTCCACCAGATGCTCAGAATCAAACAACTTAATAGGCATAAACTTTTCTCAAATAATTGCAAAGCTCCAATTTAGCTTTTTTGCATACCTTGCATAGTTAATTACCTAGGCCTTAATGTTTACATGCAATGAGAGTATCTACTGCTATAAACTACATAATTCATAATTGATGTAAATGGGTGTTATTATGTCAATTAAGCAGCTGTGTCCTCCACCTCTCAGTAAACAGAAATGAGTGATAAACAGAGTTTGGAGAGAGATACCTTTTCCTCTTCATAACAGATAAATATAAATTACCTAGGTAGACCAAGCTGTCCAATTGTTCTCTGGTGAACAGGATGTTAAAATCAGGTTCTTTTTTTTGACCTGTTGACTGTAGCAAATGGTCAATTTCATCACGCAACACTGCAACAGCTTCTGGGTGCTGCAGAAGATAATACACTGTCCAGAATGTAGCTGGAATCGTGTTTGCCACAGAGGCCCACAGAAAGGCAAAATGATGTGCTGGGAGAAAATAAGTGAAAAGGAAGATTAATAGCGTTTATTACACTGATTAGATTTGCAGTGTGCTAATTAAAAGATGTTAGGACACAGACCCAGCCAAGGATCAGTGAATGCTAATGAGGACCAATAGGCTTCTGAAGTCTAATTTTCTGCTTAATGAGAATAGTTTAAAATGTAATGTTGGGGGGGGGGTGAAGGGGGACGGGAAAGGAAAGGGTAAAGGGAATAAATGCAGCTCAGTTATAATCTTTCTCATTATCACCGTTAAGTATCTTGTTTTACCACCTCAGCAAAAAAAAAAAATCAATTATCATAGACGGTTGTTTCAGAGTGAAACATTTTATCATTAGCCAATTAGAAAGAGCATAAAAAATTTCAAGGTCGCCATTTTGTCTTTTAATTTCAAAGGTCTATAGTAAATTATTTTATTTTGACAAGTAATCACTCACAAGTTTCTTACCTTCTTTTTCATGATTTTGAAGCTCTGTAAATTTATCAAGAAGAATTCTTCTATTTCTAATAAATTCTGATGCTTCTTGCATTTTGGACATGGACTCTGATGAAAAATGTTGTAGAAACTTTTTCCGAATATTCTTGGCAGATCTTAGTGATAAGGTAGGTAAAGGTGACAAAAAGCTCAAGAATTCATCATCAAACTTGATTAAGTCTTCCCTTAATTCATGCATAACTTTACTTGAATTTGTGCCAGGATCCTTCCCATAAAAGGTTGAATATGTGGCTTCAAATATGATCGATGTACAAAACTTGTACAATTGATTTGTTTCCCCATTTTTGGCTTGAAAAAGTTGCTCTTTGAAGATGTGCTGCAGATTCTGCATTAGATTTTTACAAAACAAGTCTAAACATTTGCTTTGTAGAAGTTTATAGGATTCTTTAATAATTTCCACCGTGGGTAATGATTGAGTTGAGATCAAGAAAACTTTCTTTGATATTTCATTTGCGATTTTGAGAAAATTAAATTGTTTGTGGTTTTTTAACACCAATGGGTACTGAAATGGATCCAGTACAAAGGTAAAGTACTTTCCTAAAAGAAAGAAATAGATAATTTTATGAGAATACCTGAAGGTAGTAACAGTTATATTCAAAGAAACTTGAAATTTTAGCTTAATTTTTATTGGCATTAGAAAGCATTCAGCATGATAAAAATGAAAACATGCATTTCTTAACAATAAATTTCAAAGTTTTCTTTAAAAAATAAAAGATAACAAAAATTAACTAAGGAAAATATCCTACAACTAAATGGAAATAGTAAGACTGGCTTAGTATAACAATTTGATCAAGGCTCAAAAAAATTTGCTATGGGGAATAATGCTGTCCATTTTTTCCTCTATGACTAGTCCTTCCCCCTTAAACTTCTTTTTATTCGTTTTATTTAATTTGCTGAGAAAACAATATGATGAAGTGTAAAAAGGGATCTGACAGACCTCAGACTCCGGAACATTTTAATTCAAATTCTGCCTCTGACATACACTGACTATGCGATCCTGAGTAAATCATCCAATTTCTAAATGTCCCAGGCAATTCCCTTAACTGCAGAACAGCTTCAAATTTGCATTATTAAAAGGAGCTCTTTGTTCTAATGAAATCATAGTCCTGATTAAAAACAAAACAAACATTTTAACAATAACAGTTTGAATTTCTCTAGCATGTTGAGGTTTACAAAGCACTTTACAAATATTATTTCATTTTATCCTCACAACAACCCTAGTGGGTAGGTGCCATCTATCACCATTTTAGTGCTGTGGAAACTGAGACAAAGAGAGGTTAAATGACTTGCCCAGGGTCACATAGCTGCTAAGTGTCTGAGACCAGGTTTGAACTCATGTCTCCACTATACCACTATCTATTCTGTGGAACAACTGACTGAGATGAGGACACATAGTTAAAATATTTAACCTTAACTGGGACGACTATTTTGAAAAACAAAACAGTTCTGTTTTTTTTTTTTTTTTAGTAAAGAATACTCTATTCTCCCCTTCTGTGCCAATGATAGGAATCTGACAATAGTACAGATAAAAGAACCATAGTAAGTTGGAAGGGATTTAAGATATCTATTATAATTTCTTCATTTTAGAATTGAGGAAACTCAAGTCTTTAATTGAGTTTAGGGGAGTTGACTAAGGTCACATATCCAGTAAGAACTGGAACACAGGTTTCCTGATTCCCAGTGTGATGTCTTTTCCATTGAGGTATTTTGCTTCTTCATGTCAAATGACTTCAGAACATACTTTATGGTTATCAATAACTATTAGTGAATAGGTATTATTCAATAATGGGAGCTATTCAGATATTTTCTTATCCAGGGAAATATTATCCAGGACAATAAAAAGCTGAGTGCTAGTGTAGTGATTCTCTATTTAAACCATTAGTATTCATTTATTTTAACATTTCTTCTAAAATTGAGTTCCAAATTCTCTCCCACCCTCTCAACCCATTCAGAGACACTGTAAAGGTAAGCAAATTAATATGCATAATATATTTGAAATAATGCAAAACATAATTCCTGGGGGTGGAGCAAAGATGGCAGAGTTAAAAGCAGGAACTTGCTTAAGCTCCCACACCACCACCTCCAATACCTGTAAAATATGACTCTAAACAAATTTTAGAACTACAGAACCCACAAAGAGACAGAGGAAAAAAAAATCTCCTGATGAAGGCAGCATGGCAGGCTGACAGGGAAGGTCTATCACACCAGACTGGGGGCTGAGTAGTCCTGCCAGCTCAGACTCAGGGCAACTCCAACCAACGGCACAGACCTGCCAGAGCAGACTTCAGGAGAGTGAATCACCAGCAGTTGTGGCGTTTTCCAGACATCTCAACCCATAAACACCAGCTGCACCCAGGGCTTGTTGTTTGTTGATTCTGCAGAGGTGGTCTAGAGGTGTTTGCACTTCACTCCAGCTGAACCTCCCCACCAGAAGGTCAGGTCTTTCCTGGGGTCTTCTCAAATTGTCTTAGGAGGACAACTGTTTTGGCCCATGTTTATTTTTGCTGCTCTGAGACAATGCTTCATCTTTTTTGAGGAGGAAATTTGTAGAACTGAAAGTTTTCTGACCTACTCTTCCAACTTCCCAGAATCCTTTGCTACCCTATGGTACCTTTTAAACAAAATATAGTTTCAGCAGTTATCTCTTTGAATTGGGTCTATTTTTGCCTTCACTTTGTCTGGAATCATGATTGCTATGCCCTATGATTTTTACTTCAGTTGAAGGACAATAGATTTTTCTCCAGCCCCTTATTTTAACTCTGGGTCTATTCTTGTGTTTCAAGTATGTCTCTTATTAGTAATGTATTTTTAGTTTCTGATTTCTAATTCATTCTTCTATCTACTTGCCATCATATCAGCCATCCTGATCTATATCTTGCTACTGGACCCAGATGGCTCTGGAGGAGAAAGTGAGGCTGGTAACTTTGCACAGCCCTTAAATTTAATTCACTTGCAAGTCATGCCATCACTTTCCTGATATCATGGTCCATTTTAAGAATGAAGGGCAAAGTCTGGGAGTAGCAGTCTCACATCTAACTCAGAACTTTCACAGCCTGGCCAGCAACCTTTGTTTGGGCTCAGATATCCCCCAAAATGGCATCTACTGTTATGGATCGGCTGATTTTGAATGTCCTAAAGGAAGATCACATTCTCCAGAACAAGATCACTGTTGTTGGGGGTGGTGCAGTTGGCATGGCATATGCAATCAGTATCTTAACAAAGGATTTGACTGATGAACTTGCCCTACTTGATGTAATATGAGATAAAATAAAGGGAGAGATGGGATCTCCAACATGGCAGCCTTTTCCTCACAATGCCAAAGATTGTTTCTGGCAAAGACTACAGTGTGACTACAAACTCAAAACTGGTCATTGTTACAGCTGGAGCATGTCAATGGGAGGGAGAAAGTTGTCTTAATTTGGTCCAGCATAATGTGAATATCTTAAAATTCATAATTTCCAATATTGTTAAATATAGCCCTAATTGCAAGCTGCTTACTGTTTCCAATCCAGTGGATATTTTGACATATGTGACCAGGAAGCTAAGTGGCTTTCCTAAAAACTGTGTTATTGGAAATGGTCGCAATCTGGATTCTGCCTGTTTCTGCTACCTAATGGGGGAGAGACTTGGTATTTATTCTTCAAGTTGTCATGAATGGGTCCTTGGGGAACATGGAGACTCCAGCGTTCCTGTGTGGAGTGGTGTGAATGTTGCCAGTGTGTTTCTGAAAAATCTTCATCCTCCTTTGGGAACTGATGCTGATTCAGAGAATTGGAAAGATGTTCATAAACAGCTGGTTTAAAGTGCTTATGAGGTGATCAAGCTAAAAGGTTACACTTCCTGGGCCATTGGTTTGTCTGTGGCAGATCTGGCAGAAAGTATTATGAAGAATCTTAGGAGAGTGCATCCAATTTCCAGCATGATTAAGGACCTATATGACATTAATGAGGATGTCTTCCTTAGCGCCCCATGTATCTTGGGGCAGAATGGTATTTCAGATGTGGTGAAGGTAAACCTGAATGTGAAGGAAGAGACCATTTAAAGAAGAGCACAGGTACTCTTTGAAGAATCCAAAAGGAGTTGCAATTTTAAAACCTTTTAATGTGCTGTCATCAAGAGAACGTGACAGTGGTTAAGGGGTTATGTATGACGTGCTTTTCAAATGATCCAATCCTTCCTCTGATTACTGATTGAACACTAGAAATGTAAAACCTGTGAATATATTCTAGTCTCTTCCTAAAGTTAGAAATGGGGGACAGTACAGTGTGATCACTATTTGTTAAACCCTGTTCTTGTTGGCAAATGAAGCTGGATATGACTAGTATAGTCTCAGTAGTTGGTGTCAAGCAGAGCCAGCACTCCACAGATATATAAACTACCTGCCTTGTATGTAGGTGCTACAGGTTCCTGTAGGCTTGGAAGACAATACTCCTATATACAGAACACCATACAGTGGTAATTCTTTATTAGTGCATTGATTACTTTTGTGCTCCTCTACATTAGGGCTCTACAACATGGCCCCATGTATCACCTTTCCAGAGGACCTGATTTTGTCTACACACACACACACACACACACACACATATGTGTATATGTACACATATATGTACACATGTATGGATACATGCACATATATCTCAATAGTTATAAATTTCCATATTATATAAAAAGATCTGTATATGTACAACAATGCATCTAATTCCTCAACTGTCATACTAATCCTAAATATTAAATGAACAACAAATAACTGATTTAAAAAAGAATGAAGGACAAACAACAACAGCTATCTACTTTCATTTGATGGGAGAGCTTATCCCATTCACATTCACAGGCAAGATTACTATGTATTTCCCTCCATCCTATTTTTTTTCTGCTTATCCTTCTCTCTTTTTATCCTGTCCTTTCTCAAAAGTCTGTTTTGCTTTTGAACACTGTCTTCCTTAATATCCCTCCCTTATGTCACCCCTCCCCCATACTTTTTAGCCCTTTTCCCTTCTACTTCCCTCTTGGGTAAGATTGATTTCTGTATCCATCTGAGTGTTAAACATATTCTTCCCTCTTTGAACCAATTCCAATGAGAATGAAATTCAAGTACTAGTCACCAGCCTCCTTGTTTTCCCCTCCACTATAAAAGCTCTTCCTTGCATGCCTCTTTCATGTGAGAAAAATTTCTCCATTCAATCTCTCCCTTCCCCCTTCTCCCAGTGCATCCCTCTTTCTTATTATTTCATTTTTTAGATCATCACAACATAATCAACTCACACACCTGCCCTCTGTCTATGTAGACTCATTCTAACTGCCCTAATAATGATAAAGTTCTTAGCAGTTGCATATATCATTTTTGATATAGGAGTATAAACAGTTTAATTTTATCAAGTCCTTTATGATTACTCTTTAATGTTTACCATTACATGCTTTTCTTGAGTCTTCTGTTTTAATGTCAAATTTTCTACTTAGCTCTGGTCTTTTCATTAGGAATGCTTGAGAATCCTCTATTTCATTAAATATCCATTATTCCCCCAACCTATTGTACTCAATTTTTCTGGGTAGGTTATTCTTGATTATCATCATAGCACCTTTGCCTTCTGGAATATCTTATTTCAAGCCATCTGTTCCTGAAAGCTGGTAAACCTTGTTTGATCCTGACTGTGACTCCATGGTATTTGAATGGTTTCTTCTGGGTGCTTGAAATATTTGCTTTTTGTCCTGGGAGTTCTAGAATTTGGCTATAATATTCTTGGGAGTTTTCATTGTGAGATCTCTTTTAGGAGTGGTGGATTCTTTCAGCATCTATTTTACCCTCTGTATCTAAGATACTGGGGCAGTTTTCCTTGATGATTTCTTAAAATATGATGTCTAGACTCTTTTTTCTTATTATGGTTTTCAGGTGGTCCAATAGTTCTTAAATTAACTTTCCTTAATCTATTTTCCAGATCAGTTGTTTTTCCTATGAGATAATTGACATTTTATTCTTTTTCCTATTCTTCTGACTTTGATTGATTGTTTCTTGATATCTTATGAAATCATGAGCTTCCACTTATCCAATTTTAAGCTTAAGGAATTATTTTCTTCATTTTTTTTTTTGTATCTCCTTTTCCACTTGCTCTATTCTGCTTTTTAAGGAGTTTCAGTTTAAGGTGGCTGCAGCCACCTTCAGGGTCCACCACTGGTGCTATTTCTGAGCATGCTCCATGCTGGCACCCACCTGGTATTGCTGACCTCCTTAGTTGTTTTGGACTGGAAGAACATTTTGCTTTGACCTTTTGCTGGCTTTGCCACTATAAATTTTTATTTAAGGATTTATTTTCAAGTTCTTCAGAGGGGAATGCTGAGAGAGTTCTGCTGGGTTGCCGCTTCTAATCTGCTAAAATTTTGGCTTCTCAGTGAAGAGAACATATAATAGATCTGGCCCTGAAAAAATAGGGCCAATGTGTACTTGTTACAAATTCAATTCAAACAACAGATAATACATGAATGAAGTTCAACACATACTTCTTGGAGAATATTTACTTTTTAAAAATTGATTGGTCCACAATGAGACAGTCAGTTCTAAATATGATCAGCCTAAATGAGATGAGTTCCTTCTCAGTGGAAGTAAGCAAGGCTAGGTGATGACCTGACCGGAATGTTTTAGTGAGAATACTGATATCAATAGAGAGAGATTAGATAGATATATAATGTGACTTTTAAAATTCCTCCCAACTCCAAAGTCCTATGTTTCTATCTACTCAGTTTCTGCATTACTCTGTAACTTATGTATCTTTCCCCTTCTCCATCCTCATCATTTTTTGGAGGAAAAAAAAAGAACAAGTTAATTTTTAAAATCTATACATTTTTTAAAACAATCATATAAATTAAGACAGATATCTATTTAGTAACCACTTAATGAACTGTTTTCAAAACATATATTTGTTTGAATCTTATACTTTAAAAGCTTGTACTTTTAAGGAGTTGTATGAAGCTTAGAGTTGCTACATGTCCATAGTCACATAGCTAGAGTGTGTCAGAGGCAGGATTTGAACATAAAACTTCCAAATGTAGCATATCCTCTATGCTATCTGAATTTGAATAGTCTGCCACTCCTTGCCTTTTTCACAAAAAAGTTTGTTGTATAAAACTCTTGAGACTGAGTTCTAAGACTTCCAGACATTCTTTCCCCTCAATTCTATTTAAAATGATTTTTAGCATTACAGAATTTTATCTTGCCCACCATCTTTCCTACTGAGGTTTGATCAATTTCCCCTTAGAGATGTAGGGTTTTCATTGGCTTCTTTTTGCAAGTAGATTTTAGAGTGTTAATAACCCTGAAGATGTTAGCTGGCTTTCCAACTTTGAATCTGCAGTATAAACAATTTAAGTTATGTTTTAAAAAATTAATATTAATTTAAACCATCTGTCCACCATCTGCTAATCTGAGATGCAAAATCAAAGTTTCTTTGTGATCTTTAATCAGACAGTTAGCAAAACACATATACATTCATATAATGAATTTGAATTTCTTCTAGCAAGGAAAAGAAGCTAAAAAGTTAGATTGAACAAGAATAAGTGTACTGTTAATGTATTATAAATTGCTACTAGAAAGAGATTTTCATGTAGATCAGGAAAGTGTTAAGCATCAGAATCCCCAATGTTGATCTCACAGACAACATAAAATAGATCTTGCTCTGTTCTGAATATAGAAATAAGCTATCAGTGAGAGAGAAACTACAGATTATAGATTTAAACAATCCCAGAGTTTGTATCTGACAAACACTAACTACCAAGATAGAAAAAAATCTGCCAAAATTAAAAAAAATAAACTTCTAAGTTACCAAAGTATTAATCATGTCCATTATTAACAAAGACATAAATAGGGCTGTCAAAAGTGGGAAGGGTGTGAAGAATTATTTTTCTTCCTAGTCAATATTTTCATCCTTTTGTCTTACCAAGTTTCTGGGGACTAGCTTTGTTGTATTATAATTTACCTTGTTATACCTTGATTGTTTCTCCTCCTGAAAGATTATTCATGTGAGAGGATCCTGAAAAGATGGCAAAATATGGTGGGACATTACCTGGCTATCCCAAATTCCCCCACAAATAATTTAAAAGAATTCCTCAAAGTGAACTTCAGAGAGGTACAAATACTTAAAAGTCAGGGTAAAACAGGTGCCCAGCTTAAGACAACTTGGGAAGATAATAGGAAAGAATTGTCCTCCTGGAATTGTGTTCTGCATTGACTGAAGTGCAGATACCTCTAGGCAGATACATCTGACTCAACAAAAAAGTCCTAGGGGTAGCTATGTCTGGTGGCAGCCTCAGCTTCAGAAATGTTTATCCTCTGGACAATGGGGGGGGGGGGGTTGTGTCAGGTGACTGATCAAGAAAAGATTGCAGGGTCCTTCACTGGCACTGAACATGTGGCCCAGGTGCCCTGAGCAGACAAGGTCACAGGCTACGGCTGGGGGCAGGAAGAAACAGGTGAGTGTGGCCTCAGAGAGGCAGGCACCCTGATGGCTGTGGTCACACAAAGGAGAATGGAGTCCCTGGTTTTAGTTCCAAGGCAGAAGAGTGAGCTTGCTCCTGCTGGAAGGACTACAGAGAGTAAGAGTATTTGCAGTGACCAAATTGCTCAGGGTCCTGCTGCAGCTCAGGAGAGGAAAAAAGTATTTGAGGTACTACATCAGGTCCCCAGATAGATCTCAGAAAACTACAGCACAAAAAACCTGAAGCCTGAGATATTGTTCCTTATACCTTGGGACTACAGCCCAACTTTAACATAAAGTTAACAGCCAAGAAGTAGGCCACTTTTAAAAAATGAGTCAACAGAAGAGAAAGAACCTGACAATAGATAGCTACTATAGTGATAGAGAAGATAAAGGTTCAAACTCAGAAGAAGATGAAGTTAAAACAGCTATGTCTAAAGCTTCAAAGAAAAATGTAAAATGGTCACAAGCTCAAAAACAGTTTTTGGAAAAGCATACAAAAACTTTAAAAATAAAAAAGTGTTGAGGAAAAATTAGGAAAAATAAGAGCAATGCAAGAAAATCAAGAAAATTATCCAAAGAAAATTAACCAATTGGTAAAAGATCCAAGAACTTACAGGAGAAAATAACTCCTTAAAAACTAGGATTGGGCAAAAGGAAGCTAAGGACTTCATAAGGCACAAAGAAATTAAAATGTAATCAAAATAATGAAAAAAATAGAGGAGAATATAAAATATCTCTTTACATAAACAACTGACATAGAAAACAAATTGAGGAGAGACAATATAAGAATTGTTAGACTACTGAAATTTATGATTAAGAAAAGAGTTTAGACAGTATTATTAAAAGAAATTATTCTTTTTAATTGCCCTGAAATTTTAGAACAAGAGGATAAAATAGAAATTGAAAAGATCCACCTATGGCAACCTGAAAGAAATCTCAAGATGAGGACTCATAAGAAGATTATTGTTAAGTTTTGAAGATCCAATGTGAAGGAGAAAATACTACATGCAATTAGAAAGAAACAATTTAGAAAGAAAAATTGGGACACTAATTCATTGTTGACAAAATTTTGAACTTATCCAACCATTTTGGAGAGCAATCTGGAATTATTCCCAAAGAATTATAAAATGTGTTTTAGCCTCTGACACAGCAATTGCACTATTAGCTGTATTTCCTAAGGTGATCAGGAAAAAAGAAGAAAGAACACATGTGTCCTAAAATATTTTGAGCAGAAGATGGCTGAGTAAGCAGAAAGTCCCTGTAACTCTTCCATACTCAACTCCAAACAACCATAAAATAGAGCCCCCAAACAAATTCTAGAACAGCAGATCCAGCAAAAAGATGAGTTGAAACAATCTTTTAGCCAAAGAGACTTGAAGGATCAGCAAGAAAATCCATCTCACTCCGGTGAAAGGGAGCATAGTCCAGGACTGAAAACACCTCAGAAAGCCAGCAACAAGCCCTACCTCAGAAAACCAACAGGAGATCCTGAGCCCAAGTATGGAAGATTAGGTAAATGCCAACACCAGGACCCTTCATATGCCTTAACATAGCCAGGGGAACCAGCAGACTCAAGTTCTTAGAACCACCATGGGATTTAGTACAGCCTCAGGCAAACGGCAGCCTCCAAAAGTCATACCACTAAGTGCTTCAGTGTAGCCATGGGGAAACACGGAAATATCCCACCAGGCTTGAGCACATGCCAAGAACCACCATTGGGACTCCAGCTCAGCACCAAGTAAGCTACCAGACCTCTACAGCCTCCAGCTGCACAGGTCACACCCCCACCCCACCTCCTCACCAAAACACCAGCCATGAGGGTCCCCCTTGGGCCTCAGGGTAACATTAGCACAGCACCAGGTAAATAACCAGGGCCTATAACCACTAGCACAAGAAGCTGGAGGCAGCATTCCTTCCATCCTGGGAGTAGAGTACACATTTAAGAGAAAGGAAAAAGGTGAAAAAATGAGCAAGAAACAACATAAAAGAATCTTACCATAGAAAGTTATTATTGTGATAAGGAAGACCAAGACACAAAGTAAAAAGAGGACAACAATGTAAAATACCTATAGACAAAACCCCAAAGAAAAACAGGAAGTGGTCTCAAGTCCAGACAATATTCATGGAAGAGCTCAAAAAGAAACTTTAAAATCATATAAGAGAAGTAGAAGAAAAATTGGGGAAAGAAATGAGTAATGCAAGAGAATTTAAAAATGAGTCAACAACCTGGGAAATTGCTTAAAAAGTAGAATTGGCCAAATGGAAAAGAAGATACAAAAATAAACTGAAGAAAACTACTCCTTAAAGAGTACAATTGGCCGAATGGAATAGAAAGTATAAAAGTTAACTGAAAATAAGACCT
The DNA here is from genome assembly GCA_028627135.1 of Pseudochirops cupreus. Classification (NCBI taxonomy): domain Eukaryota; kingdom Metazoa; phylum Chordata; class Mammalia; order Diprotodontia; family Pseudocheiridae; genus Pseudochirops; species Pseudochirops cupreus. The sequence continues at coordinate 375,428,870 of CM053580.1, read as the reverse complement.
TAAAAATTAGAATTGGGCAAGTGGAAGCTAATGACCCTATGACACATTATGAATCAATCAACCAAATTTAAAGGAATGGAAAAAATGGGAGAAAATATAAAATATCTCATGGGAAAAACAACTGACCTGGAAAATAGTTCCAGGAGACACAACATCAGAATCATTGGACTACCAGAAAGCCATTATCAAAAGGAGGACCTGCACAGCATCTTTCAAGAAATTGTCTAGGAAAACTGCCCAGATATCCTGGAACCAGAGGATAAAATAGGCATTAAAAGAATCTACTAATCACCTTAGGGAAGAGATAAAATAAATGCCTAAAGAAACATTATAGACAATTTCAGAACTATCAGGTCAAGTTAAAAATACTATGAGTGGTCAGAAGAAAAACAATTCAAATATTACAGAGTCACACACAGCATTACACAGGACTTGGCAACTGCAACGTTAAAGGATTGGAGGTCGTGGAGAGCAAAGGAGATAGGACTACAACCAAGAATTACTTACCCAACTAAATTAAGCACAATACAGCAGGGGAAAAAATATTATTCAATGAAATATAAGGATTTCAAGCCTTGATAAGGAGAAGACTAGAACTAAACCAAAAATCTGACCTCCAATATTAAGATCCAAAAGAAACATACACAGGTAAAAAGGAAAAAGAAAACATAAGTGATTCAACAGAGCTAAAGTGTTTACATGCCTACATGGGAAGATGATACTTGTAACTCTTAAAAATTGTAGCATTAACAGCATAGATAGAGGGAATATACATAGACAAAGGGTATGGGTATAAGGTGAATTTAAGGGAATGACATAAAAATTAAGGGATGAGAAAGAGGAGTACAGTGGATGCAGAAGGAAGGGAAAGGTATAATGGGGCAAATTATGTCATGAGAAAGACCTATTACAGTGGACAGGACGATGGGAGGGTGAGTGATGAGCATTGCTTGAACCTTACTCTCATAAGTATTACCTCAAAGAGGGAATAATATACACAATCAACTGAATGCGAAATCTATCTTACTCAACAGGGAAGTAGGAGAGGAGGAGACTAAATGAAGGAGAGGTGGGGTGGGGACTGAGAGAAGGGAGGGCAGATCATGGGAGGTGTTAGACAGAAGAAAAACATTGGTGAGGTGGGAAAGGGTGAAAGGAAAGAGGAGAGAAACAGGAGGACAAATAGGATGGATGGAAAAATGCAGGAATTAATCATAACTGAATGTAAATGGGATGAACTCTCCCATAAAAGGTAAGTGAATAGCAAAGTGGATCAAAACCCAGAAACCTACAATAACGCCAAGCAGGAGCACCTTTCCAGAGGACTGCTGCTGTGAATGGCTTTCAAGGTTCTGATTACACAGTATAGTGAACTCTCTATTCAGTAACAAACCAAGACAAAACATTCACAGAAATCAAAGTACAATACTCACAATGCTATGGCATAACAACCTATCACTAAAATGGCCATATAGTTTTCACCAAAGTGGTCACATAGTCTTAAAGTACATTCATGGAGTGACTCAATCATTTAGTAAGTCCTTAATTCAATCACAAAGTACAAAAGTCAAAGTTCTCCACCCCTGGGTCACATTGTCTCAATCTCTTCAATCAAAAGTCTTCTTTCTTCTTAATTAGAAAAGTCCTTAACTCAATCATCTAAATGTAAAGGTCAAAGTTCTCCACCCTGAGGCCACAGTGAATCACGATCTTCTCAATTTCCATTGAATACCCAAAGAAAGGTATCTTGACTTGAGTCTGGCTCTCAGCTTCCATGGTTCCTCTTCCATGGTCCCAGCTCCTGCCAGCTCCTTGTTATCCAGCTCCTTGTCCAGTTCCTGTTCCATATTGAAGCTAACAGCATCTAGTCCACTGTTACTCCTTCACAATTTCTGTTTCTGGGAAGACAAAGCTGAACAAAGCCGCAATAACATTCATGCCCATTGCCGGCACCATCATCAATTCACTTTCTGCCTGTGAAATCAACATAGACCCAACAACAAGGTCTGTGGAATCAACACAAATCAGCAGTATAGTCCCAGGACCTCTGAAAACAACAGCAAAACCCTCTTCCAGGATTTCTATAAACATACAACAAGAAAATCCTCTTTCAGGGCTTCTGAACTAGCAGCAAGATCTCAGGGCTTCTGTGACAATAGCACCATCCTCTATCAACAGACAAATCTGACAAAGAAAAATCAAAACAGACAGACAAAGTACCAGCACCACAGCCATGCCTCCTCCCAGTTCTCTTCTCTTTTCATTTCTCAGTTCTTTTCAGTTCTCAGTTCAGTTTTCAGTTCTCAATTCTTCTCTCTCTCCAGCAGTAGCAGCTCAGCCTTCATGCTACATGCTTCCAGCAGTCCTGACCTCTCTCAGCTTGGGCTTTTCCTTATATATGGTATTAGCTCCTCCCTGTTCTGCCCCTTCCTGTTACATCAATAAGTTCATCCCACTGTGGGATTCACAAATTTTGGATCTTAATACTTAACCAAATCATGAACTTGAAACAAGGTGCTAAGTACCTGTTTGCTTGCCAATACAAGGGGCGTGGAAAATCTTCAAATCCCCATTACCATTACCTATACTTTCAAAAAACACACTTGAAGCAGAGAGACACACACAGAGTAAAAGTAAGGGTCTGGAGTAGACTCTATTATATTTCAGCTAAAGTAAAAAGAAAAGCAGGGCTAGCAATCCTGATCTTAGGCAAAGTAAAAGCAAAAATAGACATAATTAAAGGAGATGAGGAAGGAAACTATATCTTGCTAAAAGGTACAATAGAAAATGAAGAAATGAAATGAAAAGAGCAAGGAATAGTCTACCTGTCAGATCTATGGGGAGGGAAGAATTCATGACAAAACAAGAATAATTTCAATAATATTAAAATGAAAAGCTTTTGTACAAACAAACTCAATGCAACCAAGATTTTAGAAAGAAAGCAGAAAGCTGGGAGACAATCTTGACAACAAGTGTCCCTGGTAAAGACCTCATTTCTAAAATATATTGAGAACTGAGTCAAATTTATGAGAATACAAGCCATTCCCCAAATGATAAATAGTCAAAGGATATGAGCAGGCAGTTTTCAGATGAAGAAATCAAACCTAACTATAGGTATATGAAGAAGTGCTCTAAATCACTTCTGATTCAAGAACTAAAAATTAAAACAACTCTGAAATACTACCTCATACTGATCAGATTGGCTAATATGACAAAAAAAGGAAAATAATAAATGTTAGAGAGGATGTAGGAAAACTGGGACATTGATGCAAGTAGTGAACTGATCCAAGCACTCTGGAGAGCAATTTGGAATTATACCCGAAGGGTAACCAAACTTTGTACATGCAACCAGCAATAACACTACTAGGTCTGTATTCCCAAGAGACGATTTTAAAAAGAGGAAAGGCCCTACATGTGCAAAAATATTTATATAGCAGTTCTTTTCATGGTGGCAAAATATTGGAAACTAAAGGAATGTCCATCAATTAGAAAATGACTGAACAAGATGTGGTATGTGAACATAATGGGATATTATTGTTTTATAAGAAATGGTGAGCAGGAAGACTTCAGAAAAACATGGAAAGACTTTAATGAACTGATGCAAAGTGAAATGAACAGAACCAGGAAAACATTGTACACAGTATCAGCAACATTGTGTGATGATCAACTATGAATAACTCAACTCTTCTCAGCAACACAATGATCAAAGACAAGTACAAAGGACTCACAAAGGAAAATGTCCATATCCAGATAAAGAATTGGTGAACTCTGATTGCAGATAGAAGCATATTTTTTTTCAGTTACTTTATTCATTCTCATGGTTTTTCCCCCCTTTGATCTGCTTCCTTTTCCATAACTGTGATGAATATGGAAATGTTTTACATGATAACACATGTGTAAACTATATCAGACTTCCTAGCATTTTCAGAATAGGGGAGGGGAGGGAGAGAGAAAAACCTGGACCTCAAAACCTTGTAAAAATGAATGCTAAAATTTTTCTTAATATGTAATTGGGGAAAATACTATTTAAAGAAAAAAAAAGAAAATAAATAAGTAAAATATAGGAGTTCTCTTTGTGGTGGCAAAAAACTGGAAAATGAGGATTGTCTAAACAATTGAGGAATGGCTAAACAAGTTGTGGTACAGGCTTGTGATGGAATACTATTGTGCTGTAAGAAATGAGCAAGTTCACCAGACTTCTAAGAGCCAACCCAGTGGAGTAGGCAGAAAAATCACCTTAACTCTTTCATATGCATTTCCAAACAACAAATACATAGCATCTCAAAATTAATTCGAGAACTGGAGAACTAACATAAAGATTGGGTGAAACAATTTTCTAGCCAAAAACAACTTGGAAGTTTGGCAGGTCTGTCTCACTTGAGTAAAAGAGAACACAATCCAGGTCAGGCAGTATCCTGGCAAGTCAGTCAGCATCAGGCCAGGCCTCAAGCAAGCCAGCGGGAGGCTCTGAGCCCAGTGCAGGTGAGGGATTGAGGCTCATGGCCCATTGCAGCAGTGGGTGAGTGGATAAGACTCCTCCTCCCCCCACCTTTTGGCCCTGGTACTGTACCAGGCACCCCCCTCCACTGCTTCAGCATAGCACCAGGAAAGTTGCCACCACTACCCACATCCAACCCAAGTATAGCATGAAGATCCCCAATGTGCCTCTGCATAGTACCTGGTGAGCCACCAGACACCTGAGGCACCATATGAATCAACCACCCCCAAATCCACCTCAGCCCAACACCACAAGAGCAGCCAGACTCTTGCAGCCCCAGTGTAGCATAAGGATCCCCCATATGCCTCAATACACCAAATGAATAGGCAGATACCAGAACCAACCCTGCCCCTACATGGCTCACTATAGCACTGGGCAAACAGGCAGACACCCACAACCCCAGTGTAGCAACAGCATCCTGCCCTCCAAGCCCTGTTCATCTCAGTGCAACACCACCAGACACCCATGGCACTGAACTGCACCATGTGAGCCACCAGATCCTTGAATTCCTGGCACAATATAAAGGTCCCCTGTGCACCTCAGTAGAGTAAAAGTGCAACACCAGGCAAAACACCCAGGGCCTGCAGTCACTAGAGCAAGAAGTTTGGGACAATATCCCTTCTACCCAAGGAGCAGAGCTCAATTTTAAAAGTAATGAAATAGGCTGGAAAAAATGATCAAAAAACAAGCAAAAAACCTTGATCATAGAAAGACATTATCATGACGGAGAAGATCAAGACACAAACTTAGAAGAGGGCAACAATGTCAAGACATCTACATACAAAGCCTCAAAGAAAAATGTGGATTCATTTCAAGTTGAAAAAGAACTCCAAGAAGAGTTTTTTTTTTTAAGTTTAAAAATCAAATATGAGACATAGAAGAAAAACTGTGTAAAGAAATGAGGGTATTGCAAGAGAATCATGAAAAGAAGTCAATAGCCTGATAAAGGAAGCACAAAAATGGAAAAAGATGTAAAAAGATTTCCTGAAGAAAACAACTCCCTAGAACATGGAGTTAATCAAACAAAGATTTTTTAAAAACTAATTAAAGAAAATAACTCCTTAAAAATAAGAACTGGACAAAGGGAAGCTAATGACTCCATGAGACATCAAGAATTAATCAAACAACACCAAAATAATGAAAAAAATGGAAGAAAATAAGAAACATTTAATTGGAAAAACAACTGACCTGGATAATAGATCCCAGAGACATAATTTAAGAATTATTAAACTACCTGAAAGCCATAATCAAAAAAGGACCTGCACATCATACTTCAAGAAATTGTCAGAGAAAACTGCCCTGATATCTTAGAACTAGAGAGTGAAATAGATTCTCGAAAAATCCACTGATCTAGGCTTGTACCTCCACCATCATAGAGATTAAAGACAAAGGACCTATGTATACAAAAATATTTATAGCAGAACTTTTTGTAATAACAAACAACTGGAAAATATGGGGGGAGGTGGTTATTAGTTGGGCATTAGATGAATCAATCATGTTATATGATTGTGATAGAATATTATTGTGTCACATGAAATAATGACAGAGTGGTTTCAGAGAAACCTGGAAGACTTCCATAATCTCATACAGTGTATATTGAGCAGAATGAGAAGAGTTTATATTATGATTAAAACAATGTAATCATAGTATAGAATGACTAAACATACACACACATATCTAATGGTAGTTCTCTCTAGGGAGTAGATGAGAAAAAAAAAAGAAAGTTATATGATAATTTATATACATACATACATACATACATACACACATGTTATGCATTTAAAATGAGTAGCAAGTTGTCCATAATAGATTTGCAGTTTTGTGTGCAATCATATTTTTTCCTATTTTACTATGTTATGAAAATGCCTGTTTTATTTCTTAAGTTTAGAATTAATAAAATTTAAAAAATTTAAAAAAAGAATCCACTGATAACCTCTGGAAAGAGATCCCAAAATGAAAACTCTGAGGAACATTATAGTCGAATTCCAGGACTTCCCAGTCAAGGAGAAAATACTTCAAGCAGCCATAAAGAATTCAAATATCAGAGAGCCACAGTCAGAATTACACAAGATATTTAGCAGCTTCAACATTAAAGGACTGGAAGGCACAAAATGTGATATTCTAAAAGGAATAGGTTTACAATCAAGAAACACCTACTCAGCCAAACGGAGTATAATCCTTCAGGGGCAAATGGTCATTCAATGAAATAGAAAGCCTTCAAGATTTCCTAATAAACTGATCAGACAAATAATGAAAATACCTTAACAAAAATTTTGATTTTTAATTTTAAGACTTAAGAGAAGCATAAAAGGTAAAAAATAAAGAGAAAACATAAGGGATTCAATAAGCTTTACATTTCTTCATGGGAGGATGATACTTGTAATTCTTAAGAACCCTATCACTATTAGCACAGTTGGAAAAAGTATACATAGATAGAGGGTGTGCATAACATGGGGACATTGAAGGGATGCTATAAAAAATTATGAGGTGAGAAAAAGAGCAGAAGGGAGAGGTAGAATGGAGTAAATTATTTCAAATGAAAAGATATGATAGACCTATTGTAGTGGAGGAGAAATGGGAGGGAGGGCAGTGGGCATTTCCATTCTTATCAAAATTGGCTCAAGAAGGAAAGAGCATAAACAATCAGTTGGATACAGAAATTGATTTTACCCTATAGGGAATCAGGAGGGGAGGGTATTAAGTAAAGAGAAAAGGACTGACAAAGGGAGGGCAGAATGGGGGAGGCAATGGTCAGAGCAAAACACTGGTGAGGAGGAAAAGGGTGAAAGGAGATATAGTATAAATAAGAGGAAAAATAGGACAAAGGGAAATACACAATTAGTAATCATAACTGTGAATGTGACTGGGATGAACTCTCCCATAAAAATGAAGCAGAGAGGAGAATGGATTTAAAACCAGAATCCTACAATATGTTGTTTACAAAACACATGCTTGAAGCAGAGAGTAAAGGTAAGGAGCTGGAGCAAATCCGTTTTGCCTCACCTGAAATTAAAAAAAAAAAAGCAGGGGTAAAATCATGATCTCAGAAAAAGGAAAACCTTGGTTATTCATTTTAAATACACACACACACACACACACACGAATTATCACTATATTTTTATTAGGTTTGATCAAATAGATATAAGATATAAGGAAAGAAACTACGTCGTGATGAAGCAATATCAATGCTAAATATATGTGCACCAAGTGGCAGAGTATCTAAATCTTAAAGGAAGAGTTAAGTGAGTGACCAGAGGAAATAGACAGCAAAACTATACTTTCCCCTTTCCCCTCTCAGAACAAGATACATCTAAGTATAAAGTAAAAAAAGAAAGAAAGAAAGGAGGTGGGTAGAATTTTAGAAAAGTTAGATATGACAGACCTCTGGAGAAAATCAAAGGGGAATAGAAAAGAATATACATTTTCTTCTCAGCAGTACAAGGCAGCTATACAAAAACTAACCATATATTATGGCATAAAACCCTCAAAACCAAAGGTAAAAAGGCAAAAATATTAAAAGCATTCTTTTTAGATCATAATTTGATAAAAATTACATTCAATAAAGGACCATAGAAAAATAGAATAAAAAGTAATTGGAAGCTAAAAAGTCTAATCCTAAAGAATAAGGGGGTCAAAGAACAAATCACAGAATCAATCAAAGAACAAATCACAGAATCAATCAATAATTTCATTAAGGAGAATGACAACAATGGGACAACATACCAAAATTATGAGATGCAGCCAAAGTAGCAGTTAGGGAAAAAATGTATTTCCATAAATTCTTACATCAATAATATATGAAAAGAACAGATGAATAAATTTGGCATGCTACTAAAAAAGTATAAAAGGACAAATTAAAAGTCCCCAATTGAGCACCATATTGAAAATATTGAAAACCAAAGGTGAGATTAATGACTAAAAGTAAGAAAACTATAGAGCTAATAAATAAAAATAGGAGCTGGTTTTATGAAAAAAAAATAAGAGCCAGTAAGATAGATAAACCACTAGTTAATTTGATTGGAAAAAAGAAATAAGAAAATCAAATTACTAGTATCAAAAATTAAAAGGGTGAATTCACCACCAATGAAGAGGAAATTAAAGCAATCATTAGGAAATCTTTTGCTCAATTATATGCCAATAATTCTGATAATCTAAGCAAAATTGATGACTATTTGCAAAAATTAAAATTGTCCCAATTGAAAAGAGGAAATAAAATATTTAAATAACCCCATCTTAGAAAAACAAAATTAAACAAGTCATCAACAAACTCCCTAAGAAAAACTGCCCAGGACCAGATGGCTTCACAACAGAATGCTACCAAACATTTAAAGAACAATCAATTCAATACTATATAAGCTATTTTGGAAAACAGGCAAAGAAGGAATCTTACCCAATTCTTTTTATGACACAAATATGGTGCAATATCTAAAACAGGTATTTTAATAATGTAAAGCCAACAGAAATCATATGATTATTTCAACAGATGCAGAAAAAAAAATACAGCACCCATTCTAATTAAAAATGGAGATCATGGGAACAAATGGAGCTTATTTTAAAATGATAAGTAGTATCTAGCTAAAACCAGTAGCAAGTATTATCTGTAATAGGAATAAGCTAGAAGCCTTCCCAAGACTTTTAGAGGTGACACAAGAATGCCCATTATCACCACTATTATTCAAGACTGTATTAGAAATGGTAGCCATTGGGGCGGCTAGGTGGCACAGTAAATAGAGCACCAGCCCTAGAGTCAGGAGACCTGAGTTCAAATCCGGCCTCAGACATTTACATTTACTAGCTATGTGACCTTGGGCAAGTCACTGAACCCTAATTGCCCTATCTTCCCGCCTCCAAAAAAAAAAAGCAAAAAAAGAAAAAGAAATAGTAGCTATGACAATAAGAGGAGAAAAAGAAATTGAAGGAATTAGAATAGGCAATGGGGAAATAAAACTATCATTCTTTGCAGATGATATGATGTTATGTGTGTGATGAAAGGTATCTAGATTTTTGGAAACTTAATTTATCATCTTTTGGTACCACTGGGTTGAACAAGAAAGCAGTGTGGCTGAGACTTGGCACAGAACAATATCTTACAACATTTACCAAAATAAGGTCAAAATGAATACATGACCTAGATATGAAGAGAGATTTTCCAAAAAAATTAGAAGAACACAAGCATATGACTCATTAGACTTATGGACAGCCAAACATTTTATGAATAAATAAGAGAGAGCAAAGTTACCTATAAAATTGATAATTTTGTTTACATTAAATTAAAAAATTTTTGTACAAATAAAATAATGTAGCCAAGATCAGAAGGCAAGCAGAAAATTGGTACAAATTTTCTATGCGTAGTTTATCAGATAAAGGTCTCATGTCTAAAATATATAAAGAGCTTTGTCAAATCTATAAGAATATGACTCATTTTCCAATTGATAAATGGTCAAAGGATAGGAACAGGTAGTTTTCAGATGAAGAAATCAAAACATTTTATAGTCATATAAAAATGCTCTAAATCTTTATTATTTGGAGAATTGAAAATTAAAACAACCTTGAGATATTTTATCCTACTAGCTAGGTTAAAATGATAGAAGCAGAAAGAGACAAGTGTTGGCAGGGTTTTGGAAAAATTGGGACACTAATTCATTGTTGGTGGAACTGTGAACTGATCCAACCATTTTGAAGGGCAATCTGGAATTACGCCCAAAGAGTTATTAAACTACCTATACCTTTTGACCCCGAAATACCACTACTTGTTCTATTTCTGAAGACAACTAGGGAAAAAGAAAAAGAATCTGTATGTTCTAAAATGTTTATAGCAGTTTTCTATGTGGTGGGGAAAAACAGGAAATTGCAGAATACTGCTGAGTTGTGAGAAATGATGAGCTCAATGATTTTAGAAAAACTTGCATGAAAAAATACAGAGTAAAATGAGCAGAACCAAGAGAACATTGTATACGGTAATAGCAATGTTTTAAAAACAACTTTGTGTGAATAGGTTATTTTGACTATTCTAAATGCCCCAAAGATGCTACATGTATCTTGAGAAAGAACTGATAAGAAGAATTATGTTCAGAATAATTGTGTGTGTGTGTGTGTGTGTGTGTGTGTGTGTGTGTATTGGCAGCCAACTCTAGAGTGGGGGTGGGGGCTAGGGGTAGGAAAGAAAAAAATACATAATAATTTCATTTTATATTTGAAAGGAATAGCAAGTTGTGCATGGTAGATTTGCAGTTTCATGTGCAATCGTCTTTTTTTAAAATACTACTTTATTTCTACTGTAAATAATAATAATGATAATAATACACACACACACACATATATACATACATATATATTTTTAACATTTGATTTTAGACAGGGACAAAGTAGAGAATAGAACAAGTGGGGGGCGGAATAGGAAGGAGGGAAATATCATCAGTCATACACAATATGTGCACTGTGGAGATGTTCTGCATTACTAAACATGTACAGCCTGTATTGAATTGCTTCTCTTTCCAGTGGGGGTGGGTGACGAGAGAGGAAGGGAATCTAGAATTTAAAGTTCTATAATCAAATGTTAAAAATATATATGTATATCAATATAATAATAATTATTATTATTATTTACATGCAACTGGGATTTAAGATATACAGGCACTGGGGTAAGGAGATCCATCTTGCCCTACCAGAAAATCAGAGGGGTGATGGGGGAGGATATAGGAGAGAGCATATTTGGGGAGGAGGTATACAGTGGGATTGCCATTTTGGGGTGGTGGGTAGGGGAAAGATGGGGAGAAAATTTGTAACTCAAAATTTCGTGGAAATGAATGATGTAATCCAAAAATAAACAAAAGTTAATTAAAAAAAAGAAATAGCCAATAAAAAAATTTGAATTCAGCAATATGTTGCTTTAAGGAAACGGATTAAGAATGAGAGATACACACAAAGATAAAATAAAGAGCCGGAGTAGAATTTATTATGTAAAAAAAGCTGAGATATTAATCATGATATCAGACAAAATTAAAGCTAAAATAGATTTAATAAAAAGAGAAAAATAGGGAAACTACACTGTGTGTCACCAATATTATTCAATATTTTCTTACATCATTTAAAATAACTTGACAGTATAAAATGCGTGAGTGTGCCTGCCAAAACTTACACAGGAACTAAATGAACATAACCATAAAATACTTTTTATACAAATATAGTAAGAGTTAAATAATTGGAGTACTATTTATTTGTTCATGAGTAGGTAAAGCCCATATAATAAAAATGACAACTTTACCTAACTAATCTAATTTATTTAATGCCATTCCAATCAAATCATTAAAATAAAAGTTCTCTGACTGAGTTAGAAAAATAATAGCAATGTTCATCTGAAAAAATAAAAAAGTAAGAAATTTAAAGAAACCAGGGGGAAAAAATGTAAAGGAAGGAGATTCAGCAGTATTAGACTTCAAACTATATTTATAAGACAAGAGTGTTGTTGAAGTATAAAATGGATAATTTCAATTATTTTAAATTCAAATTTTCTTGCACAAATAATACCAATGTAGCAAAAATATAAGGAATGTAGAAAATAGGGGAGAAAAACTTTCTAGGTGGCAGAGCCAGGATGGCAGTGTAGAAGCAAGAAAACTCCACAGTTGCCACATAATCACCTCAAAATCCATAAAATATGACTCTAAACAAATTTTAGGGGTCCAGAACTCACAAAATGACAGAAAAACACATCTCCCACTGAAGGCAGCTCGGCAGGTGGGACAGAAAGGGCTCATTGCAGAGCACTGGGAGCCGAAACCAGCCCATCCAGAAACCGCGGCTTGGCCACGGGGTTGCCAAGACAAGTTGCAGCGGTAGCCTTCAGAAGAGTGGATCAGTGGCAGCTGTGGCAATTTCCAGAATTATCAAGCCATAAGAAATAAGGACTAAGTGAAAGATTAGTGGAACTCGGCTAAATTTGGGGCAGAGGGTGCAGCCAAACTGCCTCTAGGGCAAGGAAGCCACAGAAGAGGCATCCCTGCTACCACTTCCACATGGCTGCTTCAGAAGCTCCCGCCCTGCAGACTGCAGGGGGGCCAAGCAATCATTCAGAGGCTAAGTGCTCTTGCCTTGAGCTGCCTGAATAGGGATTGTGGTCTTGGGTGGTGGTCCTGGGGTGTGTTTTCAGTGAGCCAAAGCTGGTGGGGGCTACAGAGGCCTCCTAATACCTCTGGCAGCTGCAAAAACCCCAGCAATTTGGGACACAGCTTTCACCTCTGGAAGCAGAGTTCCATAGAGCTAAAAAGTCAAGTAATTGACTGGCAACATGATCAGGCAAAGGAAGCAAAGTAAGAACAGCAATACAACTTTAGATTCCTTTTTTGGGGATGAAAAGGATCAAAGCATGGAATGGGAGGAAGACAACACAGTCAGAATTCCTGTACCAAAAGCTTCCAAGAAAAATGTAGACTGGTTACAAGCCATAGAGCAGCTTAAGAAGGATTTTGAAAACCAAATAAGAGAAGCAGAGGAAAAATTGGGAAGAGAAATGAGAATTATGCAAGAAACTCATGAAAAGAGAGTCAACAACCTGAAGAAAATAACACCTTATAAAATAGATGAACTCAAATGGCAAAAGAGGCCCAAAAAGCCAATAAGGAGAAGAATGCTTTAAAAAGTCAAATTTTGCAGATGGAAAAAGAATCTTAAAAGCTTTCTGAAGAGAATAATTCCTTCAGAATTATAGTGGAGCAAATGGAAGCAAATGAATTTATGAGAAATCAAGATGCTATTAAACAGATCCAAACAAAGGAAAAAATAGAAGGCTATATGAAATATCTCCTTGAAAAAAGCACTGACCTGGAAAATAGATCCAGGAGAGACAATTTAAAAATTATTGGACTACCTGATCAAAAAAAAGAACCTAGTAAGCATCCTTCAAGAAATTCTCAAGGAAAATTGCCTTGATATTTTAGAACCAGAGGACAAAAATAGAACTTGAAAGAATTCACCAATCATCTCTGAAAAAGAGCCCAAAAAGAAAACTCCTAGGAATGATATAGCCGGGTTCGGGAGTCCTCAGATCAAGGAGAAAATGTTACAAGCTGCCAAGAAGAAACAATTTGAATACTGTGGAAACACAATCAGGATAACCCAGAATCTAGCAGCTTCTATATTAAGGGACCGAAGGGCCTGGAATATGATATTCCAGAGATCAAGGGAGCTAGGATTAAAACCAAGAATCACCTACCCAGCAAAACTGAGTATAATGTTTCAGGGGAAAATATGGTCATTCAATGAGGTGGAGGACTTCTAAGCATTCTTGAGGAAAAAACCAGAACTGAACAGAAAATTTGACATTCAAACACAAGAAGCATGAGAAGGTAAACATAAAAAAGAAATCATAAGGAACTTATCAAAGTTGAACTATTTACATGCCAACATGGAAAAGTGATAATTGTAACTTATGAAACTTTTCTCAGTATGAGGGTAGGTGAAGGGA
>CM053580.1:375393612-375414409 GCA_028627135.1 Pseudochirops cupreus | reverse complement strand
GAGACAGAATGGGGTTAAACATCTCATATAGAAGAGGCAAGGGATAACTGTTACAATGGAGGGGAAGAACAGGAATGTAAAAGGGAAAGAGTCAACCTTACTCTCATTGAATTTGGCTTAGGGAAGGAATAACATAAACTCTAAACTGGGTATCTTGCCACACTGGAGAGTGGAGGGGATGGGGATGAGAGGTGGTATGATGGAGGGGAGGGCAGGGTGGGGGAGAGGGTTGCTGGAAGCACACACTTCTTTAAAGGGACAGGGACAGGGTAGAAAATAGAACAAGGGGGTGGCAGTATAGGAAGGAGGGACATATAATCAGTCTCTCACAATATGTCCACTGTGGAGATGTTCTGCGTAACTACACATGTACAGCCTGTGCTGAATTGCTTGTCTTTCCAGTGGGGGTGGATGACGAGGGAGGAAGGAAAAGAATCTAGAATTTAAAGTTCTATAATCAAATGTTAAATATATATATATGTATCATCATCATCATCATCATTATTATTATCATCATTAGCTACATGCAACTGGGAATTAAGATACACAGGCACTGGGGTAGGGAGGTCCATCTTGCCCTACCGGAAAGTCAGAGGGGTGATGGGAGAGGACATAGGAGAGAGCAGATTGGGGTAGGGGTTATACAGTGGGATGGTTGTTTTGAGGTGGTGGGTGGGGGAAAGATGGGGAGAAAATTTGTAACTCAAAATCTCATGGAAATAAATGATGCAAACAAGAAAATAAATAAATAAATTTAATAAAATAAAAAAAACATGGAAATTGCTGAATGAATACCGAAATACAAGCAGATAGGGAAGTCTTGTGGGAAGTGTGTTAAGTGAACAATTGGGATTAACATTTTACACTATTAATTCATAAGGTTATTATATTGTTAGATCTTTTGATTTCTTGGCCTTTGGAGATTGTTGTAATAGTTCTACTTTTGGTGCATGATTTCTCTTTTAGGTGTTTTTTGAGAGTTGGTTGGGACTGGAGAAAACATTTAGTCTTCCATTTTGTTGATCACATGAAAAAGAAGTTGATCCTACCTTTCTTTAGTTCAATAAACATTTATTAAATGCCTACTATGTATGCCAGGTACTGTGCTAAGCACTGGGGATATAATTAAGAGAAAGAAAGTCATTCCCTGCCCTCAAGGATCTTACAATCTAATGCGGGGAGACAGCACACAAAGCTAAGAAGAAAATCCAAGAAAGGGGAGACACCAGGACGTATCTAGAACATGGACATCCTGTTACTTGGAGTTGAAATAAGGCAGGGCAGCAGATGTAAAATGGAGGGAGATGAGAATTTTCTGCCCTCTATAAAGGAAGACATTAAGAAGAGTCTGTTACTCACTCCTGAACCATCCAATCAGAGGGGAAAGGAGACTGAGCGAGATTAAGATCAATCAAGGCTTGAGTTAGCAGCATGTTGATAGTTAAGAAACGTTGTTGTTGTACAAACATCATTGCAACATATCGCTGTAGGTTGTACAAACATCAGGGCAGCAACATGCCTTCTTAACAGAATGTATCACATATCTATTGCCAAAGGATCAAAGCACCAATGACACCTCCAAATATGTTCCAATTAAATATCTGTATGCTTTATACAGAGTATTCACAGCTTGCATCTTGAAAAAAAATCCATAAATGTAAGAAAACAATGTTTTGGTTGATGAGGTAAAAGGATATAGCCTTTTACAACCTCCGGGTTTTAAAGAGCAACTGAGAATTGAATTGGTAATTATTCAACAAGCTTCTTCTAAAGCACAGTAATGTGAATGCTGCCTTTTTTGATTATTGTAAATCCACTAACTCAGTTTTACATTAATAGATTACTCATGTATTGCAAATCTATTAAGTAGACCCAAGAATAATGAGAATGTTAGTAGTTGATGTCTACATGGAAAACTGCTCCCCATTTAAAATATAGCACCAACAAATTAAAATCCATAACAATGGATATAAAACATGACTTTTTCAGAGATGTTATGGTTCTAATTTGGCTGAAACTCATTTTCATTTCTCTTGAATAGAAGTGTGTAAGGAAGCAAACAAACCAAATATCTTATTAACCACTTGATATATATGGATAACAAGTTATATATGTCCACCAAAAACAAATTAATAGCTCCTTCATGTGCAATCTTTCTTTGATAATACCAAAATGTTATTTAAACTGGATATAGGTAAGATTGTCAATGTACTTACCAAGGAAAGATAGAGAATGAAGGTTTCAAGCTTAAACCCAGAGGATCACATTGACTGAAAAGATCAAGTTAATACCTACATATGCTTTGCTCTTTACCATGCAAGGGATATAATGAGCATAAAGATACGAAGTATAAGTCTGTGGCTGAATTTGTTTAGAGATTTAAATGGCATTCTGAAATCAGAACAGAATAAACAAACTAAAGCAAAGAACACATTTAAAACAATTTATATCTCTATAACAGGCATCTTAGTGTTCTTCAGAACTATAAAATCGACCATTATAGTTTGGAAACTATGCTAACAAAAACCTATGCAATATTAGGGAAACAGGGAAACACAGGTTCCATCACCATAAGACACTTTGAAAAAGATGAACACTTTCATTTTAAAGAGAAGCAAGATAACTGATATATTCTCAGAGCAAATAACAGACAGGTTACAAAATTTTAAAAATACTCCTAGAATAAGAGCCTATGCAATGACTATGATATAAAAGTGTCACTAAAAAGCCGTGGTTGGGTGTTATCCACATGAACTTAACCAATAATATGCTGACAAAGACATGCTGAACAAATGGATGAAACTTATGGGTTTATTTTGGAAATAGAAGGGGTCTATGACAGCAATTCAGGATGAGGTTATTACCACCAAAAATTAGAGAAGAGTTATCTTTAACAAGATCCTACTTAGTGAATAATGTAGATCATGCAAGGAAACAAGGACATAGTGCAACATATCACTGTAGGCTATAAAAAATTAGCACCTACAAAATACCTAGCAAGGCATCATTTGATGTCTAAAATTATATATCAAAAGCTCACTATCATTCATGGACTAACAGGCAACAAGAGGCATTATCACACCACACATACAGAACTCAAAACATCTTGAACAACTCAACTAATAAACTGTGCTGGAACTAGGCCTTTATGATGGACTGAACTGCTGCCAACAACAGCCTGGACATAGAACTGATTCATAAAAATTTGCAAATAGCATTTTAATAGATGCATCCATCTACAATAGTGTAATAACCAAGCTCCATGGAACAAAATATTTTTCAAGGAGAGAAACCCGGCTGAGGCAAACAAGATGAACAGACATTAGCCTTATTGTTTTGTCTTCTCTGGGAGTTGGAACAAGAATGAGTTCAGTAAGCTTACAATGGAAAAGGTTATGTCCTAATTATTTTATTTGATTAAAAAAAAACAATTATTCCATCCATCTGTGCAACATTTTGTAGAATATTGAATATCATAGCAATATTAAAGATAGTGACTTTCCTGAAGACTGCTTTTATCTGAACCTCAATTAAAAGGATGAGATAATAATAATAAATGGGGAAAGTTCTTTAAACAGTTTTTTCTTACAACAGATTAAAATAGGAAAATTGTCAATGAATGAAAACAATGACTGCCAAAATTATTTTGACAACATTAATTGTGATTTTAAAAAAATTGTGTGGGACCTAATGATGGATGCTGTTAAAAATTTATATGCACTTAATGTAAGACCCTAGTTCACCATCTAAGTTTAAAGATAGTTATCTCTCATTTAAAAAAAAAACTGGTTATATCTTGAATAAAAAACTTGAAGTTTTAACTTCATTTGAAAAAACAAAAAGTTCTCTTTATTTAATAGGCCAGTCATTTTTTAAATTTTAGAGTGATGATGAATCATTAACTGTTCCATGTTTTCCACATATTTTTTCATAATACTCCGATGTTAAAAGTTTATAAAGTCACACACAAAAAAAATCAATGAAAAGAGGCTTTTAATAAAGTTTCTTAAAATTCTTGCTCAACTGAGTCTTCAATGCATTTTTTATTCCCAAGGAAAATGTTGATTGAGTGAATATTAAAAATAAAGAAATGACTTTTTTTTTTTCTCTTGGAGACTATCACATTTATATAATCATCCTCTTATTAGGAAGATTTCAGTGAACTGTTGACAATGATGTACAGTACTGCTTCGCTGGTGTGACGTTTAGGGAAAACGATTCTGCTGCACCACCACACAAAACCAATTAGAGAACTATTTTCTACGACAGGTCAGAAATTTACATTGTTTCTCATGGAAAGATGTGCCTTTTAATTTCTTTATTAAGATGACATCCGTGTCCCTTGTGACTTTTTTGGATGACAATCATTTACTCATCATATAAAAAAGTACAACTGGAGAAATCATACGATTGGTATGGAGACAAGGGCAGAAACTCTGCTTATCATTTCAAATTTTCCAAATGAACTACTTTGCAAATTGATCACTAGGACAATATATATTAATATAAAATTTTGACAGCACTTGTATTCAGAAATGATGTTAAGAGAGTAGGGAAGTAGTACATATACAATCATGAAAGTACTGTCGGCTACAAGCAAAACACTATTCCCATCACATCACTAAGACAGCACAAAATTCAGCATGAGTCTCAGTATCTGAGATTATGACACTACAAACCAAGTGAGACTTTTTGTTATTGCTTTTTTTCAAGGTAAACAAAAGTAGGTTAACATTCATGATTTTCTCTTTATTTCATTAAGAATATGTCAATAAAATGCCATAACAACTGGAGAAAAGAAAATTTCATTTAGTTAGTTGCTTTATCTACTTGATGACAAACAAAAACTTTAGTCACTTAAAAAAAACAGTTGACTAGTATTGTCATTGTGCAAACAGAAGCTCAGTTAATATAGAAGTGTCATCCATGGTCCACTCATGTATTATAACTATCTATATATTAACTTGAGGTAATAAAATGCTTCTGGATTTTGCTTTACTTTTGTTTGTCAACAATTTGATGACTTGTCTTGTTAGATTTTCCCATCCATAGAAAATTTCTTTTACATTCATGGTCAGAGTAATCTTGACTCAGTCTACTACCAGGCACCATTAAGAAACCTTATGCCAACCTAGAAGTCACCTGATAGTCTTCCAAAAAGGATATAGGAACTATCACTTCCTCTTCTCATATGCAAGGGCAGAGATAAAGCCTTATGACTTCCTAAAATGCTTAAGAAACTGAGTGGCCTAGATCAAAAGAGGAATGGGGTAGGGGATGCCAAAGCTAGCAACACCTTTTAAGATTCTTGTCATTTCATAATAATCCATATTCTTTTTCAAACAAACAAAAAAATCCCCCTGGGTGTGGTAGTAAACACCTGTTATTCCTGTTACTAGGATGCTAACACTGGTGTATTTCTTGAATTCATGAACTCTGAGCTTTGGTGGGTTTAACTGATTAGATGTTTGCAGGGTCTTTAATCAATATAGTAAGAAATTGGTATGAAGGCAGGTGGCCACCAGGATGCCTAAGGAGCAGCAAAGTAGCTTCAGGTAGTAATGGAGCAGGTCCAAAATCCTATGCCAATCTGTAGTGTGATCAGCCTTTAAATAGACATACCTTGACAGGGTTTTATTTTAAACAATTGTCCCTCTTTTTAGAACTAAGAGAAGGCAGCTTCTTTCTTCCTCCTAGAAGCCATAAGAAAGCCTATTTCAGGTGCTCTGTGAAACACACTAACAACCAATCATTTAACCTTCCCACTCCACCCTATTTGTGCCTCTAACCTCACTAAGGCTTTTGCACTTCCACATATGTCTCTTTATATTCTTCCCCAGAGTGATGAAGTTTGGGAATGGGGATCATCACTCTCCAGGGATGGTTTCCTTAGGAAGGGCCTAATTAGGGACAATTTGCTTTGCATTCTCTAGGCCCCATGTAGATTTGTTAACTGTCTTTCAAATAACGCATACTCCAACTTGGATACATCTTATTCATACATCAACCTCTTGGTTGATGTATGAATAAGATGTGTCCAAGGCCAGGATCTGGTGAGTATATGTGTAGGCAGTGACCTTGCCATATATGTTGCCTGCACTCACTAATACTTACAGCCTGGGCATGATAAGGAGACCCAATCTTTAAAATAACAACAACAATAAAGACTGTTTCTTTCTATATATCTGAGGAGTAGCCATTCTAACCAAAATATCAGTTTGAGGTGCAGAACTGAAAACTAATCATAAACATTATTGATTCAGTTTTCATTAGCAGTACAAATAAAACAATTTCAGTGTGAAAAGTTGAGAAACCTGTTTGTTCGTTTGTTTTTTTTGACACAGTTATTATTTGGATCAAGGATATTTTCTTCTCAGTTTGATTCCAATGTAGATTACTCTAAGGTCTTAAAGTCAAAAGTTCATTAAATTGATCTCTTGAAAACTTTGTGCTCATTTTCCAATAAGAAAAAAATGCATCGAGAAGAGTTTTATGGATTATGATGCTTAATTAACCACCTAGCGCCAAGTCAGTCAGCCAATCAGCATTTGTTTAGTCTTTGCTATTGCTAGGAACTGTGCAAATTCTGGAAACACAAATACAAGTAGAAGAAAAAAGAATGGCTCTGCCCTCCAGGGACTTACATTCTAACGGGGAGAAGACAACACATAAAAGAAAACTGAAAAGAGAGAGAGAAAATGAAGTGAGAACAAAGATGCATGAGAACATGGTAGAGAAAGTCCGTAGAGTAGGCTGGACTGCCTGGATGACCTGGGCCCTCTCCTTATATGGAGGTTCTGGGATAAGGCATGCAATCAAGAGGGCGAGGCCACAAGGGTAGAAGGTGCTACCAATATATGAATTCCAGGACTGGAATGAGCTTCTAGTATGAAGAAATTTCTGGAATATGGTAAAGAAAATATCGAGTGCAGCTTGCAGAGGAATGAGTCATTTTTCTTGGGCTTTAACCAAAAAGCCAAGTGACAGGTACAGATTTCTATTGCTTTTCATCCTTGCTCTGGCATATGTTTCATGCGCTATTTTCCTCTTACTTTGGGTAGAGTGTAAGATATCAAAAAGCATCAGTGTGTTGTCATATATTTGTAATTCTAGTTTCAAAGAAAGCCAAAGACTGAGGATGTCTTGAGTTGTGGGGTTCTAAGCATTGATAAGAAATGTCCAATGAGTACCTGAGCCAAACTTAGCATTAATATGGTGAGCAAAAGTTGCCTGAAGAGGAGCAAACAAACCCTTGCTGGAAACAGAGTAAGTCAAATTTCCTGTATAGATGAGTAGTAGAACTGGGTCCACAAGTAGCTCCTATATGTATAGTGTGGGCAAGATGGGGATACAAATCTTAAAAAAAAAAATTCAGAAAGTATGTTTTTTTTCAGTTTTAGGAAGATTGGTCTAATAGTATGTGAATATGTAAAGATGACACAAATCAACTATATGTCCCCTCCCAACATCTTTTCTCTATTAGACTGAAAAAAGAAAAAAAAAAGTTTTCTATCACTCTTCAATTTTCAATCCAAGGAGATCTGCCAACTTCCCCATCCTCTAGTTCTACACCTTCATCAATGGAATATTTTTTTGTATCACATTCTTTTGCAAATGTATCTTCCCAGCTCCCTTCTGTCCTATCCAGAGGGTAAGATTTCTTGTCATAAAGAACAAAAAAAAAAAAAAAGGAAAAAGTTTATCAAAACTAGCCAATATAACAACTGATTCTGATAGTATATACCACGTCCCCCATACAAATTCCACTATCTCTCCAAAGAAAGGAGGGGGACAACTTTTCATCTCTTATAGCAGACCAAGATTAGCCATTATAATTGTATATCATTCTGTTCCATTCTTGTTTGTTGTTGTTTCTGTTTACATATTGTTTTCCTAGTTCTACTTATATCATTTTGTGTGAGGGTGTTGGTCCTGAATGACTTCTAAAGAAACTTCCAATACTTGAGCTATGCTTCTCTGAATTTTTCATATTCATTCATTTCTTCTTTTTAAAAGATTTTTTGATAATATCTATTCCTTGTAGCACCATAGTCTTTCCAAGCATCCCTCTTTCTTCCTCTCCCAGAAAGCCATGCCATATGACAAATATTTTTTTAGAGAGAAAAAAATCATTAAAATTAATCACTATATTGAAAAAGTTCAAACACATACGCAACATGCAATGTGGACCTCCCATCTCCATGAAGGAGTAAGTTGGGGGTATCTTCTTACATCTCTTCACTTGAGTCCTATTTTATCCT
Source organism: Pseudochirops cupreus (assembly GCA_028627135.1). Classification (NCBI taxonomy): domain Eukaryota; kingdom Metazoa; phylum Chordata; class Mammalia; order Diprotodontia; family Pseudocheiridae; genus Pseudochirops; species Pseudochirops cupreus. Next base: position 375,406,148 of record CM053580.1, on the reverse strand, counting down.
CATAATTTTGCTATATTTGCTTTTGTTTTTTTGGTGGGGTATTTAGTTGTTCTTTCCACGTACATTATTGTAGTCACTGTATATATTATTTTCTTGGCTGTGCTTATTTCACTTTTCATTCATTCATAGATTTTTCCATGCTTCATCACATATACAATTTCCTTTAAAATTTCAATTGATATTTTCTGTTTCTTACATCACCATGGTACCTCATTTATCTCTCCTCCTCCCTCTCCCCAGAAGCCAACTCATATGACAAATAGCATCATTTAAAGAGGGAAAAAGAAGTCAGGACAACTAATGGATAAATTGAGAAAGTCTGAAAAAATGTGCAATGTGTAACACTTGTGGACCTCCCACATGGCTCCGCAAAGGGGTAGGTTGGAGATGTCTTCTCATATCTCTTCATTTGGGTCACACTTGATCTTTATAATTTTGCCATATTTATTTTTAACTTTTTTGGCATGTTATTGTTCTTTCCATTTAAATTATCGTAATTACTGTATATGTTGTTTTCTTGGCCCTGCTTACTTCAAATTGCATCAGCTCACATGTAGATTGTTCCATGGTTCTCCATATTTATCATGCACATCATTTCTTATAGCACAGTAGTATTTTATTATATTAATATACCATACTTTGTTTAGCCATACCCCAATTGATAGGCATCTAACTCTGTTTCCACTTCTTAGCAATCACAAAAAAAATGCTGCTAAAATATTTTTGACCATATGGATACTTTCTTCTTATTGATGATTTCATTAACCCAGCAAAGGAACGGACACTTTAGTCACTTTACTTGTATAATTCTGAATTGCTTTCCAAATTGACTGTGACCATTTTTTGGTTATTTTTGCCAATTTGTAACCTCAGGGTTATCTTCATTTCATATTTCTCTTGTTATTAATGATTTAGAGAATGTGTTTTCATGTAGTTGTGAATATTTTGTAAGGTTTTTTGAGAACTGTTTGTTCATCTTCTTTGATCATATATCTACTAGGGATTGGCTACTGATGTTCCATATGTTTATTAATTATCTACATATCTTGAATACTAAAGAAAATTTGATAAAAACATCTGTTTTCCTTTTTGGCCACTTCACTTCTTATTCTAGATACTTTGATTCTGTCTATGCATAAGGTTTTCAAGTTCTAAGTAATTAGAGTTATGCATTTTTACATTTTGTTTCTGCCTCTGTCTTTTTTGGGGGGAATAAGAATATATTGCCTATCTATATCCTTGAGAAGCATATTATCTATTTCTCTTCTTTTTTATATTCTTTAATGTTTAGTTTGTGTATCCATTTAGAATGTATTGTGGGATATTCTGTAAGATGTTAGTCTAAGTCTAATTTCTGCTAGACTATTTTCCAGTCTTCCCAACAGTTTTTTTAATCAAATTGGGAGTTTTCCCTGGAAAATTTGTTATCTACTTTATCAAACACTGGACTATTGGTGTTTCTGAATCTCCCTTTTCTAGTCTGTTTCACTGATTTACCTCCTGCACAACCAATACCAGAAAGTTTTAATGACTGCTGCTTTTTTATTATATGACATCTGGAAGTGCTATTCCCTCTTTTTCCCTTTTTGTTGTTCAGTCACATCCAACTCTTCATGACCCCAAATGGGAATACCTTGGTAAAGATACTGAAGTGCTCTGCCATTTCCTTTTACAGCTTATTTTACAAATAAGGAAACAAAGACAAATAGGGTTAAGAGACTTGTTGTAATGTTAAGGGAATTTGAAGATCTTCCCTGCCCCTTAATAGGTGCATGTGACTCAGGTGGAGGAGCAGGAAGAGAGAGTGAGGTGGAGCTAAGAGAGTGAGGAGACAGAGAGAGGCAGAGCAGCTAGCTTGGGTGAGAGAGGGGCCTTTTGCCTAAGGGTGCTTGTTTGTGGGGAGACCTGACAGAAGGAAGGCTTAGGGATAGTCATGCTCCCTGTAATGGTAATGTGTACCAACAACTATCATGGTGGATTTGGCTTTCTGGTACATGAATAAATATTTTGGTTTTGTCTTCAAAGAAGCAAGTCTGTTATGTCTTGTGAACCAAACCTGGAAATACACCTGCATATTCATGGCAGCTGCTATGGTTATCACATTGGTGGTATACATGCCTAAGGTCACACAGCTAGTAAATGTCTGAGACCGGATTTAAACTCAAGAAGATGAGTCTTTCTGATTCCAGACTGAGCACTCTTTCTACTGTGCCATCTAGCTGCCCTTGTTTTCCTTAATTCTTTTCATAATTTCTCTTCATTTTCTAGATCTTTTGTTTTTCCAAATGTATTTTGTTATTTCATCAAGTCCTGTAAATTATCCCATTGATAATTTGATGAAGTATAGCATCAAAAATATAAATTTATCCTGGAAAACTGTCATTTTTATTACATTGGCATGGTCTAGTGTTGAGTATCGAATTTTCCTCCAACTATTTTAATTTTTCTTTATTTCCTTACGGAACACATTTTACTTGAACCTATAAGGCCCTTTTTATGCTTTGGGAGACCAATACCCAAATATTTTTATTAATTTTGTAGTTATATGGAAAGGGATTTCCCTTCCTATTATTGCTTCTTGTGTTGTTATTATATAGAAATGTTGTTGATTTTTGAAAATGTATTTTGTAGCTTTGCTGTAACTTTGCTTAAGCCACTAACTGATTCAATGAATAAGCCTACTGATTCCCTAGGAGTTTCTCAGTAAACCACTATATTGTCAGCAGGCAGGGATAGTTTTATATCTTCCTTACTTATCTTTATTCCTTAATTCCTTTCCTTGACTTACTACTGTTGCTAGCATTTCCTGACCTATATTAAATAATAGTAGGTAGAATGAACATTCTTTTTTCACTCCTGTATATACTGGAAAAAGTTCTAGGATAATTGCAATACTTGTGAAGTTTGGTTTTTTTAGTTTAGATGTTTGCTTTCTTTGACATTAAAAAAGGTCCTTTCATGTCTAAACTTCATAGGGATTTTAGCATAAAAGAGTATTGTATTTTGTCAAAGGATTTTTCTGCATCTACTGAAATGATCATGTGATTTTAGATGTTTTGGTTTTTAATATGATTAATTATGTTTATTGTTTTCCTCATGTTGGACCATCTTTGAATCCCTGGTATAAGTCCCACATGATCCTAATGAGTGATTTCTTTAATAAATCATGATAGTCTGCTTGACAGGATTTTGTTAAAATTTTGGAATTGATAATCATTAATGATATCGGCCTATAGTTTTGTTTTGGTTTTTTTGGCCTACAGATTTTGTTCTGTGTTTTATATTTTCCTGGTTTAAGTATTGATGCTATATTTGTCTCATAAGAGATCCTGGCATGGTAGTTCTTTCTTAATATTTGAGAATAATATATGAAGTATGGGTACTAAACTTCAAAAGTTTGATAGAATTGTTGTCAGACCCAAAGATTTTTCTTTAGTAGTTCCTTTATAGCTGAATCTATTTCCTTTTCTGAGATGTGGGTTAGTTAAAATCTCTATGTGGTCTTATTTTGTATTTTTGAAGGTATCTCTCTATTTCTTGTCTTCTCAGTTTTATTAGCATGTAACTATGCAAAATATGTTCTGATTGTTGTTCTGAGAGACCAATTTTCCTTAGCTTATCTCCATGTATCCTGTCATTGAGATCACTATGCTTTGCCTACAAAATGAGCATATTTTCTTTTGCCATTTTTTCTTCTCTTCTTCTATATAACCCTTCCCTTTTGCCCATTTGTGTTACTATTATTCTGTCTTTTGTTTCATTGCATATTCCAATTTTTTCTATTCTGTTTATTATTTTGGCTGTTGCAGGTCATAAATTCTGCTCTTATAATTCTAATTTCTCTTTTGAACCACTCAGAAACAATGCATTATGGTTCCCCATTCTTCTAAAATTCCATAGAATACTCTGTCTAATCAAGTACTGTCTCCTTTTGCTTTGTTTTACAGTATTTATTCATAGATGCCAGAACTCACTAGCTCTAGACATCATATTTCCTTCTGTTAATGTTTTTCTTCTTTTCCTATTGATTTATGTTTATATTCAAGGTCTTTGGGTTTTCTTCTTGAAATCTTCACTAATTTCAGTCTCCCCCTTCCCCCTCTTAATTTTCCTATTATTCTCTTTCTGACTCCTTCCCTTCATTGTGGTTTCTTTAGGTGCTAGATCTCAAAGCCTTCAGTCTCCTCCCATGCTGGAAAATTTATGATTACTACCCTAGATCTCTGCCCCAACTGACTTTCTGAGTGATCAGAATTAGACCCAATTGGATTCCATTATTTTTCCTTCAAGCTTAGTGGCATTCTATATGCTTCCCTTACCCCATCCAAAACACACGGTGTTCTGCCCCATTCCTTCTCTTCTTTAATTCTTTGGCCTGATGCTAGAAATTTGGCATGTTACAACACTGGTGCTAGAGTGCTGTGGCCCCCAGTGGACTTTTGATCCTGACAGGTTGTGGTCACATGGTTATCTATCATAGCCAGGGTAAATTTCCACAGACTGGCATGGGGTTTTCCACAGTACTAAAAAGAGGGAAGGGAAACTAGAATGTTGATATGGGTTTTGTTGGAAGTCTGTGTCATGCCTTTAGGTCTTCTGGTGAAGCATTGCTATAGGTAGTATGGAGAATGAGAGAGGTGTACTGAGTGAGTTCAGGATCAGTGAACATCAGTTCACTGGATTTGGGTTTTGGTTTTTTTTTTTTTACCTTCTTTTGAAGTCTTTGTGTCTTAAACCATGGAGTCAGCTTAAGTTGTTTTATCTTGGGTGCATAATATATTTTTTGAAGGCTTGAAAGGTCATGAGTATCAGAAAAAATACTTAATCTTCCATTTTATTGCTCATGTCACTTGGTTGTCTCATTATTTCTCACACAGTAATTACATTACAGTCACGTATAATTTTTTTTTTTAGCAATTCCCTAATTGATGCAATAGTATGTTTTTAACAGGAGCTCTATATGTGAAAACATGGTAGTAAAAACATCTTTAAAATAATTTGAAATAATTAAGAAACTGATAAAATAAGATGAGTATAGCAAATATTAATGAATAGAATTCTTACCATTAATTTTCAAGGTAAATATATTTCCATATTTTTTCTGATAATCTTGGAGGCTTTTCAAAGGGTTTTTTAACATTTGAAAGGTCACTCCAAAATAAGGAATCAAGCCATTTATCAATGGAGGTTCCCCAGGTCTCCTAAGTAAACAATAAGAAAAACAAAGGACATCAAATTAATCACATATCAACCTATGTGGCAGGCATGTCTAGAAACTGACATATGAGCTGGACAATTTCAGAGGCTCCTTCCAATTATACAATTCAACAATATGCACTACCCTCTTCATACCATCATGATAGGCTATGAGTCAAACAATATGGTTGGAGTTAAATGATTTGAACTTGACTCCTCTCCTCAAGACTTAGAACCTGTATAACCTCAGACAACTCACTTAATTTCTCTGAACTTTGATTTTCTTATTTGTGAGAGGTGTTTGGACTAAATGATATCAAAGCATCCTTCCAGATCTAAATATATGTTTTCACAATCATATATTTAAACATCTAAAGTGAATACTTTGATTTTAGAAAACTCACTGTATCTAATTTTAATATGGCATTCCAAGGTGGCATAGTGGATAGAATGCTGGGCCTGGAGTCAAGAAGACTTGAGTTCAAATATGCCTTCAGACACTTAAAATTAACTTAATTCTTCAAATAACTTTACTGGGCAAGTTGTTTAACCTGTGTCTCAGTTTGCTCAACTGTAAAGTGGGAATGACATCACCTGCCTTAAAGGGCTGTTTTGAGGATCAAATGAGACAATATTTGAAAAGCACTTGACACAGTGCCTAGCATACAGCAGGTGCTTAATGAATGCTTATTTCCTTCATTTTTTCCTTCCCTTTCCTCCTCCCATCCTTTTATCCTTCTCTCTCTCCTTTCTTCCTTCTCCCTTCTTTCCCTTCTTCCTTTTCTCTTCCCTTCCCTTCTTCTATACTTCTTTTCCTTTCTTTCTTCCTTCTGTTCTTTTCCTTCATTCCACCCATCTTTCTCTTTCTTTTTTCCTTTTCTCCCTCCCTCCCCAGTAATTCCCAAACATTCCCAATTGAGTCAAAAGCTCATTTATTAGAAATTGTATAAAACAAGTATCTAGAAAATACACTGTGCTTTTAAAACCAGTTCATAGTTTTACTAGTAAAGATATTGCCTATGTCTAATAACATTAATTCTGTTATAAGTAAGCCTTACCTAACCAATACTTTGTTGGTGTAATACAAATATTTAAAATATGACTCCAGGCAACCTTTCAAACCTGTTACTTAACTGATTTTTATGATCTAAACAAACAGAAATTAAACTGGTTGTCTCAGTTTATTAAAAAAAGTTTGTTGTTCTAACCTTATATAGACCAAGACCACTGACTGATTGACTTGATTTTTCTTTTCTTGACCAGTTGCTATGATATTATTAATTCAGACCAATAACCTTACTTACACATATGGCACCTAGAGGATGGATTTAACTATCCCTAATGTGCATAATTATTTGTTTCATAGTGAAAAGTAAATGTCAATTTCACTCATATTTTAAAGATTGACTTTGGGGATAATAAACAATGGGACTTAACATCCCATTATTTATTAACCAGGCTAGTATCCTTCAAAATGTAAATAGAAATTAATTATGATCAAAAGAAAAGTAACTTGATATTAATGTCACTATGGCTGTCATTTAATCCAATAACTCCTTCACTTGGCATGTGAGCAGAAGTGAAATGACTTTTCTACTGTCATGTTTACAGTAAGTAGCCAAGCAGGGATTTGAATCCATACCCTCTTAATTTGAAAACCAATGTTCTTTCTCTTCTTTTCTTTTCTGTATGCCTTCTCTGCACTACACTGGAAGATGGCAGTAGAAAATTACGACCAAGGTTTGGAGTCCAAGCTATTTTATGCATACAACTGTTAAACGAATTGTTTAATGAAAGAATGCAAGATGTAGAAAGGGCCTTCAAGGAAATTTAACATGTTTCCCATACTACATATGAGAAGACTGATTGGTTAGGATTATTAAGGGCTTGCCCCAGGTCACTCAGGCAGTGACAGAGCCAAAACTGAACCCACATCTAACTCTCTTCAGTTCAGTAGTTTATGACACCACATTTTACTTCCTTTACTGTCACTTCAATCAATGTACTTGTAAATCGCATCAAAAAGACTGTCTTAATGAACTGACTGAGCAGTTCAGTGGGAATGGTCAAAGTCATTCTGTGGAGATAAAGCCACAGATATCTTGCAGTGCTTCCATTCTCTGACGCCTAATATTTTGCCTATCAAAAGAAATCAGCCTGTTAACAAAATGTAATTGACCAGATCAGAGGAGGAAAGAAAAAAACCTCATCCTGGGTTTAAAGGTTGTTGAAGCAGGGCTGCTTATGCCACTAAAAATTAGAACAATTCAACTTGTAAAATACCTGCTGTTTTCACTAACACATGTCCTCACAGATGCTTTACAAAAAGTTTTCTCTAGCCATGAAAACATGTTCAGTATAAAATAAAAGTTTTGATAGAGCTGAATTTTAAATTTCACCAAGAAGTCTATAAATCTACATTTTCACATAGGACACATTACGTAAAAGATTCAAAGGGAATAAAAACATTTCTTCCCTTCAACCTCCTGCCCCACTATTCAAAGCCTCAAGTTACAATTTCTTCCCAGTACTGTCATTTGGCTGACTAAATCCGATTTAAATACACAAACACAAAGCAAGTCTGGTCTGGAATGGATTAGAACAAATATTCATGAAGAACTCTTATGCTCTAGCCCATCTGTGAAGGTGACTTATACTACATGCAGAACAACCCATTTTGATTAATCACAAGATATTTACTAGCTCAGATCTAATCAAAGATCAAGGGATCACAAGCTTTACTACTATCATACACAGCATGGAAATTTATGTAGTTAGATTAACCCCATCAGAGACTGGTGCTCTCTATGTCCCATCATAGTAAAATACAACTTAAAAAAAAGATAACTATCAGGTTTTTATCCAGCCCTCTCTTTAGAAAAAAGAATCATATAGTGTGTTGGCATGGTTAAAATGCAGGAACAAAACGTCACTTTATTGTCTTTTTCAAAAATTTAATATATTTTCTGCTTTAATTGGAAACATCATTTTATGATTTAAATTGCACCTTCGCTATTCTTCAGAATTTTTTTTATGGTTGCTAACAATGTCATACTAAAAATGACAGCTTAGATTTATACTGTACTAAGAGAAGTTTAAGTATTTTAACTGAAGCAGTCAAGATTGCTAGTAATGACAGAGCTAGGACTCAAGTCCAAGACTCTGAACTCCAAGTTTTTTCAACTATACTATAGACTTCCCCAAAAGGAAAAGAAAAACAAGAAAGGAAATGTGTAGAAATATAGATTTATTCATTGTATCCTTTCCTTTCACCTTCCCATCTTTTTAATTTTCTCAACTAAAACTGTTTGTTATTATTTGCAACCTTGCTTGTTCTAATAATATTATGACACAAGATGGAGAACTTTCTAACACTAAATCTACATATAAAATAAAAGGAACCAAGAGGATATTATATTCAAAATTATAGGAAAGCATCCCTAATTCAGAAACTACATTTGTTCATGTCAAACCTTCAATTTTATCTTTTCAAAGTATGAAAGTGATCTGGGTGGTTTACCAAATTTCTCTTCAAAATATTAGGTCTCTACATTGGCTTGCCTTCACTTCCTGAGTTGAACATGCCATTGTGACAAATATTTAAATAGGCTTTTTTGTCATATTCTAATTTAATGCATCTTATCTCACCCTCCACGCTCTGTCATTCGGTCAAAAGCTGTATTCCTCACAGGGTTTCCGCAGGGGGAAGAAAGGATGCAGCTCAGAGATCCAGAGGAAAATTAACTTAATACTTCAAGTCCAGAGGATCACATCAGAGAGCCATTTTACTATCACAAAGACGGGAGGGTCATCGTTTGTTTCAGATGTGTTTAGTTAAGATGCAATAAGCTTAACACTATTAAACACCATGTCATAGCCGTGCATGTTGCAGTAAAAATATAACAGTAGTTCATCTTACAATCCACAGAAGAATGATAAAAGAAATCTGGCTTCATTTCTATTTTTCACTTCTTTTAAGAGGATAGAAGTGACCATGATGACTCATAGAAGCCCACCTGGCACATAGTATATAGTGAATATGGGACAATATATATGCATATATAGGTATACATGTATAGTGAGTGTGTATATATGTGTGTGTATGTGTGTATATACACATATACATACATACATACATATGTGTGTCCCAAAAGAAAATACTTATGCAGTTTAATGCACCTGACTCCAACCTCCTAAACACTTCTTTTCACTATCAAAAAGATGATAGGCACATATTCCAGTGTCTGCATGAACAAGCAATTATATCTGTTTTTTTATAGCTACTTATAAAAATCATGAGTGGTAGAAGCCCAGGTTTCATTTTGTCACCATTGTCCCACTGCTGACAATTTATTTACCTCCAAGTTTCCAATGCACATGCTATAGGCTTGTGAAAGGTATCATTTAAAGTACAAATTGATATAGGAGCAAATATCTGAGAAGAAGCAAAATATACAAAATATCTGAAAAATATAGAAATAACTCTTTAGATATTTCCTTCCCTTAAGTTTAGAAAATAAAACACTGAATGATGCAGATTAGGAAATTATTATTTCAGAAATACAGCTAGGAAAACATAGTCAAAAGGATTTGAGTTCAAATTTTAGAACTCCTACTAGGGAATAATTTTATTTCAATAGAATCATTCAGATATACACACTAACACTACTTTAATCAGTCTTGTAGATCAATAAAATATATTTATTGCCCCACAGTACTTTTAGAAATCATCTTTTTCTCCACCAAAGATGCATACTTGCTTAAAATTAATAAAAGTAATATTCTTTACTAGTAGTCCATCACAAATTTATCCTAATCACAAGTTGTACTTTAAAATAACTCATATTTTAGGATAATATATATTTAGAGAGGTTGTTTTAACTTCTTAAAGAATAAAGTGGCGGAGTCAAGATGGCAGTGTAGAAGCAGGAAAATTCTGTGGCTCCCCCCATAATCACCTCAAATACCTATAAAATATGACTCTAAACAAATTTTAGAGCTCCAGAACCCACAAAGTAACAGAGAAACAAAGCTCCCACTGAAGGCAGTCTGGCAGGTGGACAAGATGGGCTCATTGAAGCACACTGGGAGCCAAGCCCAGTCTGGCATGAACCTGTGGTTTTAGTCCCAGGGTGGCCCAACCAGCCCAGATGGAGCATTCAGGAGAGTGGATCACAGGCAGCTCTGGCAGTTTCCAGAATTATCAACCCATAAATGCCAAAGACAAAGTTAAAGGTCAGTGGAACTCGGCTGAATTTGGGGTGGATGGAGGAGTGGGTCCGGCCCTCTGCCTCCAGAGCCAGAAGTGGCAGAAGTGGTGGCTGTGCAGCCATCTCCACGTGGTAGCTTCAGAGCTCCCAGCCTGCAGATTGCAGGGGAGCCAAGTGACCATTCAGAGGCTAAGTACTCTTGCCTTAACATGCCTGGATTAGGATTGTGGTCTTGGGTGGTGGTCCTGAGGTGGTCCTGAGGCATGTGACCAGTGAGCCAAAGCTGATGGCTCTGGAAGCTGTGAAAACCCCAGCAACTTGGGACAAAGCTCTCTCTGGAAGCAGAGTTCTACTGTGGCAAAGAACTCAAGTTAATTGACTGGCAACATGAGCAGGCAAAGGAAACAAAGAAAGCACAACAATCCAACTTTAGATTCCTTTTATGGGGACAAAAAGGATCAAAGCATGGAACAGGAGGAAGACAACACAGTCAGAACACCTGCACCAAAAGCTTCCAAAAAAAAATACAAACTGGTTACAGGCCATAGAGGAGCTTAAGAAGGATTTTGAAAACCAAATAAGAGAAGTGGAGGAAAAATTGGGAAGAGAACTGAGAATGATGCAAGAAAATCATGAAAGGAGAGTGAACAAACTGACTGAAGAAAATAACACCTTAAAAAATAGACTAACTTAAATGGCAAAAGAGGACCAAAAAGTCAATGAGGAGAAGAATGCCTTAAAAAGCCAAATTTGCCAGATGGAAAAAAGAATCTCAAAAGGTCACTGAAGAGAATAATTCTTTCAGAATTAGAGTGGAGTAAATAGAAGCAAATGACTTTTTGAGAAATCAAAACAGATCCAAACAAATGAAAAAATAGAAGGCAATGTGAAATATCTCATTGAAAAAACCACTGACCTGGAAAACAGATCCAGGAGAGATAATTTAAAAATTATTGGACTACCTGAAAGCCATGATCAAAAAAAAGAACCTAGAAATCATCCTTCAAGAAATTCTCAAGGAAAAATGACCTGATATTTTAGAACCAGAGGGCAAAATAGAAATTAAAAGAATTCACTGATCACCTCTTGAAAAAAGTCCCCGAAAGAAAACTCCTAGGAATGTTATAGCCAGGTTCCGGAGTTCCCAGATCAAGGAGAAAATACTGCAAGCTGCCAAGAGGAAACAATTTGAATACTATGGAAACACAATCAGGATAACATAGGATCTAGCAGCTTCTACATTAAGGGATAAAGAGGCTGGAATATGATATTCCGAAGATCAAGGGAGCTAGGATTAAAACTAAGAATTACCTACCCAGCAAAACTGAGTATAATGCTCAGGGGAAAATATGGGCATTCAATAAAATAGAGAACTTTCAAGTATTCTTGAGGAAAAAACCAGAGTTGAATTAAAAGTTTGACATTCAAATACAAGAAGCATGAGAAGGTAACAGGGAAAAGAAATCATTAGGAACTTATCAAAGTTGAACTATTTCCATGCCTAAATGGAAAAACAATAATTGTAACTTATGAAACTTTTCTCAGTATGAGGATAGTTGAAGGGAATATAAATGTGTATATATGTACATATATGTGTGTGTGTGTGTGTATATATATATATATATATATATATATATATATATATATATATATATACACACACATACACATACGTCTATACAGGAGGGTATATATGCGTATGAATACATATGTGAGTGTATGTATATATGTGTACAGGTATACATAGACAGAGGGCACAGGATCAATTGAATAGGAAGGGATGATATTTTAAAAGGTGAAATTGAGAGGTGGAAGAGGAATATAATGAGAGGAGACAGGGAGAAACAGAATGGGGTTAATTATCTCACATGAAAGAGGCATGGGATAACTGTTACAATGGAGGGGAAAAATAGGAAGGCAAAAGGGAATGGGTCAACTTTACTCTCATTGAATTTGGCTTAGGGAGAGAATGACCTACACTCTAAATTGGGTACCTTGCCTTATAGGAGAGTAGGGGGGAAGGGGATGAGAGGGGGAATGATGGAGAGGAGGCAGATTGAGGGGGAAGGTTGTTAGAAGCACATACTTTTGAAAAGGGACAGGGACACAGTAGAGAATAGAACAAGTGGG
>CM053580.1:375357043-375393112 GCA_028627135.1 Pseudochirops cupreus | reverse complement strand
ATTCTCATTTCTCTCCCCGGTTTTTCTTCCACTTCTCTTATTTGGTTTATAAAATCTTTTTTAAGCTCCTCTATGGCCTCTATTCACTTTGTATTTTTCTTGGAAGCTTTTGGTGTGGGAGTTGTGACTGTGTTGTCTTACTCCTGTTCTATGCTTTGGTCCTTTTTTTTCCCCAAAATAGGAATCTAAGGTTTGATTGCTGGGCTTGCTTTGTTTCCTTTGCCTGCTCATGTTGCCAGTCAGAAACTTGGCTTTTGGGCTCAGTAGTAAAACTCTGCTTTCAGAGGGAAGAGCTCTGTCCCAAATTGCTGGGGTTTTCATAGCTGCCAGAGCTATTAGGAGGCTGCCATTTTTTGCAGCCCCCACCAGCTTTGGCTCACTGAAAATGCACCTCAGGACCACCACCCAAGACTGTGTCTGATCCAGGTAGCTCAAGGCAAGAACACTTAGCCTCTGAATGATTACTTGGCCCCCCTGCAATATGTAGGGTAGGAGCTTTTGAAGCAGCCATGCGGAGGTGCCTGCAGGGCCGCCACTTCAGACTGCTGCTAGCTCTGGAGGCAGTTCAGCTGGACCATCTCCCTCAAATTTAGCCGAGTTTCACTGACCTTTTCCCTTTGTCCTTGGCTCTTGTGGGTTGGTGATTCTGGAAATCCTCATAGCTGCTGCTGATCTGCTCTCCTAAATGCTACACCACAGCTTCTCCTGGACGCCCTGGGGTTGAAACCACATGGGGCTGAGCTCTGCTTCTAGTGTGCTGCGATGACAATCTACCAGGCTGCCTTCAGTGGAAGCTTTGTTGTTCCATCATTTTTGTGGAGTCTGGAGCTCTAAAATTTGTTTAGAGTCATATTTTATAGGTATTTGAGGTGGTATTGGGGGGAGCTCGCGGAGTTCTCCTGTTTCTAAGCCGCCATCTTGACTCTGCCCCAAAAGAATCTAAAAATGTATTTTAAACCCCAAAAGACAGGAAAGAACCCAAGGCTGGGAATATGGCTAGCTGGTGGTTCAAAAGTGGACAATGGCATGAACTACTTGTGTGATCTTGATCAGACAAATCATTTTTCCTCTCTAAGCCTCTTTTTCTTCATTTATTAAATGTGAATTTCTTGGTATGTTGGAATAAATATATGTCTAAACATTTGAGGGATGCTTTACTTGAGAGCCTGGATCAGGGTAAGGTTATAGTTAGGAAAAGTAAGCTTGTTCAGGAAGGAAGGGAATGTCATGACTACATTTGGGCAATGCTTCTCTTCTCTGGCTATCAAGTTCCTCATAATGGAAATATGGAGGTTGCACCATAGATTTCAAGCTGGGAGGAACTTTATTGGTCTTCTGATCCAAACTCCTCATTTTACACATGTGCATCCTGAGGGCCAATGAAGTCAAGTAACTTGCCCAAGGTTACACAGGCAGGTAGTGGTAGCCATAATTCACACCCGGATCTTTGACTTTTGAATCGAGTACTCTTTCTGCTACACTAAATTAACTCAATTAATTGCTAGGATCATTTCAATGAAACAAGCAGATTATGGGTTTTTAATTTTTGATGACTTGGCAGAAAAATCAACTAGGGGTAGGATATTTATACTAAGAAAGTAGTACAGCATGAATAAAAATGAGAGATGCACCTGAGCAGGTAATATTTGGGGATGGATAAATGTTTCATTTAGGTTCTGAATTCAAGAAAAGCTATCAGCAGATGTTAAAAAGTATAGTGCCAGTGCAATATTTACAATGCCCACAATCATGATAAAGACTGTGACTATAAATATTGCATGACGTTCAATTGCAAAATATTACCAACTCTCCATATAGAGAGCAGAACCAAAAAATTTATTTAGACACCAGAAAACCAAACCCTGAAACCAATAAGCTGATTCCACCATAATAGTAAAGAGATTAACAAGCCATAACAATAAAGAGAGCCACACCATCCTTCAGCCTTCCCACAAACCAATACAAGATCAATATTTATTCACAAACTTCTCTATTTCCTTGCCTGAGCTCCTCTCTCTCCCACTGTCTTGCTAGCTGTGGCTCCCAGCTTCCTGTGGCTCTGCTCTATGCTTTGGCAAACTCTTCCTACCACAGGCTCCATGTGATTACATTCAGCCTGTTAGAGGGAAGAGTTTATCTTCAAAGCAGGGAAGGTCTTCAAAATCCTCTTAGGCCTATTAAGGGGCAGGGAAGATCTTCAAATTCCCATTCCCATTACAAAAGGATCAACTGGCATAGATACTAAAGGCCATAACAAGGCATTTAGGTTCTATAAACTACATGTTTCCATAGAATTAACCATAATATCCCCTATCTCCATTAAGATCTCAGGAGAGCAATATTGGACATATTGCCATAGGACAATTTACTAAGGCAAGAAATTATGGTATGAAAATACTGTTTGGAGGGGTAGAGCCAAGATGGCAGAGTAGAAGAACAAACTTGGTATGGGCTCCCCTCTAATCACTTCCAATACATGTGAAAAAAATTACTCTAAACAAACTTTAGAGCTACAGAACCCACAAAGAAACAAAGAGAAACAAAACTCCCACTGAAAGAAACCTGGCAGGCTGACAGGAAGGATCTATCACACCAGGCTGGGAGTTGAGTGCAGCCCCACATGAGTCCCTTGGTTCCCAGCCCCAGGGCAGCCCCAACCAGCAGCGAGCTTGGAGAAGACTTCAAGAGAGAGAATAACCAGCAGCTGTGGCAGTTTCCAGAATTAACAACCCATAAATGCCGAAAAGAAAGTAAAATGTCAGTGTGGAACTTTTTTTTTTTGGTTTGGTTTGGTTTTGCTTTTTGGAGGGCAATTGGGGTTAAGTGACTTGCCCAAGGTCACACGAGTAGTTTTTGTGTTAAGTATCTGAGGCCAGATTTGAACTCAGGTCCCCCTGACTCCAGGTTCTGTGTTCTATTCACTGTGCTACCTAGCCACCCTCCAGTGTGGAACTTTTTAGGAACAGTGGGACAGAGAGTATGGTCCAGCCCCTGCCCCTGGGGTGAGAAGCTGCAGAGGTGCAGTGGCTTTGCAGCTGCCATTGCCTGGCTGTCTCAGGAGCTTCTAGCTTGCACATTGCAGGGGGACCAAGCAACAATTCAGACAGTAATCACTCTTGCTTTAACCTGCTTAGATCTGTATCATAGTCTTGGGTAGTGGACCTGGGGTATGTGACCAGTGAGCCAGAGTTTGTGGTGTCTATAGAGAGGGCACCCAACTAATAGCTCCAGCAGCTGTGAAAACCCCAGCAATTTGGGACAAAGCTCTCTCCATTGTGGAAGCAAAGTTCTACTGTGGCAAAGAGCTCAAAAGTCAAGTAATTGACTGGTAAGATGAGCAAGCTCAGGAAATGTAATCAAATCATAGACTCCTTTTTGGGGGACAAAAAGAATCAAGGTATGGAGTGGGAGGAAGACAGCAAAGTCAGAACTCCTGCATCAAAAGCATCCAAGAAAAATATCAACCGGTTATAGGCCATGCAGGAGCTCAAGACAGATTTTGAAAATCAAGTAAGAGAAGTGGAGGAAAAATTGGAAAGAGAAATGAGAATGATGCAAGAAAACCATGAAAAGTGGGTCAACAGCCTGCTAAAGGAGACCTAAAAATACACTGAAGAAAATAACACCTTAAATAATAGACTAACTCAAATGGCAAAAGAGGCTCAAAAAGTCAGTGAGGAGAAGAATGCCTTAAAAAGCCAAATTTTTCAGATGGAAAAGGAATTTCAAAAATGCACTGAAGAGAAAACTCCTTCAAAATAAGACTGGAGCAACCGGAAGCTTATGATTTTATGAGAAACCAAGATACTGTAAAACAGATTCAAAGAAATGAAAAAATAGAAGGCAATGTGAAATATCTCATTGAAAAAACCACTGACCTGGAAAATAGATCCAGGGGAGATATTTTAAAAATTATTGGACTACCTGAAAGCCATGATCAAAAAAAGAACCTAGAAATCATCCTTCAAGAAATTCTCAAGGAAAATTGCCCTGATATTCTAGAACCAGAGGGCAAAATAGAACTTGAAAGAATTCACTGATTACCTCTTTAAAAAGATCCCCAAAAGAAAACCCCTAGGAATATTATAGCCAAATTCCAGAGCTCCCAGGTCAAGGAGAAAATACCACAAGCAGTCAGGAAGAAACTATTTGAGTATTGTGGAAACACAATCAGGATAACACAAGATCTAGCAGCTCCTACGCTAAGGGATCTAATATGATATTCCAGAGGTCAGAGGAGCTAGGATTAAAAACAAGAATCACCTACCCATCAAAACTGAGTATAATACTTCAAGGGAAAATATGGGCATTCAACAAAATAGAGGACTTTCAAGTATTCTGGATGAAAAAAACAGAGCTGAACAGAAAATTTGATCTTCAAATACAAGAAGCAAGAGAAGCATGAGAAGGTAAACAGGAAAAAGAAATCATAAGGAAGTTATTAAAGTTGAACTACTTACATTCCTACATGGAAAAATGGTCATTGTCACTCATAAGACTGTTCTCAGTATAAGGATAGTTGAAGGGAATATGTGTGTGTGTGTGTGTGTGTGTGTGTGTGTATAAATAATATATATGTATGTATAGAAAGGTGTATGTATATAAATACATGTGTGAGTGTGGGCACATGTATGTTCATGTATACATACAGAGAGGGCACAGGATGAGTTTAATATAAAGGGATGATATCTAAAACATAAAATTAAGAGGTGAGAAAGTAATTTATTGGGAGAAGGATAAAGGAGGAAATAGATTTGGGTAAATTATCTCACATAAAAGAGGCAAGAGAAAACTGTTACAATGGAGGGGAAGAACAGGAAGGTGAAAGGGAATGAAACAACCTTATTCTCATTGAATTTGGCTTAAAGAGGGAATAACATATGCACTCAATTGGGTATCTTACCCTACAGGAAAATGAGGGGGTAGGAGGATAGGAGGGGAGATGACAGAAGGGAGGGAAGATTAGGAGAGAGGGAAGTTGGAAGCAAACATTTTTGAAAAGGGATAAGATCAAAGGAGAAAATGGAATAAGTGGGGGCAGGATAGGATGGAGGGAAATATAGTTGGTCTTTCACAATATGACAACTATGGAAATGATTTGGGTAACTGCACATGTATAATCTATATTGAATTGCTTGTCTTCCCAGTGGGGGTGAGTGAGGAGGGAGGAAGGGAAAAAATATGGAACTCAAAGTTTTTAAAACAAGTGTTAAAAAAAATTTTTTTTACATGCAACTGGGAAATAAGATGTACAGGCACTGGGGTATAAAGGTCTGTCTTGCCCTATTAGAAAGTTAGGGGGATGATGGGGAAGGATATAGGAGAGAAGGGATTGAGGGAAGGTGTATTCAGTGAGCTTGCTGTTTTGGGGTGGGGATAAGGGAAAGACAGGGAAAAAAATTGTAACTCAAAATCTTGTGGAAATAAATGTTGAGAAGTAAAAATAAAAAAATACATTAAAAAAATACTGTTCAGGGAAGGAACTGTGGCAATTACGATTTTGAGAGAATGGATTTATTCACCAATAGGCAGTCAAACCCTGGTTTAAAGCTGTTCTGGGAATACTTGTAACACTTAGTAATCAATTACTAAATTTTTGCCAACTGAACTTCTTTTTAATATCCCACTATGAAGCAGAAGCCCTTGTAACACTGAGTAGTAGTTCCATGACAAAAGTCCTCTCCCTTGAAACACTTCACTGCATATCATTTGTAGCAGGTGCCTACTGGGTCATTCACCTCCTTTGTATACAATAAATCACAAGTTGCTTAGCACCATAAGCTTCATGTAGAAAACCTGAACATTCTGCTTAATATTTAAGGCGAGAATTGGACAAACAGTAATCTCTTTCCAGGATGAACATTAATCCAGATCTGTCTAAAAAATTATATAATTCATTACCATAAGTAATCTCTATTGTGACCTGTGCTTAACCTTCATTTTCCCCCATCTTATAATCTTACAAATCCACTGGTATTGTGTGATTGGCATCTGGTGACAACACAATATTTACCACACAGAGAACAAATGAAAAATTTCCAAATGGAAATATTACTTTTCAGGGTTCCAGTAGTATGACTGATGAATGATTTTTGATAATTTTCACCAAATAAGAAAAGAAGGCCTTTTACTTTGCAGATCATAAAGACAGCTTTTTTCCCTTGAAGGAAAGTTGGCTCCATTAGGAAATCAACTGAATTAAAAGGCTGATTTAATTTCATGGTAGATAAGGGAGTCACTCCTTATGTACTTAGAAATACAATAACAAAGCATTACATGTAACACTACAAAGCAAACAACACTGAGTATCATTTCCAAAGGTCAAAGAATGATAGAAGCAATAGATAGTATGAATACAACCCAGCTCACATGACCCCTCTTCCATGAAGGATACGTTGGTCCTCCTATTAGAAATGATCTTTCCTTCTTTCTCAGGCCTCACATGAAGTACCTTGTAGTTCACCTGCCACATTCTATCTTCCCCTTCCCCTCTTATTCAACAAATACCTACCATGTGGAAGACACTCTTGGGGAGAGGAGAATCAACTGTATACGATCCTTTGCATAATTTCATAGGATCATAAACTTAGAGCTAAAAAGGAACTCTGAGACCACCCAGACCAACCCCTTCATTGCATGCCAATCAAATTGAAACCAAAGGTTACTCAAGTGGTAAGTGGTAGAGGTAAGATTTGAATTGCTGTCCTCTGACTTTAAATCCATTGATTTTTCCCATTATACCATGCAGGTCATAAGAAATGGTATTTATAGATACTGGAATAGGAGAGAGGATGATAGGAAATATGGTTGGAAAAAGAGCATTGTGCATATTTAGGACTGGAAAGGACCTTCGAGATCCCCCCTTCACTCCATTTCACAGATGAAGAAAGAGAGGACTATTGATGTTAAGTGATTTGTCACGGTCACACAGGTAGCAAAAGGAAAGGCAAGGATTTAAATCTACATCCTTTGACTCCAAAAGCCAGCAATCTTTCCACTATATTGTGTAGTCTGTTATAGGTATCTTTTTTAGTTAGGCCTTTTGTTCCTATCACATTGTCTCCCTTCTTCCCAGCGATGAATCTTCCTTCATGTTAGAGAAATAGTTAAGCAAAACCAATTTAAAAATGACCATTATGACACCATTCATAACATTCTGCTCCCACAGTCCCCCATTTGTCTGCCAAGAAAAAGGAGGTACGTTTCAACATCTATTCTTTGGGAACAATACTGTTCTTCGATATTAATCTGAACACAGCTACCATTAATGTAGTTATTATTTTCATTACTGAAAGCATGTTGTATATGATTTTCCAGGTCCTACTGAATTTACTAGATATCAATCCATATATATGTCTTCTCATGTTTTTTTTTTCTGAATTACTCTTACTCAAAGGATGTCTTTTTTCATTTATTTTCAGTTACTTTTATAAGATTTTGAGTTCCAAATTTTCCCTCTTCCTTCCCTCTTCCCTCCCCAATGGCATGCAATCTGATATGGGCTATATATGTACAATCATATTAAACATATTTCCACATTAGTCATGTTGTGCAAGAAGAATTGGAACAAAAGGGAAAATCACAAGAAAGAAAAAAAGGAGAAAACAGTATTCTGTGATCTGCATTCAGACTCCATAGTTCTTTCTCTGGATGTGAATAGCATTTTCCATCAATATATATGGATGACAAAAATGTAAATGAAAATCAACCCTAAAGTTAGCCAATGACCAATCTTTGTCTTAAAGAACGGACAATATATATTTTCTTCAAACTAATAGGAGAGGGGGAGGGGGTATAACTTAGCTGAATAGGTGTCCCAAAGAGTTGGACACGACTGAAAATGACTGAACTGTTAAAAACTAGTAGATAATATTTCTATCAAAATAGGCATAAAGAAAATCTAATCAGAAAATTGTTTGCTTTTTCTTCCTTAATATAATAGACTAAGATTGGTTAGTTGGTTGTTGTCTTTCATTCTCTAAGAGGACCAAAACGATAACACTATGTTGGGGTTAAGGTATCCTGTGTCTGATTGCTCCTGATACAAGCTCAGAAGGCTCTACCACAGGTCAGGCACAAATAGCCCATATGAACATTTGGAGTGGAGATGTCTCTAAATTTGCACAGAGATGTCTCTAAATTTGCACATATCACGTTTCTTTTGAGCTACTGTCATTCTGTTTCTCTTATAGTGTGTAACGGCTTTTTGGCAGTCCTTCACCAGTGTCTCCCATAACACAATCCATTCCAAAATTTTTCAGAGAGAATCTGAAAGTATCATTGCATTGCTTCTTCTGACCACTGACACCTGTGAGTGCTTGCCTTGCACGAGTTATCTGTAATATAGTCTTTTAGGCAAATGTACATTTGGCATTCAAACAAGCCTTTGGAGTTGCACTCTCTTGCAGTAGAGTCTGAATGCTTGGCAGTTTAGTTGAAAAATGGACCTCAGTGTCCAATACCTTATCTTGACAGGTGACCTTCAGAATCTTCCTAAAGTAATTCAAATGGAAAGCAATTCAGTTTCCTGGCATGGTACTTGTGTACTGTCCAGGCTTCATAGGCATACAACAATGAGATCAGCACAATCAGCACAGTTTAGCAAGCATTTAATAGCTTTTCTCTCCTATACTTTCTTTCAGAGCCTCATGCACACTGAACTAGCCCTGGCAATGTGTGCATCAACCTCATCATCTATGTGGACATCCCTGGAAAGCATACGGCCAAGGTAGGTGAACTTATCTACAGCATTCAATATTCTCCATTTGCTGCAGATGATGGTTCCATGAATGGATTGTGTGCTAATGGCTGGTGGAAAAACTTGTGTTTTCTTGGTGTCATTTGGCCAAAATAAACACACGCATAAGATAATTGATTCATACTTTGTTACACTTCAGTCTTAGAAGCTGCATTGAGTGCACAATCATCTACAAACAAAAAAATACACCAACTTTCCCATCATTTTAGTCTTGGCTCGTAGCCTTTTCAAGTTAAATAATTTGCTGCCAGTGTGTTAGCTGACCTTGACGTCATTTTCATCCTCATTAAAGGCATCTGACAACATTGCTGAAAACATCATGCTAAAAAGCATGGGAGCAAGCACACATCCCTCTTTCACTCCACTGGTGACTTAAGAAAGCATGAGAGCATTGTCCATTATCCAGAACCCATGCAAGCATACTATCATGAAACTGATGTACAATACTGATGAACTTCTCTGGGCAATCCAATTTTGCAATAATTTTCCATAAGCTCTCATGACTGTCAGTATCAAAAGCCTTGGTTAGATCAATGAATGTTGTATACAGACTTCTGTTCTGCTCCTAGCATTTCTTCTTGAGTTGTTGGGCAGCAAACACCAAATCAACCATTCTTTGACTCTCTCTGAAGCAACATTGGCTCTTTGGTAGATGACCATCTTCCAGGTGAAGAATCAGCCTATTAAAGAGGATTCTGGCAAGAATCTTGCTGGTAATGACTAAGAAAGAGATTCTTTTGTGATTGTCATAGGACAATCTATTTCCTTTAACTATATAGAGATGGATAATGGAGGCATCCTTGAACTCCTGAGGGATAACCTCCTCTTGCCATATAACCCAGGGAATTTCAGTCAGCTTTTGTATGAGCAGTGAACCCCTTGACTTATAAATCTCAGCAGGAAAAGAATCAGCACCAAGTGCTTTGCCACATAAGGGGAGCCAAATGTCATTCAAAAATCCCTTCTTCAGTTGGAAGTTTGACTGGAGAGGGATTGACTTCAACCTGAGATATGAAATGATTACAGTATTGATTTATGATGGTCTGTTAAGAAGATGATGAAAGTGTTCAGTCCATCTCTCCAGGACGACTGATTACTAATCACTGTGGCACCATTAGTACTGAGTAGCTGAGGAGCAACTTTGACCCATAAATAGCTTTATGGCATCATAAAAGTGCTCTGAATTGTTATTATCAGCATAAAACTGAATTTCATCTGCCTTCTTACTGAGCCAAGACTCTTGCATTTTTCTAAGCTTTGCTTGCACTTTACTTTTGAGGGAGTTAAATGCTGCCTTCTTAGAGATGGATGAACCAAATTGCTAGTAAACTATATGGAGTTCTCATTTTTTCATTTAGCAGCTCCTGAATTTCCCTATCATTTCTGTCAAACTCATCTTGATGCTTGTGAATGTTCTGATCCAGATAAGTAAATGCAGTGTTGTACACCAAATCTCTGAAAGTTATCCTCTCCTTTTCTGCTCCATTGTTGCCAATCACTTATTGGTTCAGCTTTTCCTCCAAGGTAGCAATGAACTGTCTCCACTCAGAGAAGCTCTCTAATTTGCTGACATTAAGTCTTCTGGTAGTCATCTTACCTTGGGACCCACTGCTTTTATCGAATGCTAATATTCAACTTGGAAAGGATGTATATGACCAGTTCAGCATTCTGCAGCACACATAACCTTCATCACTCTCACATTTTGTCTGTCTCTTCTCCTTATGATGACATGGTCTATTAAATACCAATGTTTGCTGCAAGAGTGCATCTACAAAGTTTTATTGCATTCAGATAAACAGAAGACAGTGTAGGTGGTGAGAAGGTCATGAGATGCACAAGTCTTCAGTAGTAAGTAACCATTGCTGTTGCTGTTTCCTCCCAAAGATTTCCTGCCATGTCTGACATGTCAGGTTATCCCCCATGCACAGTAATCTGTGCCTACTGTGGCATTAAAGTCATCCAAATTATAAACTTATCTTCTTTTGGCATATTGATGATAAGGGTCTCCAGGATTTTTTCTTTGACCTCATTGGGGTTTGTCATGGTAGGGGCATACAACTGATGATGATGTTGTGGTGCTTTCCTGAAAGTGTGGCAATGACATTGTCATGAGCTTGTCATTCATTCTTTTTGGTAGGTGTACAAACTTGTTGACTAGATTGGTTTTGGTTGCAAAATTCACTTCATGACACTCTCTATCACTGTGGCCACTCCAGAAAAAAAAATGTATTTTCCAACTTTAACCTCAGTAAGCTGACCTTCATTTTCTAGTCTTGTATCACTCAGGGTTGCTGTTTGAATGTGATACCTGCTAACTTTTCTATTTTATTTTATGCTTTTTTGGAGGGGGGAAGGCAAGGCAATTGGGGTTAAGTGACTTGTCCAAGGTCACACAGCTAGTAAGTATTAAGTGTCTGAGGCCAGATTTGAGCTCAGGTCCTCCTGATTCCAGGGCTGGTGCTCTACTCACTGCCCCACCTAGCCACCTCCTGCTAACTTTTCTCATAAAAGCTATTCTTCTTTTAAATCTATTGGATTTTGTGTAGTCCACAAGTATGAGCACATTCCATCTACTGATGGTCAATGGAATCATCTTTGCACAAGTTTTTGAATGTTGTGTGTGTGTGTGTGTGTGTGTGTGTATGTATGTGTTTATGTGTTTCAGCCACATGGTAGGATCCCCATCTGCCATGGTATGCAGGCTAGGGTTAGGTGGTGAAGCAGCCAATTTTTAGGGCACCTTTTCTAGCCCCTTTTTCATGCCAAGAGGTAAATAGTGTGGTCCTTCAAAAAGGCTGCTCAGATACTTAGGAGGATGCTGAATTCCACCACTGCTTCAGTCCAGTGAGAAGATGATCCTGTGGCCTGGGCTGCTTGTGTGTAGGATTATAACTACAGCTCCCAGTGTATCTGAAACTGCTGCTCTGACACTTGCCTATTACCATAGGACTTTGAGGTAAGTAAAAATTGTAAAATGATACAAGTGTTTTGACTCCCACATAAATTGAATTTGAGTGAGGCAGAGTTGCAGGAAGATGTTGGCTTCATTGTTTCTTGCAGAGTCACTGAAATCCAGTGGCAAGAAAAAAATCAAAATGACTGGTGATGGCTTGGGATATGCAGCAGATGACCCTGGCATCTTGAATGTCTAACTAGGCTCTAAGTGCTCCACAGTAACTGCTTTGGCCACTTTCAGAGGTCATTGGAACAAATTGTTCTCATTGGATCAAATTGTGCTCATTGGAGCAAATTGTGCTCATTCCAACTGGAGAAGTCTTCACATGCTTGGATTAGAACTCCCCCCCCCTCCACCCCCCTGCCGCCCAACTCACACATGGGTTTGAGACTCCTCTGTTACCCTCAACCTAGTTTAACCCAACTGCCAAAAAGGTTTACTTGGATGTGGCTGCTGTGTATGCTACAGCTTCTTGGAGCCACAGGTGAGAGTTGGAGGAAGGTGGACACCAAAAGCCATGAAATCGGATTGGCTGCCCTCACACAAAAGCTATTAGCTTTCCTGGGACTCATCCTACAGCCCATACATTTTGACAGAAAATCAAAGGATAACTGAGATAGTTAAATGATACAACAGAGTGCTCAGCCTGGGGTCAGGAGGACCTAAGTTCAAATTCAGTTTCAGATACTTATTAGCTGTGTGACTATGGGCAAGTTACTTAACCTTTACCTACCTCAGTTTACTTATTTGTAAAATGAGAATAATAATAGAACCTACTTGTAGGGTTGTTTTGAGGACCAAATAAGATATTTGTAAAGTATTTCATAAACTTTAAATGCTAATTATTATTAATACAACCTTGGATCTATATAGAACCTTACCATCCCATAGCCTATATCTTTGTCTTCTTTAATCAATCCTCATAAAACCCCATGAATTAGCAGCTGGCAAATACTATGTAGCAGTATAGCTGTATATAGTACACTAATTTTTTAATATGTCAAAACAAAGGCACAGAAATATTAAGTAATTTGCCCAAGACACTCAGCAAGTCATTAACTCTACACAAACCAGAACCTAAACACACTAATTCCCCTCATTCTATCCATAATATTACTAATTCTTTGCATTGTCAAAGAGATTGCAGAGTGTGATTTTAATTTAAATCATTAGCATCAGTATCCATTAGACTTAAATTTAATCCCCTGCAATGTGTCTATATTTCAGTATCAACTTTCATTTCAATGCAGAGGAGTGATACCTTTCAGTCTCTGACATTTAGTGTACCTTTGAGGAATCCTGATCTCTCTTCTAATGAATACAAAAGCATACCATCACCTTTCCTTGGAGGCAAGATCTCAAGAATTTGTGCTACTATCCTAGATGCAGACTTTTTTCTTAAATGAAGGTTATATTGCTTTTCATTGACATTTACAATAGTTGTATGGTCTAAAAAATGAATGGGAGACAGGCATCCTGAATTTGGTTTCTTAAACGAAATAGTCTTTTTGCAAGAATTCTTTCGTCTGTGTCCTGGGATCTAGGCTACAAATGAGGTTAATAACTAGCACCTCCTAACATTAGGTTCTGTGAATAATTAATGGTTTATTTTTTTAAGTTTTAATATCTTCATAAGGAAGACACTACTTACATGCGAAGCATTCATAAATATGTGCTGTGTGTGTGTGTGTGTGTGTGTGTGTGTGTGTGTGTGTGTGTGTGTGTTAAGGGACCAAAATAATTCAAGGCAGATCAGGGTGATGTAACAGATTTTGGATTTTTAGGGGTTGTGTTTTAGTTATATTTTCATGGTAATCTTTGTCTTCATAATGCCCAAACAACCAGCTTACCCATGAATTTCTTTTTCCATGGAGCTGACCAGTTGAGTTTGTATCACTTAGACATAGTTCCTGTGTATCTGCTGCAGCCTTTAGGCTGCATGTCCATGTTCTCTTTGTCCAGGGAAGAGAAAATTGATAGGAAGAAACAGGCTGTTCAGCATGAAAGCTAACTACTGATTTTTAAAGCTACAAGCCATTTTTGAATGCAAGCAGTAAACTCTCAATTATTCAGGAACCAGCGAGTCTGTGGTTTATCTTGGCCCTTTCCTTACTCTATGTATTTCGGCTGCCTCCTAGTCTTTGGTGATTTCATTGCTCACTATAACTTCCCCTGGATTGAGCAGTGGTTATGTGAAGAGGGGAAATTCCCAACCATCAAACTGTTTGTTAAGAGGCAAATGTATGAAGTAGTGGGGTGGTGGTATTGAAAGGATTGGCCCAAATAAAGTTAAAAGAATGATCTGCAGATTCTAAAGTCCATCCTTTCCTTTCTTGACACTGCAGTGGGGACTGCTATCCTAAAATGTTATCTTGGGAGTAACGGGGGAAAAGGGGAATCTTAGTAATATTTCACTGAAATAACTTAAATGTTTTAAATATCATTATTTTTTTCAGGCATAGTACAGCTGAAAAAACGCTGGATCTGAAATAAGAGGATATAGAATCAAATACTACCTCTGTGACTTGCAGAGTGGGTCACATAAATTTTCTAAACCCCAGTTTTCCTGCTCTACAAATTTCAGGTTTACTAGGTGATCTCAAAGGTCACTTCTAGCTCTAAATCCTATGACCAAATGAAATAACTCATGTAAAGTGCCGTGCAAACCTGAATGTAATGTGTAAATGTCAGCCATGATGATGATCACCAATGATGATAACCTTACAATTTAAACTCTCCAATTCTTTTTTTTTTTTTTTTTTGCTTTGTGGAGGGGGGAAAGCAGGGCAATTGGAGTTAAGCGACTTGCCCAAGGTCATATAGGTAGTAAGTGTTAAGTGTCTGAGGCCGGATTTGAACTCAGGTCCTCCTGACACCAGGGCCAGTGCTCCATTCACTGCACCACCTAGCTGCTCCACAAACTCTCTAGTTCTTAAACTTACACATCATTAAGTTAATTTCAGGAACTTTCCTGGGACTATTCCTTGGACTCTGGAAGTTGGATGATCAACAAAGAAAAAAAGGAAATATAGTCACCTCTCATATGGTAGTGATGCAGATAAGCCCAAACAGAAGATTGTGTTAAATTCATTGGGATTTGACTTTCAATGCAATAAATGATTTTATACCAAATGTATTTTCTTAATTAAGCACATACTAATGATTTATTTGTATATATTTTGTGCAGCATCTTACAGAAAGAGGAGACATCTAGGAAGCATGTTGGATGGATGGTGAAGGGAAGTCAGCTGAGAATGAAAAATATGACCAGATAATTCACAAAGTGTGTTATCACCCACAGACAAATAATTTAAGGTTGTTGCTATTTCTTAAATTCATTCAGTAAATGAAACCAAGGGACACAAATGAATTTGCATTATCTAAGATGTTCAGGTGATAATTTATTTTCATCGCTATGCTTTGATTTGGCTTGATGGAAGAGATATTAATTTCATTAAATTATAGTCTCTGGCATTTGATCAACCATTTGATTCAGAAATGTTTAATTATAAAAATTAGAACTCATTTAATTTTATGGACACTGAATGGCAACAGGAAACTACCAATAAAATGTTTTAGTAATGGAAATATGAAGATCAATGTCCATAGCACAAAACGGGTCAGTCAAATTATAAACCTACATTTCATCAACCCCAAACAAATGTACAAACAAATCTCCAGAGCCTAGAGGATATCACAAAAATAATCTAGCACCACTGAAGAGAGACTACTTATCAAAATCAAAACCCAAGAAATGACAACCCAAGGACAGAGAATGTGCATAGCAGTTTAAAGTTGAATGACAAACCCTCTGATCATAAGCTACTAGAGAGCTTCTAAAGGCAATAACTTCTAAGACTATCTTAACCCTGGACACATAATTTACACAGCTCAAGTTTATGGTATTTTTGCACATAGTGCATGCTGCTAATAATGCCAATACTATAATCTTGATTCCCATTGTTAATCAATGGGAAAAAAGGAAAAAAAACACTTACGTGGCTTTTATTTTGGCACTTTCCTTACTCTCTCTATGTCTGCTGCCTCCTAGTCTTTGGTGATTTCATTGCTCTCTATGACTTCCAATGGCTGAGCAGTAGTTATGTTAAGAGGTGAAATTCTCAACCACCAAGCTGTTTCTTAACAAGCAAATGTTTGGGAAAAAAGGAAAAAAAATTCCTGTTCAATGTCAAAAATGTCAAGTCACCTAAAAAATGAATTCCATAAATCAGAAAGAGAATGGAAATAAGGGAGAATGGATAATGTCCAAAATGTTGTGACTGGTTTTAGGATGAAAGACCAGACCTCAAAATACAGCTTAATGATATCTTTTTATACAAAGAATTATTCCAATAATCTTTTCCAGGTCTGGAATTCTATTAACCTCAGAAGGAGACAAGAAACAGTAAGGTATGGTGGGAACAAATAGGAAAAATAGATTGGAGGGGAGTGGAAAGGAATAGTGGAGAGAGGAAGGCTTATTAGGAGGCTATTGCAGTAGTTCTGAAGAGTTGTAATGAAGATTGTCAGGGCAGTGAGAACAAAGAGGAGGGTTGAGCAGGATAGAAATTGTGGGAGGAGAAATTGTGGTTTGTACTAGGCAAAAAAAAAAATGACATGAGTGAGAAAGGAGAAGAAAGAATGAACAATCCTGAAGTTATAAACATAGGAGACCAGTGAAGCATGGTGGTACCAATAACCAAGAAAATTCTGAATTTGCTGATTCTTTGTAGTCAGATCTTTTTTTTTTCTTTTGTGGCTTTGGAACCTGTGCTAAGCGCAGAGACAGCAATCCTGGAAAGTAAATACATAGGCGTTAGGATGGCCCTCCCATAGGGCAACTTCTGTTTGAAGCTAAGTAAGCCAAGAAGAAACAGCACTTTATAGGAAAGACATTTTTGTTGGAATAAAATAGTAAAGAGACT
Organism: Pseudochirops cupreus; assembly: GCA_028627135.1. NCBI lineage: Eukaryota > Metazoa > Chordata > Mammalia > Diprotodontia > Pseudocheiridae > Pseudochirops > Pseudochirops cupreus. Next base: position 375,376,473 of record CM053580.1, on the reverse strand, counting down.
GCTCATGTTGTAAGGGGTTTGGGCATTTTTCCATTGTGATTCATAAACTATAATGTAATATACTTGTGCATATGTAGGAAAAACACCTTCAACAAGCCATATGCAAACTAATCTTTGGATGCAACTTTGATCAGTGTGTAGTTTAAGGGGTGGGAGGAATCACTTTCCCTAAAAATCAATTTAGGATCTTATGCAGTGCTGTAATTAAGGCATTTAGAAAAGCAAGAAACCTAGCGCATCTGCCCTGTGTACATATATCTTCTGCTCTACCATCTCCACCTTCCATCCTGGGGAAACAGTAGGTAAAAGTGAGTAGAAAAGTAAAGCAAGTTGTTTGAAAGATATGAAGGAAGAAAGCTGAAGCAAGAGATTCTTTACAAAGGATTCAACACTAAATTCTACTTGGGAGATGGAAAAAAAAAGTCATATAGCTCCAGGTCCTATCACCTTAGGCAGAATGAGGTAGCTTGGTGGTTTTCAAAACAGAGTCCCAATGAATCCTCAGATTCTGTGGCCCATCCCCTAAGTTTTCTCTATGAAAATGTAGTGCAATTAAATGTGTGTGTGTCTTTTTGCCTAGAGACCCCACAAAACAGAACACCATCATGTAGGCATTTAAGAGAAGAAAAAAAACAAATGCCAAAGTTTGGATGTAGTCAAGAATATATAGTATAGAGCAGCAAGTGGAGTTTTGAATTGACAGTTTAAGCAAGGTTTGTCAAAAGGATTGTTAAGAGCCATTGATTGGTAAAAGACACTAAAAGTGTTTGTGAGAGACAAGAAACAGTAATGCACACAGAATCAGTTCAAAAAGGCTGAGGAAAAGCCATTAAACAGAGAAGTATCATGACTGAATATAGATTAATTCAACAGATTCCTTACAACTTAATAACTGCTTATGGGCAAAATATTGTGCGAGGAACTAATGAGACAAAAAGAAAATAGTCTGTAACCCCAAATACTGTAAGAATATAACATATACAAATAAGTATGACCTAACATAATTTGAGGAGGGACAGAGTATTAATGGGGGCAGGAAGGATCAGGGAGAGAACCTGATTTTTAACAGAATCTGAAGGGCAGCATTCTGTATGTTCTTCTGTGAACTTGCCAAAGTATCTTCCCTCTTTTATTCAAACTACATGAAATATCCCCTTCTTCAGATAAGTAGAAGAGAGTTGATACCATGCTTCTTGCATTTATGATCTATAGAAAGACATGGAGATAGAAGATAGAATGTTCTTTATGGGACACAACAGGTACATGAGGGGCAGTAATGTTCAATAAGATGATAAAGAAAGTCTAAATTCAGATTGTGAAGAACTTTAAATAACAAACAAAAGTTTGTATTTTATTCTAGAGGCAAGACAAGAAAGAATCACTGGAGGCTCTTCAGTAGAGAAGTGACATGCTCAGACCTATACTTTGGGAAGATGACTTTGGCAGCTATGTGAAGGATGGACTGTGGCAGGGAGAGACTGGAGGGAAAGACAAAGGAGGTTATTGTAGTATTCCAGGTGAAAGATGATAATAACTTCAAATGGGGTGGTTGCCACAAAGATGGAGAGTAGGGGGCACATGCAAAAGATATGATGGTACTAGGATCACTGAGATTTGTCAATTTATTGGTGAATGGAAAAGGTTGAAGGAAAAGGATGAAGCAAAGATAACCCTAAGGTTATGAAATATGTTCTCAGAAGCCTTAAGAAGCAGTAATTATAAGAATTCCAAGTAATTCTGGCTATGCTTATTCTCACAATGAAAATACCGAAAATTATCCATTATTCATGTCTTTATTTTATTACTGATGTCAATGTTAATCTATTGTATATTCAGTAATTCTAGTGCTTAATTCTAGGAGATTAAGGGATTTAGTACAGAGACATAAATTACTATGGGGAAAGGAGTTTTTCTTCCAATTTATTAAATAAATAATAATGAATTGGTAGGGGCTCTGAATAGAGTTGATTGAGAGATATGTTGAAATTTAATTATTTAATGAGGAAATATACAAACCTATGCATGGATTACCCCAGAGTTCTGGATAAGATTAAATATGAGAATAAATAAAGTAGCAGGCTGAGGAATGACTTACAAGTAAGGTTGGTAGGCCCCCAAATCCTTGGTTACATATACATTTTCTCATTTAATTCTTATGATGAGGTAAGGAGAGCTAATGAGTATCCCCCTTTATAGATGAGGAAAGTTAAAGAGACTTACTCAAAGTTACATAGTTAGTAATTGGAAGACCCAAGATTCAAACCAGGTCCCTTGACCCCAAATCTAGTTCCTTTGAACTGTATCACGCTACTTCAAACCGTAATGAACTTTGCCATTTCAAGGAGTTCCAGTCTTCCTATGACATTTTAGTCTACCTCATGTTATGGGAAGCTTCTATATCTGAGTCCCTGCAAAGTCAAACCAAAGTAATAATTATAACAATAACATTTAATATCTTTGACACTTTTACATAACTTCTACTTTTGTCTTGCATTTTACTTTGCCTCTTTTGATCCTCACAACAATCACATGAAATGGATGCTAAAGGCATTACTATTCCAATTTTACATATATGCAAACAGATCAATTGACATGTCTAAAGATATACAGCTCAGGCAGCTTAGATGAAAAACCAGCTCTTCCTGACTGCGGTTACAGCTCTCCTTCTATTACAGTGGTTCTCAACCTGTGGGTTATGTTCAATTTGTAACAATGAAAATACATCCTGCATATCAGATATTTAAATTACAATTCATAACAGTAGAAAAATTATAGTTATGAAGTAGCAACAAAAATAATTTTATGGTTGGGTGTCACCACAACATGAGGAACTGTATTTAAAGGGTCGCGGCATTAGGAAGGTTGAGAACCACTCATCTATTACATATTGCTAGGAGATGGTTTTGAGGATTCGGCACATAAACAACTGAAGCACAAATAAACAAAATTTTATATATATATATATATATATATATATATACACATATATATATACATGTCTTAGAATGTTCTTTGTCTTAATGTACTATCTTACTATATACTATACTATATATATATATACTATATATAGATGTATATTTTTCATATTATTCACATGCATGCATGTATATATCTGTATGTATGTATATATGTTTGTGTTCCAGACCCTTTGTAACTAATTAGCATAAAATCGGTCTCACCTGACCTTCTGCATATGGTTTCCACATAAAAGTTTGAAACAGCAATATTCTTTATTTTTCCATAACCAAAATCAACAACACAGTATTTTGGTAGGTTTCTTAAATAATACTAGGCAATAAGTAAGCTCCCTTCAAATCAACAAGCATTTGCTTATTCAGATTTGCTAAATTCCTAGCATGTGCAAGGCATGAGAATAAAGGTTTGGAATACAAAGATACCACTGGCATTACATGAGGAATTTATACTCAGGAAGAATGATGGGGCCCATACACAAATAACCATGTAGAAGTTAGAAAGTGTGAAGAGGGTTGGAGAGATTGAAAGAGCTAGCGAGTTAGGGATTACTTTTATCTGGGAGGATCATGGAAGACTGCATGACAGAGGTAGCACTTTAACTGGTACTTGATAGAAGGGAAAGATTTCAAGACATGGAAATATGAAGTAAGTCTTATTCCATGACTGGAGAGTTAGTGTATGCAAATTCACAGAGGCTAATCCAGATAGGAGAACGGTTAGTAATCCGGTTTGGCTGAAATATACATTATGTGAAGAAAAATAGAGTAAAATAAATCTGAAACGATAGTTAAGAGCCATATGGTAAAAGACCTCAGAAGCCAGGCTCAACGTGGTATTGAGCTGGAAAGGATATGCATCTATGACAAAGGAAAAGTATGTACCCTGGGGGCACAAGGTGCCTAGAGCTTGGGGCATAAATATTAGCAAACCCTAGCAACTGTACCAAAAGCTAGGAGGCAAGGGAATATTGAGAGTCAGGAAATTATCTACAGTGCCAAATGGTAGGATGAGTACATGCATTTCATCTCTAATGACCTCTATTAGAATGGAAGCAAAGCCCTGGTTAATGGTATCTAAAAATGCTTAATTCTTTAGATGGAGGAGGGAACAGTCCTCTTTCAACATAAAGTTGGCAGGCTTAAAAAAGTTAAGAATAAAATCATGTTAAATTTATTTTAATCCATTCACCTTAGGGATTTAATCGCCATTTCAATTACTGCAGGCTAAAGCAGTCCAAAAAGCTTTTCCTCTATGAGAAAATGATGCCGTGTTTAGTTTTTGCAACACCTTTAGCCAAAAGTTATACGGCTTTTTCAGGAAGTTTTTCTTTATACAAGGTCTGGGCCAGGGCACCAAAGGCCTGTTGCACAAGGAAACAAATGTCCACTGTACTTTACCAAGTTTATACTATATAGGTTAAATATAAGTGTTATTTTCATGAATTAGAAATAACATGGAGTCTAAAGTGAAGTGGATATGAAATCTGTTTCCAAGATGAGATGAACACCTAGGTTTTGGCCAGGTTATGTCAAATAAGTCCTTGGGGGCTTCTTAAAGTTGCCAAATCAGAAGGATGTCTGGATGCCTAACCTTGCTTTCATTCCATGCTTTCCAGTGCTCTCTGCCAACATGAATGGCAGCAGCCATCACCTCTATTTTGCAAAGGGGGACACAGAGGCACTGAGGGTCAAAGACAAAATGATAGAGCCAAGGTCTTGTGACTCCCAGGCCACAGTGCTTTCCCTTCTAGCACCACATGGCCTTGGAGTGAGAGATGAGTTATTTCCACAAAATTAATCCTTTTGGAAGATAATCTGGGGGAAAAATGGATGAACATATTGAGACCCTGGAACTTAGAATTAATGTAGCAGGGAAAAAGCTGCCTTCCAAGAACCTGATTATAGGCAACTTGGCATCAGATTATAGAAATGAATTTTGGAAGCCTAAGACACAAACACGCAAAACCCTGTGCATCCAGAATGTTAGAATAACCCTGACTTAGTTTTCTTCTTAAGCCCTATAACTACTTAATGGGATTTCATTGCTTCCTCTTATTTATGATTTAAATAATTTGTAGGCACACCAAGATCATCGCCACCAACATTTTGCTTTCTAGGGATTTTTGAGAAGTAGGGACTTTCTAATTCTTTGTATTTGTATCTATACCTAGCACAATGTCTAGCATACCTTAAGTGCTTAATAAATGTTTGTAACTGATCAGTTGTTTGATTGATGGCCCTTTAGCAAATTTCTAAAATTGATCTTAAATATCTTATGCCCTTGAGAGAAACCATACAAGGAAAACAAAATAAGCCATACATGAAAATTAACTCTCATTACTTAATAGTTATACCTTCTAAGTCTTAAATCAAGGCTAAAGAAATAAATTTTTTTTTCCCTATGGACAAGAGAAGACTGAGGTGATGAGCGATCTAATAAGAATCCTTAGAAAGATGAAAATAGTGATAAATTATTTTCAATTTCCAATTTGTACTAAGTTCTAGTTTGTCATCAACTAGTATTGAACAAATCACTTTAATCTTTCTGAGTCCCATTTTCTTTATCTATAAAATGAGTACATTAGAGTAGATGGTCTCCAAAGTTCCTTCTATTTCTGAGATTCTATGATTACACAGGGAGCATAGATTTCACAGAATGACTGGATTTTAGAGCTGAAAGGGATCTAGTCTAAATTCTTACTTTTACAGATAATGAAACTGAAGCTAAGATTGATAAAGTGACCCTTATAGCTAATAAGTGATAGTCACAGAATCAAAGGCTCTCAGAGTTGGACGGGAACTCAGTGGTCATCAAGTAAAATGTCTACTTGCCCAAGAATTCTCTCTGCAACATCCTTCCCAAGTGCTTATCTGGAAGCAACTTAGTCTCAAAGAAGAGATATGAGAAGACAATTCTCTGTGCTCCTTTGTAGAGGTGGGGGACCATAGGCGTGGAATACTAAATATAAGATCAGATTCTTTGCATGTGTTGGTTATTTTTGTGGAACTTCCCCTCCACTCTTTTCTTCCTCTTTTTTTCAAAGGAATGTGTTTCTGAGAGGGGGGTAAGGGGAGGAATGCAGATAAGTGATATAAAAATAAAAAAACATTAACAAAAATATTAATTTTTGTTTAAATACCTTTGTTGATAGGGAACCTACTACTTCCTGAAACAATGGGACAATTCTAAGTTGTTTTTTTTTAAGTCATAGGTCTTAAACTCTTTTATATTGCTTTTATTCACTCACTCATTTATTTATTCATCTATGGTTTTGTTTTGTTTTTCAGTTAGACACAGGAAAGAATGAGGGTGTCTTTAAAATGAGAAAATCTCCTTATCTACCTGGAACAGAATAAATGAGGTGATCCTTCTTGAACACTAAGGGATGAGCTAGCTATCTTGCCTCATAAGCTCAACATTCTGGTGAGATAATGCAGAACTTCCTAAAGGTTTCTCTGAAGAAAGACATCCAGGTCTTCTATAGGAGGTCAGTTTCATTTATTTGAAAGTGAACTTTAGTCAGCTCAAGAATTCTGGAATGATTTATAATCATTTGTTTGCAAGGAAGCCAGTTTTAAAGTCCCAGAGATGATTTGAACTCTTTTTCTATCACGGTGCAGCCAGAGCAGTTGATCCCAGATATATCCAGATGGTTTGCATTGCTTAGGCTTATTTCTGTTAAACTGTTTAATGTTGTTAATAATCCTTTTAATATATTTAAATTTGTGTGGGGGGTAAAGGAGGACAGAACTGATGCAGATTGGAAGTCACAGCTCCCGCAGGGCTTCTGTTGATTTGTTACATCCAACTGTGGTCTCTGGTACGTGTTCCAATTTTGTTGAACTCAAATCAACCTCTTTCTTGAAGCTGTGGCATTTCACTGTAATGGATTCATTACAAGGGAGATATTGGGGAAATGTGGATGTGACTGATTATGAGGCATGCATCTTTACCTAGGTGACAACAAATTTTCTAATAGAAATAATCAGACTTTTAGGGAATTCAAGTCATTTCATCAAGGATGTATTCCTCATACATGTCTGCCTACTCTGCAAGACTGGTCATACAAAGACAAAAATGAAACTGACTGCCCTCGAGGAACTTATATGTTATTATTAAGCTACTAAGCACCAAGCATATTCTATTTTAACAGCAGATTTCTCTCACTGACATTGTATGTGAAGTACAAAGACAGGCTGAGCTACAGTGGACAACGTTGGATAAGTTTTTAGAATTTCCTGAATTGTGCTTTCTATAAGCCTATTTTTACACAATTGGATGTGATGTTCATGGTAAAAGTGGTAAAAAAAAAACCCACCAAATAATTTTGAAAAGTGTATCTTAAATAAGATATAAAAAATTCTAACACTAAAGGTTCATGAGTAAATTTGTGTGAAGGTAAAAAGTTATATTAATAGCCTATTAAATAAACTACTAAAAATGAATTCTTAAGATGATATAGACTGAACTGTCAAAGCCTAACTATTATATAGTCCAAGTATAAATTTTAAACTCCTCAATTGTACAAATGCTCCCCCAAAATCAGGAAGAAGGATGCTGGTAAAAAGAAACTTTTAGTAACATCTTCTTCTTTCCTTCTCTGGGAACAAAGCATTTTTATCTATTTTCTATTTTACTGCTAGAAGGTAGAATTAGGTTTTGACCTGCCTCTAGCTCCTGAAAACCAGAAATAAGATGTGTTCTCAACATGACCCTGAACACTTGGATTGGAACTGCTATATTGCCCCTATAGAAAGCAGCATTGTCATTCTGGTTCTCCCTGTGTTTCCTCCTAAATACCTGCTTTTCTCATGAGAGCTGGAGAGAAAAGAACAGTGAGCCTTCTTAAGGCAATATCATGGAAGGCAAGTAAAGGGAGTATATTTTATTGTCTCTCAAGTTCCACAAGTCATACTTTTTATGCCTGTGAAAGTATACATAGCAATTAGTGGGATCTGTGGACCCACTGATATTTGGCCTGCCTATTTTCAATTTGGCTAATACAGCTGGCTACAGCATGGAAAAAAATTCTGATCCCAAGATGCTACTAATTCTCATTTGTTTAGTGCTTTAAATTTTTCATGGTGCTTTTTTTTTTTACAACAGTCTAATGAGATTAGGTTGTCATGCCCAATTAGCAGATGAGAAAAATGAAATTTGGAGTTTGGGTAACTCTCCAATGATTGCAGCTAGAAAAGGGTCAGATGGAATACTTGAACCCAGATCTCCTGAGTCATAATCCAATATGCTTCCAATGGTATCTCTGAGGTCAAGATCATAACCGATGGAGCCTTCTGTGGCTGAATGACTTTTTGAAAGTTATTTAAACTTTCCAAACCTCAGTTTTCTCATTTACAAGATAAGGATAATTGTACCTCATAAGAATGATATGAGAGGGGCAGCTAAGTAGTAGCACAGTGAATAGAGTACCAGCCCTGGAGTCAGGAGGACCTCAGTTCAAATCCGGCCTCAGACACTTAACACAAAAACTAGCCCTGTGACCTTGGGCAAGTCACTGAACCCCAATTGCCCTGCCTTTTCCCCTCCAAAAAGGAAAAGAAAAAAGAATGAAGTGAGGATCGCATGAGACAGGCCTACACGTGTTGATTTAATTAGCATAGGGAACTCTAGAATGAGGAAATGTGTTGTCCCATTGTGGGTAGGTCCCTTCTTTGAGATAGTAATATGACTTGTTCAGCCTCATACAGCTGGCAGGGATCAAAACCAGGACTTGAACTCAGGTCTTCCTAGCTCTAAGGCCAGCTCTCCATTCACTTTGCCACAGAGTTTCCCCATCCCTTTTTTTTTTTCCTTTTTGGAGGAGAGAAGGTAGGGCAATTTGGCTTAAGTGACTTGCCCAAGGTCACAGGGCTAGTTTTTGTGTTAATTGTCTGAGGCTGGATTTGAAATCAGGTCCTCCTGACTCTAGGGCTGGTGCCCTATTCACTGCTCCACCAGCTGCCCCGCCCCATCACTTTTTAAAGGACTGATCACATGAGATGATATAGCCATCACATCCAGCATTATATAAACTGCCTTTGAAGGCAGAGAATGTTTCCTGTTTGTCTTTCTGTCCCCAGTGCCTAGAAACTTGCTTTGAACATAGTAGGTGGTTTAATAAATTAATGTTAAATTGAACAAGTACATGTGGATTCACTTTGAATTCACAATGTGCTGTGTAATGTTATTATTATCATAAGCTCAGTGACACTGAATTTTTAAATCCTTTGTTCCTGCTTTTATCCAAACATTCTTGACTAGTTTAAAGTCCCTGAAAAGAACAATGAGGCATGAGATAGAGTGAGAGTATTCACAGAGGAATGTCATAATTAGTTTGAGCAGGAAGCCCCAGCCAACTGCAATTTGACTAGTCTAAGCTTGAAATTAAATTTCATTTTTCTGCCCATCACTCCAACCTGATCACGAATACAAAGTCACAATCATGACTGGGCAATGAATTGGACCCTAGCTAATTACATAACTATGTTTCATATTTGAAGATGGTATCACTTAACTATTAGGAAGGCATGTTCTTTGAATTGTTTTATGCATACACATACAGAGAAGCAGCCTGGTATTCCAAGAAGGACACTAGATTTAGTGCTAGCACCTTGATTCAAATTCCAGCTCTTTCACCTGCTGCCCAAGTGACCTTGGACAAATTACTTAACCTTTATCTATGCCTCAATTTTCTTGTCTGTACATGAAGGGGTTTTGCCAGAAAACAGATAAGGGCCCTTCCCTTTTAAAATCTGATAAATGTAAATTCATGCATCTCATTTTTTAAGTACTATACTCTAGAAGGAATGCTGAACTTGGAATAAGAAAATCTGTATCTATGTATCAATCCTTATAACTATTGTGTGACCCTGGACAAGTCCCTTCACTTTTCTGATTCTCAGCTTCATTATAGCCAGAAAATGGATAGTGATATTTGCAGTGGATACCACACAGCATTGAAAAGTGATTTTTAATCTTTAAAGTTCTAATTATTATTACTGCTTGCTGATTGTCCATTATGATGCAGGGAAATGTGCTAGGTATTGTGTGGTATACAAAGATGACTGATACAATTCTTGCTCTTAAGGAGTTTAGAATATAGTAAGGGAGACCAGACAACTGTATAAAACAGAATAAAGCATTAGGTAGCATGAAGAATGGAACAAAATAGTGTTCTGAGGAAGGGGAGACCATTTCTAACTGGTTCAATACAGGGAAGGCTTCAATTAGGAGGTGATATCTGAGTTGGATATTGAAAGGTTGGCTGGATTCCAATAGGAAAAGGTTGAAAGAGGACAATCTAATCAGAAGAAATAGTATGGAACTAGAAGAATGGCATAAAGGTTAGAATATGCTAAACAGATATACAAATGGTATATGTGTGCATGTAAGTGGTGTGTGTGTGCGTGTGTGTGTGTGTGTGTGTGTGTGTGTGTATTTGGAAAGAGAGATGTGTAATATATTTTATACATTAGATCAAGGAAAATGACTTTCTACAAATGATATATGACATGGCCCTCTCCACTTAATCTTCAGAGGAACCTTTATAAAAATTCAATTTCATTTCTTTAGAGATCTATTTGTGACTATTTAGTCCTAATAGATTATGTCTCTCTAGAATTCTAAGGGAAAAAATATTAAGAGCTATTTGAAAAGTTTTGTTTTTTCTTTATCCAAATATGTGCTTTAATGTTTGTCTGGGTTGAAATGATGGGAAAAAATGAAAATTTTCTATACAAACATTATTTCTTTTTGAGGATAAAATAGAGGTAATTGTTCCGTTTTGGAGCTGAATTTAAAATCTTATTTTCTAAAGCTAATATCAAACAAATATCTTGGTTTAGTTAATTCAATCAATGAACATTTATTAAGTGACCACTAGCAGGTGAGTCTCTGCACTAGGAACTGGGGATAAAAAGATAGATATGACATATCTATTCTCAAAGGGGTTGTACAATTGAATAGTCTTAAGAGATGGGAGATAATAACTAGGAAGCAAGTGAATTGAATAGAAGTTTTTCTAGTCTTGTAAAATTTAGTAAGTTGATAGAAATGAAGTAAATAACAGTTTGGGACTGATAACAGATATCAAAAGGGAAAATAAAATTAAAATTTCTGTAAAATTCATTTCAAAAGAAGGGAGTTTTTTTTTTTAGAAATGATTTGACAAGATTTTTTCAGTTAGACTCCCAAATAAAAAGAAATATCTGAGTTGATTAGCCAAGAGCATAAGATTTAGGTTACAAAGAAAAATCTATATTGTTATTATTAACAAATGGATAACAAAAAATCAGGTAAACTTGGACAAGAAGAACAAGGCGTTGAAATATTCTGTTTCAAAATGAAGCACCTTAATTCCACTGCATTGTCTTTGTAATGAGAAACAATCAATTAGACTGAAGATTTAGACTGGGACTGTCTCCATTTCTGAGGGTGAGAAGACTTGTCTGAGATAAGTAATTATTATGCTATTCTTTTATTTTTAATGCTCTATGGACTACTGAACAAGTGGACAGAATAACTGCTTTCCATAGCCTAATAAAAGAATCAGGATGTGAACTCACCCTCTGTAGGTTTGTTCAAGGTATCTGCACTAAAACTCCAGGAACAGAGGCAACAGGGATGCCAATACCTCATCCCTCTTTCTAATACTAACGCACTGTACATCACCTTGAAAAGTATTTCCTTACTCTTCCATTCCCTTCCCCTCATAAGATGAAAGAGTGTTTGGTATTTGAAAGAAGTAATATAATTATTGGTATCACAAGCATCATTATCCTCTCTGAGAGAAACAATAGAGACCCTTACAGTATTTTTAAGCAGTGGAATCTTAGAATGACAATTTAACTGTCATTCTATGAAGAATCTGTAAGGAGGCTGAGACGCTGTTAACTATGATAGCCAAAGAAAGGACAAATTTTTTAAAAAGACTAGGAGAACTTTACTTCCTGAGCAAATTGAATTTAATCCTTGTGATGTGAAAAAAAGCAAAATCATAAAGACTTACTTAAGAAAATACTTTGATATTTTGAGAGAATTCAAAGGTAAGATTATTTCTAAAATTGATAAAAAAAAATAACAAAGTTGTGGTGGGGTCTAAAGGTGACTTTGACTTTGATCATTATATTTTGGAAATACTATTTGTGTCTTTGCTTTATTATTGATCACACAGTTAGTAAACATTATAGTCACTAACTTTGATGTTTATTTTAAGCTTAGGGAGCAAAAGCTTATAAGAAAAGAAGTTTCTCTTCTCCACAATCTCCGTATTTCCAAACATCCTCATTTCTCCAAATATCTTCACTCTAGATTTTCTATTACCGTTATGCAATCTGTCAGTGACATGATGTCATGGTAGTGATAGCAAAAAAAAACAAACAAAAAAACTCCCGATTTGGAAACATTGCCTGTATCATACGATAATAGAGAAAGTTTACTGAAGTCTATGAAGAAAGATGATTAAGCAAACTAACTAGATTATTCACAGAGAAAAATAAAATCTTAATGACTCTGGAGTTTAGCAAAACTATCAGAAGCAAACGTGAAATTTAAAAATGTTTAAGTGTTTATGTACAAGATATAATAAAGGATTCATTTAGAGAAAAGATAAAACATGGTCCCGCCCTCAAGAAACTCACTGTCTAGGAAGAACAACATAAAACTTCAATAATAATTATGTTATTATTATCACTTCTATTATGTGGAAAGGTGCAAAGAAAACATTGTGAGAAAGTTGAGGAGGGAAACAATCAGGAAAAGCTCTAGGGTAGAGGTCACAATTGAGGTAGGCTTCCAATAGTGGGTAAATTATATTAATATACCAATGTGCTAACATACCCATATATTAGAGAGTAATAAAAAAGGTTTTATAAAATAAGTTTACCTATTAGCTTAGTAATTTCAAATATGATGAGAGACTACTAACCAGTCCATAAATTCCAATCAATAAACATTTATTAAGCACCCACCATGTGCTGAGCACTGAGGATACAAAAAGAACCAAAGTATAGTCCCTGCCCTCAAGGAGCTTACAATCTAATAGGGGAGACAATATGCAAACAAAAATACTCAAAGCAAGCTACATAAAGCATAAACAGGAGATAATGAAAAGAAGGAAAACATTGGTATTAAGAGGGATTAGGAAAGGCTTCCTGTAGTTAGGATTTTAGTTGGGATAAAAAAAAAAAGCCAGGAATGTCAGTAGTCAAAGTGGAGGAGGGAGAGCATTCCATTCATGGAGGAGAGCCAGGAAGAAAGTTCAGATCTGAGAGATAGATTGTCTTCTTTATGGAGCAGCAGAAGGCCAGAGTCACTGGATTAGGATTGAAGAGAATATGTCAGAGAATAAGGTGCAAGGCTGGAAAGAATCCAGGTTATTAAGGGATTTGAATACCAAACAGAGCATTTTGTATTTTTTTCCTGGAGGCAATGGGAAGCCACTGGAATTTATAGAGTAGGGAGGTGACTTACTCAGACTTTCATTTTAGGAAAATTATTTCAGTGGCTGGATGGAGAACGGATTAGAGTGGGGAGAAAACTGAGGCAGGCAAGCCCACCAGCAGGTTATTGCAGTAATCAAGGTGTGAGGTGATGAAGGCCTGCACTAGACAGGGGGAAGTGTCAGAGAAAAAGAATGGAGGCTTATTGGAGAGAAGTTGCAAAGGGAAAATTGACAGCCCTTGGCAACAGCTTGGATCCAGAGGGTGAGAGATAGTGAGGTATCCAGGACGACTCCTAGATTGTGAACCTAAGTGACCAGGGGGATGACATTGCCCTCTACACTAATAGTTAAGGGGAGAGTGGGGAGGGTTTAAGGAAAAAGATAATAGTTCAGTTTTGGACATATTGAGTTGAAGATTTCTACTAGACAGCCAGTTCAAGATGTCTGAAAGGGAGTTGGAGATGTGAAATTGGAGGTCATCAGAGAGATTGGAGTGGGAAAGGTAGATTTGAGAATCATCAGCATAAAGATGGTAATTAAGTCCATGGAAGTTAATGAGTTTATGATGTGAAATGGTACAGAAGAAAAGAGGATCCAGGACAGAGCCTTGAGGGACACCTCTGGTTACCGGGTATGATCTGGAAAAGTATCCAGCAAAAAGAGACAGATGAGGGGTCAAATGTAGATGGAAAACCCATAGAGAGTGTTGTCCTAAAAACCTAGAGAAAAGAGGTTATCCAGGAGGAGCGTGTTCAGCAATGCCAAAGGCTACAGAGAGGTTAAGGAGAACAAGGACTGAGAAAAAGCCATTGAATTTAGCAACTAGGAGATCATTAGTAATTTTGGAGGGGGTACTTTCGATGGATTGATAAGGTCAGAAGCCAGGTTGTGAGGGGTTAAGAAGATAGCGAGAGGAGAGAAAGTGGATACATCTAGTATAACAGCCTTTTCAAGGAGTTTAGCTATGAATAGCAGAAGAAAAAAAAATAGCAGGAATGGAAGGACCATAGGAGGATTTTGTTTTCAAGACAGAGGAGACATGGGCATGTTTGAAGCCAGTTGAGAGGAAGTGAGAGAGGGAGAGAGGCGATGACAGAGGGGGCGATGAAATAGAATGGGATCTTAGAGGAGATGAGATAGAATGGGATCCCTTGAACAGGCAGAGAGGTTAGTATCGGTAAGGAGGAAGGACACTTCATTGTGCAAGACAGGGGTGAAGGAGGAGCAAGTGCCAGAAGGCACCTGAGTGACAGGAGATATGGAAAGGGGAGAAGAGGGAGTTTAGGGTGAAAGACCTCCACTTTTTTCTGTAAAATATGAGCCACAGTTCTTAGCTGAGAGAGTGAAAGGAACTGTAGCCATGAGAAGTTTGAGGACAGATAAAAAGATTTGGAGGAGCAGAGTAAGAGAGTGAGTTGATAAGGGAGGTAGAGGTGAATTGATTATTTTATTATAAATTTATTATTATTTATTATTATTATATATATTATAATTTATTATAAATTGCTCATTTGAGGCAATGTAACATAAATTTGTAGTGGACGTAGTCAGAATGGCTGTATGATTTTCTCCACCTTCATTTGTAGCACATGTGTAAGTGCAAAGGTGATGAATGGTTACAATAATAATTCATTTTTGATGCAATGGCACACACTCAACACACCACACACAAAAGCCTCTTAGCAGCAATGATGCTTACTTAGCATCTACCTCCCACACTTGTTAGGATCAAACGAGACAATTATAAAGTGCTTAGTAGAAGTGTCTGACACATAGTAAGTATCATGTAAATACTAGTTATTATGATTATATTATTATTATTTTCTTCACTTGCAAAGTCAACTTGTCAGCCTCTGCCTCCTTACTGCTCTTAGAATGTTCCTAAGATTCATTTTACATGAATCGATGCTGGCTGACAGTAAGTCAACACTTAAATAAGTTCTCTCTGCTCTCATAGAGGCTAAGGAAAGTTAATATTGAATGTTTCAAATCACCTCTTTATGAAGTGCAGTAATTTCTTAGTCAACACAAGTTACAAAGAATAGGAGTCTCCTAATTTATTATAATTTATTTATCAAACTGATGACTTGCTATCAGGATAAATTGGAGGCTTAGTCAATTACTTCTGTCACTTTTTAAGGTTTACTTCTGATTTAAGGATTTGTTCTGATCCAGAGATTGTTAAGTCTCTATAATCATTTGATAAAGTATCTCATATTCACATTTTGAAAAAGATTGAGAGATTTGGGTTAGATAACAGCAACATCATATGGGTTGAGAACTAGTTGAATGAATGTACAGACCCAAAGAGCAATCATTAATTGTTCAATGTCAACATGGCAAGAAGTCTTCAGTGGATTATGCCAAGCATGTGTGCTTGAACTTTAAAAAAAAATTATGAATGGTATGGATAAAGGCATAGATAGCATGTATATCAAATTTGCAAATGCAAAGCTGGGAAGGATAACAAACACAGTGAATGACAGAGTCAAAATCCAAAAAGATTTTGAAGGTCTTTAAAATTGGGCTAACTCTAATAAAGGGAATTGGGATTGGAGCAGTGGTTTAATTAGGCAAGGAAGAATTCTCAGGATGAAAAAAGGAAACTCCCACTGTTGATGCAGGTTAGCACCTTCTCTGCAGTTTATATTCTTAGAGAATGGCCGGACTCTTGTTCTGACTTTTTTTTCCTTGGCTGCATTTAAGAAAAGACGTACTATAAGCCTCTGGATGGGCTTAGTCCCTCCCTACCTGGGCCAAACATGTGGCCCATTAACTTATGAGCCTCAAAAGGATAGAATGGTGACCAACAGAGATCTGTGAGCTAGAGTCTATGTCTTATTTTGCAACTGCAAGATGATGAGGAGGAAAGATACCAGTAACCTGTTGACCCAGCAAAAATCTTTGATAGCCAAGAAGGAGCTATAATGATTCATCTTTAGAAATTATTTTAGTGGGGGTAAAAGTTGAGGGAGAGAGATAGACAGAAAAAGAGATTGAGGATACACAGAGAGACAGAGATAGAGATTGAAGAGAGAGAGGAGAGGGAGAGGAAGAATAACAGACAGACAGACAGAGGGAGAGACAGACAGACAGACAGACACAGACAAAAAGAAAGGGACAACTAAACCAAGAGAGACTAAGTGACTTACCAGGAATTACGAAATCAGTATCTGTGTGTGTGTGTGTGTGTGTGTGTGTGTGTGTGTGTGTGTATGTGTGTATGTGTGTATGTGTGTGTGTGTGTGTGTGTGTGTGTGTGTGTGTGTGTGTATCCGTCTGTCTCTATCTCCCTGTCTCTCTATCTTTCTCTCTATCTCTCTGTCTCTTTCTCTCTGTCTTGGTTAGACCATATCTGGAGTATTGTGTTCAGTTCTGGCACAAATTGGACTAGATGGCCACTGACATTACTTCCAATTCTGAAAATCTGTGATTTTGTGATTCTGACTTATTCAGTAAAGAACAGACAGGAAAATGAGATTCTACACCCTCCTTTATGTTCCTACAGAATTTAAATATTTGATTGATTGGGTCCTAGAAAATACTGGACATATTTGGCCATATAACAGATATTTTAACTATATATAAATACATTTTGTTCCCCACATTATTGTGAAAAAAAGCCTGAGAATAATCAGTGTTGGTGAGGTTATAGTTTGAAGGGCAGTCTTCACATTGAAATTTCTGAAGAGCACTGAACTTGAAATTTTTAAATGGTAACTTTAATTTCCAGAAAATTCCAGGGGCTAGGAAAATTCTTGCATTATAATTATTCTTTTCTTAAAAAAAAAAGATCATCTTGTCACCCGTAGTCTTTGGGATGTTTGGGCCTTTAGGTATGATGAAAACATGACATGCAGAGATGTGCTTGTCCGCAGATTCATCTTCTTCCAAATTTATAGGGATTCATGAAGTATGATTTGATAGATTGTTTTGTTTTGCTTTTCATCACTCACACGATATTGAAAGGACGCTCCTTGTATATTTTAGACATCATCTATCAAAAAAAGACTCCAGAGAGAAAAAATAAAATACAGTAAAAACTTGTTGGACTGATGGGTCTATAATATGAAAGTGTCATCTTTGAATATGAAAGACCACTCTATGATCTTCATATTTTATGCTGCTAGCAAGTTTACATTATCTGTTTCCTAGTGGTTTAAATTGCATTTTTTGTTCAAATGTGAGCAGCTTTGGATCAGTGTTGTAAATTAAAATTATTATTAATCTTACTAAAATTGATTGATTTTTACTAGGCATTTATTTTAGAGAGTCTTGCTTAATGTATGACAGATTGGTTTGGTAGCACATAACTTGAGTGAGTGGTACATGAAGTAAGGCAGAGCTAGGGATTCAGTTTTATTCCCACTGGGTAAAAAGTCTTGTTGAAGTGATGAGGAAAATAACACAAAACAGGTAATGAAGAACACCAGTGCCATTGTTCCAAAACAAGAAAGATCAATTTGTTTACTCCTGAATTTGGATTCTATTGGTGTTTTAATTGTTATTTCAAATAATTTAATTTATCTCTTTAGCAAGTCTTTATCCAAGACCATAAGAAGTGAAGAATAAATGAAAATATATTCGTATTCCCCACAAATGCACTTAAATTTCACATGGCCCATGTTATATATGAGAAACTCATTATGTCAACACTTCCATATTCTAAAAACTACTAGTAAAGGCATATCTTACTTAAACCAATAGTTGAGAAAGTCTACCTAAGAGAACTCTAGTGTATACATCTATATACATACATATACACACATATGTACATATATAGCACACACAAACATATATATATACATTGTTTATGTATACGTGTGTGTCTGTATCTCTATTTGTAACTGCACATACACATACACACACATTCTTTTCTGCATACATTCACTAACTTTTGACATAACAGACAAATAGAAAACAGATGTTTATAAAAGTTTATGGGGATGAATTATTTCATTCAACTTCATTCCTCCTTTCAATTTCACTTTTTAAGTATACTGCTTTTTCCTTGTCACGAATGTTTAAAAAGATAAGTCATCCTTAACTCTTTCTTCTTCTCATCCCCAACTTCCAATCAGTTGCCAAATCCAGCTGAATCTACTTCTACATGTCTCACATCCATCCCCTCTTCTCTATTTACATAGACCTCCATCATTACCTGTTCCTTCCTAGGCTATTGTAATCACTTTCTTAATGGTCACCAACTCTCTATTCTCTCCTTTTCCAACTCATCTTCCACATAGCTTGTAATATCATTCTCCTAATATGTAACTCTGACTCTGTCATCTTAAAAACTTTTTTAAATTAAATTTTATGTTTATTTTTAGTCTACATCATTCATTTCCAAAAGATTTTGAGTTACAAGTTTTCTCCCCATCTTTCCCCTACCCACCACCCCAAAACAGTGATCCCACTGTATACCCCCACCTCCAATCTGCTCTCTCCTATATCCTCCCCCATCTCTCCTTCCACTTTGGGGTAGGGCAAGATGGCTCTCCATACCCCAATGCCTGTATATCTTATTTCCCAGTTGCATGTAAAAAAAATAATAGTAATAGTAATTTTTAAAAAATATTTGATTTTACAACTTTAAATTCCAGATTCTTTCCCTTCCTCCCTCCTCACCCACCCTCACTGGGAAGATAAGCAATTCAATATAGGTTGTGCATGTGTAGTTATGCAAAACATTTCCACAGTGGATATATTATGAAAGACTGACTTATTTCTCTCCTTCCTATCCTGCCCCCCTTGTTCTATTCTCTACTTTGACCCTGTCCCTTTATAAAAGTGTGTGCTTCTAACTACCCTCGGCCCCAAGCTTTCCCTCCCCTCCATCATCCCCCCTCTCATCCCCTTCCCCCCTGCTCTCCTGTAGGGCAAGATACCCAATTTAGTGCATATGTCATTCCCTCTCTAAGCCAAATTCAATGAGACTAAGGTTGACCCATATATGTATTCACACTCACATATGTATTCGTATGCACATATACCCTCCTATATAGACATATAT
>CM053580.1:375344310-375356543 GCA_028627135.1 Pseudochirops cupreus | reverse complement strand
GAAAGAGCCAAGTTGAGTTGATCCAAAGACAACATCTTTGTTCAAGGCTTTTAAAACTAACATTTAGCTTTTGGAACTGTAATATAAACAGAATAACTTGTTCATTATTTGTTGTTAACTGCTTTGATATATTAGCCAGCATTTAATCTTTAGTCATAACATACAGGCTAACAGAATGAGAATGATTCAGAAGTTCTGCAACATGCATTTCCAGAGGAATTCTGAGTAAGTGAACAGTTGTGCAGTTTTGGGGAGCCTCAGAAAGTTCTCATGCAGTTTTGGGGAGCCTCAGAAAACTCTTGAGAAGCACAAAGTAGTCTTTAAAATAATGATTGCATTTGAATTCCACTGCAAAATGTCCTACAAGCTATGTCTAGTGACACAACAAAAAAGGCTAAAAATTAAAAATGCAGCCAATGTTTGTCAACATTGATGCCAAAGAATTGGTTTGGTTGATTTTTTCACTCTTTCACAGAGCTAAATGAATTGTACTTGGTTTTGGCATCTAGTAAACATTACCAAAGAGGAGGATGATGGACAGTAAAAAATGTTTTATTTTCAACCTAAATGACTTAATAAAATTTGCATTTACTAGGAAGAATCAAAATAAAACAGTTAATTTAGACCTAAAAGAGTTTAGTTTTTGTTTAGTAGCTATGTGATTATTATCACAGGTCCAGCACTTGTTTGGATACTTATCCTCGAATTCTACATAATATGCAGATAGGCACCAATTTTTGCTTATTATTTCCATGTTGTTGTTGTTTTTTTGTGTTCCTATATTAGCAAACAGTTGGGTAAAGAACTAATCTTTAAAGTTTATGGCATTTAGAAGTGAAGTTGATGAGAAGGATTATAGAAAAGCCGCAGCTCCTTTAAAATTATGTAATCAGTAAGGCAGAACTATATTAGGCACATTTTGTTCCTATAGAAAATGTTCACTGTATACTGATATTCATAGGAGCATGGGATGATCAGGAAAATCCTGCAGTCTATTAATTTTGGATGGATCCAGGACCCGTCAGAAGATGTACAATCAGAATGCTTTGCATTTCATTCCAAAATCAAGTAATGTCTCGTCTTTTTCTGCCATCATTGGGAAAGAAGATGATCTGGATGACTGAACGTCATATAACTGAAGCTTATTCTTTTAAGTACCAATTATATCTTTAATTTTAGCTATTTTTATGGAAATCATTCTGAAACACATTCCATAGTTTCCTACCTTAGCAAACAAAGTCTAATGAATATGATTTAATTTTTGTGATGACTCAGGTTCATCAACTCTGAATGGCAATTATTGGGGCAGTGCTGAAATATAGCAATATCATCCGGGCCCACTGAGTTGTCCACTTATATAACAGTATACTTGGTTTCTTGTTCCTGATCCTCTCTATCCCTTATAGCCAAGACCTTAAACTTTCAGTCTTACTCCAGAGTGGGACTAGTCCTGCCACAGCAAAGGTGACATGAAGGTTCCAAAATCTGTACTCACTGGCTCAACATCAGCAGCTTTGCTGATGTTCTTTGTTCTTCCAGGACTCTCTCTATATTCTAAATTTACCTCATTTTGTTTGCCTATAACCAACCTCTTCTCTTGCTTTCCTTTCTCTTATCAAGGGGAACTTCCTCCTAAAGGAATCTATCCAGTCTCTGAACAATGAACTTCACAACTGGATGCCTGGCTCCTAATGCTGCCTATTTGAACATCTGTATCCTTAGTTGCTATCAGCACTTTGTGCTCTGTCTACTTGTTAGTTCATCTTCCTATTGTGTGTGCTACCAGATCGTTCTGAAGCAGAGAAACTTTCCACCTGAAACTCCTTCTTTATTTTTCTGTATAAATTTTGCTTTCTACCTCTAAAGGTCTTTTGGTCACAGGATCAATGATTGAGAGTTGCATGGGTCCTTAGACATTATCTAGTCCAACAGCTCAACAACTCATTTTATAGGTGAGAAAACTCAGGTCACAGGGATAAAGAAACTGGCCTAAGGTGATATAGGCAGCAAGTGGCAGCGTGCTATTTGAGCTGGAGCTCCTCTGATCCCCAAATCAGGGCTGTTTCAATTACAGTAGTCTTCTCTTGCCACCAACCGAGCACCCCCATCTCCCAATTATCACAGCTTGTCTATACATTAAACAGTCTCTACCTGCTGTGTTTTTCTTTGTAGCATTTCTTCTGAGTCTTTCCTCACTATCAGCTATCAATTTTCTCTGCTTTAAGTGTGTTTGATTCTAAGAAGAGTATTATGGCACAATGGAAAAGTCTATTGGTCTTTAAATCAGAAGATCTGGGTTCAAATCCTAGTGGACTTGATCTTTTATTGGGATGACCTTGAAAAAAAAGCATCTATACTCTGTGCCTGAGTTTTCTTTATCTGTAAAACAGAAATTATCTGTACCACCTAAATTTGAGATCTCTTCTGAGAAAAACTTTTGTAAAACTTAAAATAGTATATAGGTATGAGTGGACTGCAAGGTGTCACAATGATAGAACACTGGGTCTGCAGTCAGGAAGACCTGTGTTCAAATGTGACCTCAGACACTTACTAGCTGTGTAAACAGGGACAAGTCCCTTTAACCTCTGTTTGCCTCAGTTTACTCATCTGAAAACAATAAGAATAAAAATAGAAACTATCTTCTACAGTTGCTGTGAAGATCAAATGAGATAATAATTGTAAAGCGCTGAGCACAGTGCCTGGCACATAGTAGGGGCATTATAAGTGTGAACTATTATTATTATTATTACTACTTTTAGGGTTGCAACATTGTCTCAGAATTGAAAATGCCAGAACTCTGACCATTAGATTCTAGGAGAGCATTACTATAACGTATTTTCCTTCTAATAAACTCAGTTGTCGAATCAGGAGTTATTTTTTTTCAGCCTGCACTCTATCAGTGTTACTATGGAATCTTGGTTATCTTCCCAAAGCACCTCCTTAATTGAAAAAAAGAAATACTTTCAAATACCTTTACTAGCGTTAAAGCAGGTTAGCAACAGAATTTATATCAGAAAGCATCTTAAATATAAATAGCACTAATTATTCCTTTTTTGATAAGTTACTATCTTCTTCATCTTGACAGTAACGAAGCTATATCACAGATTTTTTGAAAATCAGTAGGCATGTAAATATTATATTTAGGAGAAGATATCAGGTCTTTTGAAGTTTTTATGGTTGCTTCTTTAACTAAATAAAGCTCCATATGGCTTACCCAAATTCTCAAATGATCGAATAAATTTTTACAGTAATGATTATTTTTGGGTACTAAAGCATGCTAACACTGTTGGATTAAAGGGATTAAAATCTCTATTATTAAGCCTCTATCATCTTCCCAACACCTTAATGTAGGTATTTCTCAATGATAAAAACCTTCTTCCTAGTCTTTTCTCTGCAGTCTCTTCACATCTCATCTATTTTCACCAGCTAATAAGCACTTAGTAAGTACCTACTCCTGCTAAGCAAAGTGTTGGGGACACTGAAGAGGAAGAGAAGAAGAAAGTAGGATGGAAGGAGAAGGAAAAACAAAAAACCGGTCACCCTCAAGGAGCTTACACTCTATCAGAGAATCAAGTACTAGTTGTCTTTGTGCTGATAATTCCAGTGGCTCCCTATCACCTCCAGAATCAAATATAAAATCCTCTTTTTGACTTTCAAAGCCCATAAACACTCTGTCCCTCTCTACCTTTCTAGTCTTCTTTTACTCGACTCTTCTCCATGAACTTAATGATCTCGTTACACCAGCCTACAGCCATATCTCACACATGATAGAACATCTCCCAATTTGCTACCTTTATACTGGTTTCCCCACCCCCATTCTTGGAATGTTCTCCCTACTCATCTCAGGTTTCTGCCTTCCTGTAAGATTCAATTCAAATCTTCACCTTCAGCAGGCGGTTTTCCCCAGTCCTTGCCTCTGCTATTGAAGTGGGGTAGAGGGATGGGGGTAAAGGACATGCACTTATTAATTGCCTGCTATCTTCCCAGTACTAAGTCCTATGCCAAGTTCTTTCCAATGATTATCTCATTTGATCCTCACATCAAACCTGGAAGATAAGTACTATTATCATCATCCCCAATTTACAGTGGAGGAAATGGGGTGTGTTGGGGTGGGGATAAAAAGAGGTTAAGTGTGGGGTCTAAGGTTTCACCGCTATTAAGTGTTTAAGGTGGGATTTGAAGTAGTTTACTATCTCTACTTTACTTCCCTATCTCTAGGCTCAGCACTTAATCCTCTTTAACGCCTAGTTGAGAGCTTCAGATCCAGGAAGACCTTGGTTCTAGTCCTTAGGCAAGTACTTTAACTTCTCCTTGCCCTAGACAACTCTTTAAGATTATAAATTGCAGAGAAGTTGCTGACCTACACCTGGAGAGGGAGTTTCCTAAGTCAATAATATAACAGGTCAGCGTGTATCTCTACCCCTTTCTTAATATAACATTAGGAAAATAGGCACATGTTAATGGGATAAGATATTGTCTCAGGCACCATTCCCAAAGTATTAAATTTGGACAGAGTGAACCACTTTCATTTATATAATCATATTTATAAGGGACTTTATAGTTATAAAATAATGCACATATATTTGTTTTACACATACACACACACATATACACACATAATTTAATCCTTCAGCACCTAGGTGGCATAATGGAAAGAATGTCAGATTTGGAGTCAGAAAAACTCATTTAATCTACTCTGACTCTTACTAGCTTTGTGACCCTGAGCAAATCACTTAAGGTCTCTCAACTTCAGCTTTCTCAACTATACAATGGAAATGATAATCACACCTATTTCACAGGAAGGCAGTGAGGCTAAAAGAGATCCTTGTTGTTGTTCAGTCTTTTCAGTTGTGTCCACCTCTTCATGACCCCATTTGCGGTTTTCTTGGCAAAGATACTGGAGTGGTTTGCCATTTCCCTAGCATATGTAGAGTGCTTTGTAAACCTTAAAGAGCTTTACATAAATGTTAGCTATTTTAGCTTTTGGCAACCCTGTGAGGTAGGCAGTAGGAATATTATTATCCTCATTTTATGTATAAGTAAGCTGAAGCTCAGTAAAATGTAAATGACTTGACCAAGTTCATGCAGTCACAAGTAGTGGGGCCACAATGTGAGCTCAATCCCTATAAACCTAGAGTAGAAATTGAATCAATTATTCTCCAAAATTTTATTGTTTATAATATGAAAGTGTACATATACAGATTTTGAAGCAAAAATTTTTTTAAAAATCTAGATAAATGCTAGGTAAATGTGTTCAATTATGATGATTCTGATTTTATTCTAATGCTGAATTCTAGAAGGTATTTAATTTTATTAATCTTCAATCTCCTAACTCTAGTCCTTTGAAGCTGAATGTATTTGGTCTCCCTGCCACAAGTCTCTCCCCACTCTTGTCCATCCTCCATTCAGCTGTCAAAGTGATCTTTCTAAATTGCAAGACAACCCCCCACCTCTCCACCTCAACATACCTACTTAATAAACTCTAATGCCTCCCTATCACCACTAGGATCAACTATAAGATCCATTATTTGGCATTCTAAGACCTTCATAATTCCTTCCCTTCCAGCCTTATTCAACTTTAGGCTCACTCTATGCCCCGTTGTACCCTGCAATCCAGGGCCATTGGCCTCTCTGCACTTCCTTGACTAAGACACTCCGTCTCTTAAATCTGCATGTTTTTACTGTCTGTGTCCTCTGCCTGGAATGCGCTCCTTCCCCAACTCTACCTGCTGGCTTCCTTGGCTTCCTTCAAGTCCCAACTAAAACCCTACCATATGCAGGTAGCTTTTCTATATCCCCTGTCATTCTAGTGACTTTCTTCTGTTAATTATCTCCAATCCATCCAGCACAGATAATTTGTTCATGGTTGTTTGCATCTTGTCACTCCTAGTTGACTATGAATTCCTTCAGAGCAGGGACTATCTTTTACTTTTCTTTATATAGAGCTTAGCACAGTGCCTAGCACATAGTAGGTGCTCAAGAAATGTTTATTGGCTGACTCATCCTTGTAACATGAGAATCATTTAGGTAATAAATGTCAGACTTTGACTGCTTTTAAGTTCATTATATCTGTGTCTTGCACCATCATTCCCTACATCTCCTGTGTTAGAAAATGTTTTCATACACATGAGTTAACAAGGCCTGTTAATTTTACTTTAGCAATATCTCTCATATCTGTCCCATTTTCTTCATCCCTACTGCCACCACTCTAATATAGATAAGACCTTCACTATCTTCCTGGGGCATTTCATTAATAATTCCTTTTTATGTAGTTCTTTAAATGTGGCAAAGCATTTTAATTACCTTGTAAATAGGCATTGCAAGTATGATGATGCCCATTTTATAGAGACGAAAACTGAGGCTCAGGAGAAATGATTTGCCCAAGCTTGTAGAGTTGGAACTAGAATTAAAAGCCAAGTCTTCCCTAACTGCAAGTTGATCACCCTTAGCACTATACTACACTGTCTCTCAATAGCCTTTTACTGGGTGTTGCTGTCTTCACTTTCTCATTCTAGTCATCCTTCACTTGCTACTAGAATGAATTCTCTTAAGCTTTTATCTGGTCTTGTCATTCCTCTGTTCAAACATTTTTAGTCTTTTTCTGTTGCCAACTGAGCTGGCCCCAAATTGAAGGATTTCTACAAGCCAGCACCCTCCGACCTCATCTCATATTTTCTTAAATCTATTTCACATTTCAGTCAATTTGGATTACTCTGTCCCCAGACCGCAACCATGTTCTCCTGTGTCCATGGTGTTCACATTGTTTCAGAGCTTACAATACTCTCTTTTTCTTACTTGCCCTGTTAAGCCCTTAGCAATCCTCTAAAACCGCGAAACGTTTCCTCCCAAGAATTCTTTCCCGACACTCAACTGGTAAGGATTTTCATTATCGAATATCAAATAACCCTCCATTTTACAACTTTCTAACTTATTTATTATGTAACATTATACGTTGCCCTTATTTGCATTTTTTTTCTTATGCTTGTGCTAGACTATAAGCATCATGAGGCCAGAGGTCCTGTCTCATCTAAATTTAGTATATCAGCATCCACCAGCACAGGGCTTTTTACAACTGCTCAATTTTTACTTTTGGGCATTGTTTGGTTTTAGAAATATAATTTCACCTTCATCTTCAGTAACTGCTAATCATATATAGGATATAAACTTACACGAGGAAAGCATTTTAATGCTGGGTTCAAATCCTAGCTCTCATGTTTGCTAATTGTGTGACATGAGGCAAGTCACTTTATGTAACTGAGTCTCAATTTCTTTTATAAAACTGAGGTAAAAATCCTTGTACTAACAAGCTCACAGTGTTGTGTGAGAAAGTATTTCATCATCTTTAAAGCACCATATGAATTTAAGCTCATTTAACATTATCTAACTTTATCTTTGGGTTAAATTCTTGAGGTCCCTAATTTACAAACTGTTCTCTTAAAAAATTACAGGGTATAATTATTTTCCCATGTTTGCTGCACTAAACCATGGCAGTAAGCACCATAATACTCCACTGAAATATGTGAGTAGAAATTTCTATTAATTCTAATCCAAGTATTTGCAAGAACTGATCCACCGTAGCCTTCTGCTAATGATACATCTGTCATTTTATTGACGCCCCTAAACAGCTTTATTCTCTTTTCTAATTAAGAGACAAAACTGGTTATTGTCTGCCTATGAACTGACATGTGATTGCTTTTGTTCAAATGCAAAAGGCAGCATACGATGTTAAAACAAAAACTCAGGGACATTAACATATGAGCCCGGAATGGCAAAACCTACCCACATGTTGAAATTAAAATGAGCCTCTTGATGCCACAAACATACATACAATGTCAATTAGGAAGAAAATTATACATTTCTAGTAAAAAGAAATGTATCATTGAAACAAAAAGATAAGGTTCCTGACAGATACACATGAGAACACTAACTCATAAAGAACCCGATCCCCTCCTCTCAACCATGTTTCCACTGCCCATCTGATGCAAAACAAAGCAATAATTTCAAATACACAATAAAATTCTACTATAGAACTCAAGTCCATAACTGTAATAGTAGAAGTAATTCAATAACAGCTGTCTAAATACTGAAATTGATTTCAGTAAAACCAGGGAAATGAAGTCAAAGTGATCACAGGACCTGACCAACTAAAAATAAATTTGTTTAAATAAAATAAGTTTGTTTAATTATTGCTTGAAACTAATTCTAGCAAACTGCCAGTGACAACTGTACCCAACTTCAAAATGAACAGCTCACTGAAAAGTTTCAGAGATTCTGAAGACTAATGGTGAGAAAAGTTCTATGTTCATCATCCTAACACATAACCTAAAATCATAGTATGTAAGAAAATTAAGAAATCATGAATATATACCCCAAATCCATGTGCTAAAAGGAAGATAGACAGATAAGTAGATAGACAGACACAGATAGTGATAAATTGATAGGTAGATGGCATAGTGGGAAACACTGGATTTGATTATATGATTTGGGTACAAATTTTCAGCACTTAACAACTTAATCAACTTTAGACATGACTTCAACTCTCTGGTCCTCAGTTTACTCATTCATAAAATGTGCACACTGAAGTACATGACTTCTAAGGTACCTTAAATTGCTAAATCTTTGTTTCTAACAAAAAATCATACTTCTTATTCCCTTTAAATGGAGATTTACCTCAGGATTTCTATTTTTAAATAATATGGCACATGGTATCTGGTATATGGTAAGCAAAACTGTCTTGTCTACTGTCATATATGTTAACAATAAGTATAATTAATATATAGTGATAGTTGGAAGCATCCAAAAGTAAAAAGACTACAATACCTTAATAATGTTTACTCTAGAGTAAGCTGGTTTAAATTTGAAGCAAAATTGGTACAGATCCACCAATATGCATTTGATGTCATTTGTATGACTGTATAAGGACAAAAAAGCAATTTTTCTGACCTCAAGAAGAAGTCTACAATGGATATGGAACAACTGGATTAAAAACAATTGAATGCAAGTTCATTTGTTATCATAATATAACTAAATACAACTTTGTTGTTTAGTTATTTTGGTCATGTCTGACTTGTTGAGACTCCACTTGCAGTTTTCTTGGCAAAAGATATTGGAGTGCTTTGTCATTTCTTCTCTTTATAAATGAAGAAACTGAGATAAACAGGGTTAAGTGACTTGCCCAGCCTCATATAGCTAGTAAGTGTCTGACTGAGGCTGGATTTGAATTTAGGTCTTCCTGATTACAGGCCATGTTCTCTATCCACCACTGGAACTTGCCCCAAGTACAATTTACAGACATCTATCTATATATCTCTATCTCTATCGTCTCTGTCTCTATCTCTATCTATCTATCTATCTATCTATCTGTGTGTTGAGAGAGAGAGAGAGAGAGAGAGAGAAAGAGAGAGACAGAGAGAGAGAGATACAGTGGTAAATGGAAGTGGAACAAGGTGAGAGATGGGTAAATGGTATGCAAATGTATAATGTAAGGCCCAGAGTATGCATGTGTTTGGAGATCACAGGTGAGAAGGGAGTCTATGAAGAGGAACCTTGCTTTTGGTTGCTCAAGTAACCTTGGAGGGGGGCAGAAAGTTTAACAAACAGAGCAAGAACCCAATAAATAGCAAGCTAAGATGTCATCTTGTATAACTTGTACCTGAATAGATATCAACCCTATGACATGCTTTAAAAATAGTCATCTAATTTTTTGCTTTAACAAGTTCTATGAAATTCCTTACCTTCTAAGTCAGCCCACTTCATTTTTTCAAATTGCCAATTATTAGGCAATGGTTTCTTATATCAGGCTTAAATCTGCCTCTCCACAATTTCTTCTCATTCCTCCTAGTTCTGCTCCCTAAAGACAAGGAAAAAAATCTAATCCCTTCTTCCTCCTGAAAGCTTTTAAAATACTTGAATAAAGCTATTATGCTCTCTTTTCCCCAAAGCCTTTTCTTCATTAGGCTAAACATTCCTGATTCCTCTAAGTGATCTTCAGGGAATGCTTTCAAGTATTCTCATAGTCCTAGTCCCATAGACAATGAAACAATATCAGTACTAAATGTATATACACAAACTGGTATAGCATCTGAATGTATAAAGGAAAAGTTAACTAAATTGTAAAAAAGACAAAGACAGCAACTCAATTATTGTAGAAGACTTTAGTGTTTATCTGTCAGAGTAGGCAAGGAAGGTATAGAGCTGAATGAACTTCTGGAAAACTTAGACCTGAAAGACTAATGGAATCTTCTGAATGCTAACATTAAAATACATACATCTTTCACTCATGATGGAAAATGCTGTCCACATCCAGAGGAAGAGCTATGGAGTCTGAACTCAGATCAAAGTTTTCTCTCTTTCGGGTGGCGGTGGGGAGTGGGGGTGTCCTTTGGTTCTAATTCTTCTTTACAACATGACTAATGTGGAAATATGTTTCATATGAATGTAAATGTATAGACTATATCAGACTGCATGCCATCTTGGGGAGGGGGAAAGGAAAGGAGGGGGAGAAAATTTAAAATTCAAAATCTTATAAAATAAATGTTGAAAACTAAATATAAATAAATGGTTTTTTTAAAAAAGAATATGTATCTTTGTCTGTACTATATGGTACTATTGAAGCAAATTGCCATGTGCTAGTCCATATAGAAATTGTAAATGAATTTTTTTAAAAAAGAAATATCAAGCACATGTTTAAGGACTATAACATAATAAAAAGAGTAATTAATACAGAGAACACATGCAAAAATCACAGGCCTAAATAGATTTTAAAATGACATCCTGACTTATGAGTTTATCATATACTAATCATAGAGATACTTAGTAATTGTGTGAAAGATAATGCCAACAAACAAGAATTTGGAGGATGCTAATAAAGGACTCCTCAGAGGAAACATTTTATTTCTAAGAATATAAATTAATGAAATACATAGAGCATTAATGAACTGAATAGGTCATTAAAAAGCAAAATGAGTACAGGAAAAGGAATATGAAGAGCGAGAAAAGAAAAATTAAGTTAAAAAAAAAGATAACAGAAATGATATCTGCAAAAAGAAGGCAGTCCTAGTTTTGAAGAAATAAAAATTATTATAACTACTATACACAAATATATGGTAATAAAACAAAAAACTTAAAAGAAATGGAAAACTACCTAAAATAGAAGATATTCAAATTAATAGATCATGAAAGATTTTAAACAATCTAATATCAGAAAATAAAATATAACAAGCCATAAAGAAAATACCAAAGGAGAAAAGAGGGAGAGAAAACTTGTCTGGAAGGATTTACAAGTGAATTCTATTGAGTGTGTACAGATAAACATAAAAATAAGATTTGGGTAGACTTTTCTTTCTTAATTTTTGAATAGTCTCAAAAATTAAGAAGGAAAAGTCTACCTAAATCTTTTTCAGATAAATGTAGTCCTAGTAGCTAACCCATGGAGGGAATTTAGTATAGAGAAAGCAAACTCTCTAAAACAACATAATTAATGAATATTGATACAAAATTTTTCAATAAAATTTATATCAAAGAAATAGTAAAGTAGCGAAATGATCAGATTGATGCTGTTTATTTTTAATTGATCTCCTTTATAATAAATTAATTGATTTTGTTCTGTTACTGCCTAAGTCTGTCTCTGAACTTAGTTCAGAAAATCATCTAGTATGAAATGAGTTAAGTTAAGAAATACAGTTCTCCTGATAATCACTATTTTATTCCTATCTCTAAAAATTTTTTTATCCTTTACGGATGAAGGTGAGCACCAGGGAATCTGATCTAGTATCTTTATGCCACCAAACTATTCCTAAAGGTTATCTGGTTTGCTATCTAAAGAAGTCTGGTTCACTATGTCTAACCCTGTAGGTAGACTCAAACAATGAACAAATCTTAATCACAGAAGGGAAAAAAGGGGGTTTTTCTGACCTCTCATTCCCAATTTTTAAGCAATCATATTGTCCCTCACATGTCAGCTCTGTTACCAATCACACTGCTCTTACCTTGTTCCCTACTTATGAAGTCCTGTTCTTTGTTTTCTAATCCCCAAAAATGTAAAAGAGAGCTGTTCCCCTTATTTAGGGTCTTAGCTTAGCTGGAGAAGCTGAGATCCTATTATACTTTACTAATCATGCTCAGAATTTTATGCCTCAGTTTACCTTACTTTAACTGTTAAAGTAATATATCAAATATTTTTTGCTAATATTAAGTTGAACTTAAGGATGGTTCAACATTAGGAAAACAATTAA
>CM053580.1:375326106-375344210 GCA_028627135.1 Pseudochirops cupreus | reverse complement strand
GAGGACATGTTAGAAGCTTTTTCAATAAATATAGAAATAAAGCAAGTATTTCCACTTTCATTGCTATTATAGTACTAGAAATGCTAATGTAACAATAAAACAAATTGTATCAAATTATGACATCTTGGTTTCTTAGAAAACCCTAGAGAATCAGAAACTAAGATAATTATTGTACTTCAATTAAGTAGCTAGATACAAATTAAATCCACAAAAATCATTAGCACTGTTATATAACAATAACAAAGTTCAAGAAGACATAATAAAAAGGGAGTTTCCACAAAAAATAAATACAAAATGCACAAAATATCTGATTCAACCTAACAAGACACATTCAAGACATTAAGTCAATTTACATATTTCATGCTATACTGAAAAGCACAGTGAAAGCACAAAGAAAGTGCTTAACAGACACTTACTCATTAAACTGATATAACAACCAAACTCTCAGGTAAGTACTTTATAGAACTAGATAAAATAATAACAGCTTGTTTTGAGGAACAAAAGGTCCACGATTTCAAAGGAAATAGTGGGGGGGAAATTGAGATGAAGAGGGAATAGCACTTTTAGACTTTAAATTGTATTATAAAGTTGTAATCATCAAAATAATTGGGAATTGGGAAAAAATGGAAAAGTAAGTTAGTGGGATATGGTACATGAAGAAGAATTAGAAAAAAATATAACTCAGTAACTTTGTGTTCAATAAACTTGAGAATGTAAACTACTTTAGAAGAACTTATTAGATAACAAATACTTCTCAGAAACTTAGGAAGCAGTCTGACAGAAAATATGCCACAAAATTACATCTATCTATCTATCTACCTATCTATCTATCTATCTATCTATCTATCTATTTTCTATCTATTTATATTGAGAGAGAGAAAGAGAGAGAGACAGAGAGAGAGAGAGAGAGACAGAGAGAGAGAGAGAAAGAGACAGAGAGAGAGAGAGAGAGAGAGAGAGAGAAGAGAGGGAAAACAAGTACTTTTCACAACTCTGGCTAGGGAAAGAATTCTTATTTAAGCAAGTGTAGAAGAGATTGTAAAGATAAAAAATAAATTCAATTATATGAATTTGAAAAGGTTTTGCACAAAGTTGATGTATCAAGCATAAGAAAGCAAATTAACAATTACAAAAAATCTTTGTTTCAGATATCTCTGATAAGATTCTGATATTCAAGATATATGAAAAATTAACATAATTATACAATACTAAGAATCATTCCCCAATACAGTAATGGCCAAATGATATAAACAAACGTTTTGTTTTTTAAAGAAATTGCCAACTGTTGACAACTATGTGAAAGATTAGTCCAAATCATTAATATGATAAAAACCCTAAGGTATTAACTAATACCCAGCCAATTGATAAAAATGACAAAAGACTATAATAGCCAAGGGTGGAGGAGCTTTGGGAAATCAGGAATCTTAATATATGTCTGGAGGAGTTGTGAATTTATCCAAGCATTCTGGAAAGTAATTTATAATTTTAAGAAAAAGAAAACAGACTGAAATATTCATAACCTACTGTTAGTAGATATATGCCCTAAAAGATCAAAGACAGAAAGTGCCATATATACAAAAATATTTATAGTAGAATGACTGGCATACAGTAGGCACTTATTTGATAATAAATTCATTGACATTGAACCATTGATAGTAGTACCTTTTGTGCAGAAGAAACAAAACAGTTGTATAATTATAATGACCCTCCTTGACTCCAGAGAAGAGCTGAGAAAATTTCTCTTTATTGCAGAAGGGTAGAGGTATGTATGTGGAATACGACAATATATTGTCAGACATGATCGTTGTGTTAGTTGGTTTTGCTGAACTATTGTTTTTTTCCTCTATCCATTTTCATTATTTGCTACAGGAGATGGCCTTCTGTTTAGCAGATGGGAGAGGGATGTATTTGTAAATGAAGGCAATGCAACATAAAAAAAATTTTAAAAGAAAAGAGTATAGATCACTTCTTACTGATACCTTCTCAGTTGCCTTTTTTGTAACATTAAATTCTTTCTCATTCTTTGAAGGTGTTCTCTCTTTTGAGCTATCTTGAGAATTGGGACCAAGTACCTTTAAAAAATTATGACAGAGCACAGCAAACATTTCTTAGACTTGGTGAAACACAGCCATTCTTCTCTTCACTTTTCTCGAGCTCCATTTTAGAGCACTCACAAAATTAATTTAACTGCTAGTACTAAAAACACGAGTACTTTGTAGAGCAATCAGCTGATGGCATAACAAAACATAGAACTCATTCATTAGCCAACAATCAATAAGTGATAGAAACTGAATGATATCCCTACTGATAATCTCCACAGGAAGAACCCAGAAAATATAACAAAGTTGATGCTAACTGTTAGGATGAAGGAATACCATTTTATGAAACACATCCATATTGATAACCCTACAGACCATCATCATATGTCAAGACAAGAGGTATGATCACACAGATAAGACTAAAACAAAACAAAACAAAACATTTTTACCACTACAATCAAGTTGGTGACTCTAGGAGGAGACAGAATTTATTTCACGTGATATGTTTATTTGTTTTTCATGGAATCAGAGCTCAAAGGAATGAAGTTTAGGAATTATCTAGAAATAAACTAAAGCCCAGAAAAGCCAAATAATCTGTCTCATATCAGGTTTCAGGGTACAGAGTTAGTTAATGACTAAGAAAAAAAAAATAAACTTTAATTATCTTTAGCATTTTTTTAAATGGCATTTCCCCCCCTCTCATCTATCATACCTTTTTCGTATATATAACTTTTAGGTTACATCCTTCAAACCCAAAAGTTTTCATTTTGCTTCTTCCTAATGTCTAATTCAGCAATATGGTTCTCTTGCCTGAGTCATCCCCCTTTGTTTTCTTTCCCACACTGTGTGTTTATTTTAAAGCTATGAATTTCTCCTTTCAAATGAGCCGTTATTAGGCTGCTACTTTCTTTTTTGGCTGCTCTGGCCTGTAGAGCTGCTCTAGTCTCACTTTTCTGAGTGAAAATGTGACAGCCTCTGAGTGCATATTATCCAACACAATTTGGTGACTGTGTAATGTGAAAGAGAAAGGCCAGATCAATTTTTTTTTTAATTTCTTTTAAACTAAAAAGTTAAATCAAACCCTTTGTATCCTGGAGCACCAGGGGGCATTGTTTCATTTAGAAAATAAAAATTTCCACAATTCATAAAAATTCAGAAGAAATCACTATAAGAACCCTTCAAGAACTAGGAACAGATAGAATAAAAGAAGATAGTGACATCAGATGGTGACATATTATGGTTTAGCAAGATTTAGCGAGAGTGATTACAAACTATAGTTGCTTCTACAAACTATAGAGAGTAAGATTTTTCATGACTAAGAAGGACCAAAGGAACCTGTATATTTGCTTTTATTTCTTTTTCCTCATGTCTTTATTGCAATTTTCTCAAGAAAAATAAAATATTCAGTGCAAAGAGCACCAGTGCACCAATAATATCATTACTCTTTGCAAGGATCAGGGATCAGGCAGGGAAAAAAGGAGGGAAGAAGGGACACATTGGGCTAAGAAACAATTCAGGATCATAGCAGATTTTTAATACTCAGCTTTTCTGGTCAAAGGTCACTTACCCACTCCCTCTTTCATTTCCTTCATCTGTAAACCAATAATAATAATAAAACTCTATCTCAGAGCTCTGAACTTCTGTGAATTTATGAATTTTATGATGCAAACAAATTATGATTACTTTTAAATGTTATAAAAGAATTTAAATGTTGGTTAAGCAGAATAAATAGAAAGTATAATCCAGAGCATATTTTAAGATCCTTGATCATTGAGAAGTTAAAATCATCTGGTGTGAAAGAGGTTTTGATCAGATGGAAACTTTTTTCATTAAGTTCATTGAACAGTGGAACAAAGAAACTAGACAGACTCAGGAATTTCAGTCCCTGGAGATCATTAAATTGCTTGAAGACAGGTGGAGTTTTTTTGTTTGTTTATGTAATTCCCCATTCCTATTGCCTAGAAAATCCCTTGCACATAGTAGGCACTTAATAAATCTTGTTGGATTGAATATGAATATTTTCACAGTCAGCAAGGCAGATCAGTTGAGCTGTGAGAACAGGAAAGGAGCACCTGCTGCCAACAGCCCTAACCAGAACATCAGTTTCTACCCTAAGGCTGCCTGTGGATGGCTTATAAAAGCTGAGTTCACATTCCTAGATAGTCTCTTTCACTGTGACTATAGGCCTGAGGAATGTGGCAGAAGAAAAAACAAGAGTCAGGGTAAGATAGCTTAAGTGCAGAGTGGTGAAGTCCTCGACAATCTGGTTACCTGAGTAGTTTTTCCTATGTCTCTAAAATTGTGTTCCTCTATGGCAGACAAATGAATGGATGTCTTAGGGCT
The DNA here is from genome assembly GCA_028627135.1 of Pseudochirops cupreus. Classification (NCBI taxonomy): domain Eukaryota; kingdom Metazoa; phylum Chordata; class Mammalia; order Diprotodontia; family Pseudocheiridae; genus Pseudochirops; species Pseudochirops cupreus. Next base: position 375,339,828 of record CM053580.1, on the reverse strand, counting down.
ATAATATATGCTTCTTTAAGTCCTAGGCATAGAAAATAGCAAAGGTCTAGGAAGGGAAGGCTTGGTCAGAAGCAATACCTGTGATCTTGACAATATCTTTGGAACTGGACCTATTCTCTCCAGCAGTGTCCCTGTCAGAGGTCAGAGATAACAGGACCCTTGCAGGCCATAGGCCCCTGGCAAATGGGGACAGATAGTTCAGCAATTCATCTAACTTGGGGCTGAAGTCCCCACTCTGAGGACATCTTAAGACATTTCAGCTCTGTGATTTATTCAAATATTGCAATTTCACTTTGTAACTTGGGGGCCATATTTCTGCGTACAAAGAAAAAAATGATTGTGTGAAAACAGCACCTTTAAAATTCACAAGTACAAATAATTCCAGTACAGTACAAGCAGGATCCTTGGAAAACCATAAATCGGCCAACAAAAGCTTTACTTCTGATAGGAACTAAAGTGTCCAGAAGGAGGATGGTGATTTTTTTCTTCCTTTTCTATTTATATTCCCAGTATTTAGTGGTGTGCCCGGCACATAGTAAGTTTCTAATAAATGTTTAGTGACTGACTAAGTACCAGTTCTGATGAGGTGGCAAAGGAAAAGATAATTGTATGGAAGTATATCAAGGTCCCCTCTTCTAGGTTTTTAGAAATATTAAACAATGTTTTAACAGAATTTTTTCCCAAAATTAAGTCTTATTTCAGAAAGGTAAGTTGAAAGGTCACTTGTCTCTACAACAGAATCATATTGATAAAGAGACAAGTAATCTAGAATTTTCTTTGTGGTGGTCAGACTAAGAATGGATGGAACTGTCTGTGTTTAATTCAATTACAAGTATCTTCAGCCTACCCTTGGCCAGAATAAATGAGGACTATTTAGACAGAGTATTGCTTTTTGTTAACCAAAGGAAATCTTTCGACCTTTGTCACGGGAAGTGATATTTTCTCCTTGATTTGTTTTTCCATAGACATAAACTGTCTAGAAGGATGAATTTCCAAATATAATTAACATTTTTATAGTAATATCTGATGAAAACTAAGTCAACAAGCATTTTTTAAGCACTTACTGTGTGTCTCCTGGTGCCAAGAGCCAGAGATAGAAGCAAAAAAAAAAAAAGAAAGGTAGGGGAAGCAGCTAGGTAGCAGTGAATAGAGCACCAGCCCTGGAGTCCAGAGGACCTGAGTTCAAATGTGGCCTCAGACACTTAGCACAGAACTAGCTGTGTGACCTTGGGCAGGTCACTTAACCCCAATTGCCCTACCTTCTCCTCTCCATAAAAGGTAATCTCTGACCCCAAGGAGTCTACATTCTAATGGAGGAAGACAAAACATAAAAGCTGAAGGAGAGTGGGCAAAGGAGAAGGTTAGGGTTAGGAGTGTGGTGGCAAAGTTGAGAGGATCAAGAGAAGAGCTAGGAAAAGAGTGAAATGAAAGAAATATTAGCATTGCTAGAGTTTTGTTCTGTGCTTGGTAAAAAATAAAATCCTAAACTAAGCACTTTTGTTTTACTTCATTATAGAATTTTGTCTTTTTTTTTTGTCTCCAGAAAGTCTAAAAAAGTAAGGAGTTATGACTTAAGGCAAAGTTTTATCAAGGAGGAAGAGGCTTTTACCCTCTGGTTCTCTCTAAGCAGACCAATAGTTAAAAAAATAATAAATTTGTCTCTGAGAGACTTTTAATCTTAATGCAAAATATTGAATATTTCAGATGATAGATTTACCTGAGCGTGACTTCATATGAACCCATGCTTAACACAGTGCCCCAAGTGCTCTCTTTCTCTGTCTCTCTCTCTCTCTGTCTCTCTCTCTCTTACTCTAAATATATGTATTCTTGGTAAAGAATGGGGAGCAGGGGAAGAGTTTGTGCCAAACAATACGACTTTACTTGGCTTCTAAATTCTTAGTTCATTTGTACAGAACCTGAGTGCTACAGTGGTTGTAATTCTCAGTATCATTTATGGCTTTTAACTGAACATGAAATAAATATTAAGTTCATATATATTATGTAATATGAGCAAGCTAACTCAAATTCACAATCAATTTGAGGATGAACTTTTCCTAAAGAAATACTTTAATAGTAATGAAAACTTAATGCATCTCTAGATCCTCAAACGGATGCCGCATAAAACACAGACACCATATCTTTCTGAACATGTGGTACAGGTTCAGAGTATAAGCTTATTTTTAAACTCAGGGTCAAGACATCCTATTCTACCAGGGACATCAGGGACTAATCCTGGATAAGAATGGATTCCTCAAGAAGTACTCTTCATCTCTTCAGGAGGTTGCTAGGATTGGTGTCTCAGGCAAGCTTAAACTATATCAGCATTTGCCTGTGGTGCACTGACAAGACTGGTAGATTTGGATGCAGAAGTCCTGTGTTCGAATATTGACTTTACTAGTTATAACCTGTGTGATTTTGGACAAGACACCTCCATTTTGGGGGGCTTGATGTGTTTATTCATAAAATAAAAACATCGGAATAGTTACCATTTAAGGTCCTTTCAGTTTTAAATCTTGCTAAACAGCAGGAAGACACCGGGGGCACCCTGCTCCCTTTTATTCCCTATTCAACTCCTTTTTCTGGGGTCACTCTGAACCCATCTGGCACATCAGAGTCACCAACTCTATTCCTTCCTATGAGAGGAAGACTACCAGTTCTTACTAATCTGACTTGCCGCTTGCAAGTCTATTCATTGATTCTATTCATCATGCCGCCTAGCTGCTAAAATTTAGCGGTTCTCAACCTGTGGGTTATGTTCAGTTTGTAACAATGAAAATACTTCCTGCATATCAGATATTTACATTATGATTCATAACAGTAGCAAAATTATAGTTATGAAGTAGCAACGAAAATAATTTTACGGTTGGGGGTCACCACAACACGAGGAACTTTATTAAAGTGTCGTGGCATTAGGAAGGTTGAGAACCACTGTGCTAAATGATTAAACAAAATTATATGTGAATCACTGTGTAACTAGAAAGTTCCTTATAAATATGACCATAAAAATGAGGTCAGTCCATCCATTTAACAGTTTGGGATTAGTGCCTGAGACAATATTATATATCTCATTGATGTGAGCTTATTTTTATCCTTCTAATGGTATATACTAAGAAAGGGATAGAGATAGATAGGGTCTGGGACTGGGATTTTAGTGACACAGGGAATTCTGGGATAAGGAAAACTCCTTTCCTAATGTGTCATCAACTTCTCTGAAATTTATAACCTTACAGAATTACCTAGAGCAGAGAAAAGCTAAGTGATCTGTGCAGGGTCATAGCTAGCATGTGGCAGAAGGAGACTCAGGTCTAAATGAATCAGAAACTGTCTACTCATTCTAGTACATTGCTTCTAAGGAAGCTTATTTTCATTCCTTCCTTCTGAGATATACCTGAGATTGGTCAGGATCCTAAGCCCCATGAAGGTTTTTTCTAAGAGCAGGCTTTCCTGGTAAGTCATGTGGGTGTTTATGACTTTAGGATTTGCCAAAGAATCTTTTACTTGAGGATGCTGGGTGCTAGCTAACTGTGGTATGACACCTACTTACCTAAACTTAGATTTATTTATGTACTTTTCCTTGAAATCTGAAGAATTGAACATCATAAGAACAATGAACTTTCTTCTCTAGTGCCATTGATTTTGAGTCAAAATTGCTTTCTTTGGAAATGTTCCTGTTCCCTGTCTATAATAAACAATTTATAATAGTCTAATAGAGTAGTGAAAGAGAATTTTATTCTGGCTTTCTACTGCCACATCTATTGTTAGAAAAATGCTTCAAGTAAATTATTGCTATATATTTAATTGTCTAAAATATACTGTTCTCCATATATACATATACATACACACATAGTTTCTCATTCCAAATACTTTATTCAGATGTATATATATTTTTAAAACATCTCTGCAATATTAATGTACTAATGGCTATCATGTTGAAAAAGGTCTTTTAAGTAGGAACTGCAAAACAAAATAAATTAGCCAAATTATTAGGCAACAGTTTTTTGAGACAGATTACTTTTCAAAATTGTCATACTCGAAATTTTAAAACACACATACACACACACTTTGAAAGTCCTTGTTAATTTCTCATTCCGTTTTTGTGAATTTACTCAGAAAATACATATTTTTAAAAAGAATAGTGATTTTTTGTTCTTCCCTAAATCCAAAGAAAGAACCTGAAACCCTCCAATAATGCATGCATTTTTCATGTATACACACATATATACATATATGTATAAGATATGCATACACACACATATATATGAAACAAGCTGTAGCTATTTTAAAAATACATTTGGTAGATTTGAGGCCAGTTTTACCCAAATAAAGAATTCAAAAAATAGTCACATACAATTTCTAAAAATTGAAGAAACTTTTAAAGGCATGAGCTATATTACTTATGCTTTTCCTCTGGCTGGAACTACTGATCCTGTTAACTTCACTGAAGCTTGTGGATACAAATATCCCCAGGCATTAGCTTTCTGCCAGTACAGTTTTCTGGTTAAAACATGTACATAAGCAATTAGTCTTATGCCTTCCAGTGAGAAATGTAAGTGAACACTCATGGCATGAATAAATTGCACATGTAGCACTGTGTCTCTGTACATGGTTTTCTCTCGGCCACCAGCCCCTTATCTCTCTATCCAGTTCCACCTACCTGTATCCCCCACCCCTATGGCTCACACTAAGTATCATTTCCTATTTTAGGCATGGAGCAGTTTCTAAGGTGAAACACTATTTTAAAAAAGCTCTGACAGTGATTCAGGGCAATGTCATTGCAACGGTTCAGAATTCCTCTCTGGTTGTTGAGACCTGACTTTTCCTATGGCTGACTACCTCTGCTCTTGGCACACACCATTTTGAAATCCCACCAGCCTCTCCATAAATAAAACCCATCAGCCTTAGCAAGGCCATCACATTTTCAGATTATATTCTTACCCTGACCTTAATGGGAGGAAGCGATGGCTGCTACCATGGTGGCTTCTGTCCCTTATCTTCCCTGTCCTCATGTATGGTTGGATGCCCTCCTTGATATTTATTCCCTTAGGCCACAAAGTCTCCTTTTGTACAAGTTAAAATATTTCCTTAAAAAGGCCTATTGCTTTGAGATTTTATTGACTGCTCTGATTTTCTACTAAGACCTCCTTTGCCTACCAAGTTGGCTATTCAGTGAGAAGTCCCTATAAAGCATAATTTTTGTTTTCAAAGATGCCTCATGAAGTGAAAATTTCTCCCAACATCTTATAAAACAGACCAAAATGGTCTAACTTCCCTGCTTAATGAATACTTTTTCTACAAATTAAGAAGACAATGTAAAGAACTGTGACAAAAAAAAAATCCAAACTGATAAAACTGGCTGGTAGTTTAGAACCACCATGGGAGGATTTTCAGTTCCTCATGCAGAAGAAATGAGGTCAAAGCCAGCAAATTATACAACCATTAACTGAATCTCTACCACTGTCAAGATAGCTTTTTTCCAACTGTTATAGATAGATTACTAGTAAAGTATGGGCATCACAGCCCTGTATGGAAACCCTCTGGTACCATATTTTTGTGGTATACCTGGGGGGTCGAGGTCATTCGGACATGACCTCTCAAGTCCCTCCTGATTTGAAACTCTGTGAAATAGGTTGGATCTAAAGCTTCCATTTCAGTCAGGGGTAACTGAATTTGTCACAAGTTTAAAGTACTGTGACCATTCTACATAAAAAGGCCAGAGGGAAAGGGGACAAATACGGTGTGCATGTAACCAGAAAAAATGTGTATATCTAGTTGCTAAGCCATTAGCAGGCGATTAATTAGTCAACAGCATTTATTGAGTGCTCACTGTGAATGGAATTATAGAGGGTTAGAAAGGAAATTGAAGCTAAAGGTCCCCACACCAAAGGAGTTTACAATCTAATGGAAGAGATGGTACCACACAAGTGAAGATACACACAGGAATATGAACAGTGGTGATATAGTGGAAAGAGTAATGGACCAATGGGGAAGTGATTGGAATTGTCACCTCGGCTATACTAATAACTAGCTATGTGATCTCAGGCAAATCATTCAAACTTTCTGGATCTTAGTAGCCTTCTCTGTAAAAGAAAAGATTTTGACTAGATGATGGTTAGCATCCCTTCTGATTCTAAAATGCCAAATTATGCTCTGCAATGCAATAGAAAGTAATACATTTGTAACAAAGCAATTGAAACTAAGATGGGGGTTAGTAAGAGAGATTTTCATGGAGGTACAAAGATGTCCAAAAAAATTGTGGAATTTATTGAAGCACTGAGACACGGCCACCCACTTTACATATGTACATAACTATGTTTCAAGTTATTCTTTGCTTGTTGACTGACATGTCAAAAAAAGAACTAAAATGATAAATAAGAGCCTTCGTAGATCATTTCCCCATTTTTAAAAGGAAGGAACTGGACAAGATAATCTTGAAGGATTCTTCTATTCCTAAATTTATGATCTTATGATTCCATTTTCTATCCTTTCCTTTTCCATTCTTGTCCATCAATTATTGCCACATCTTCACCACAAAAGTTCCTTTTCTAGATTGGCATATAATTTTCTTTTTACTTTTATTGCCTAGCCATATTCAGTATAACAAGATAGACATATGTCAAGAAGACCATTTCTTGAGCATGATTATTTTATCCTTCAACGTGAAAATGTTGCTAACAGAGACACTACTGTATCCCAATAAAGCATAGCTAACTTTAAGCTTTTGCACAATGTAACATTCAAGTGTATTTTTTAAACATTTCATTCAGTCAATCAGCAAATAGCTAATTAACAACATAGAAAGCTTGGGAAAGGGAAAATGGGTTTGAGATATTTTAGATTTTTAATTGACAGGACGTGGCAATGGATTTGAATGTGGTGGATGAAGCAGAAGGATGAGATAAAAAGGACCTGCAATCATACATTTATACTTTTTCTAGTTTAAAAAGATTAAATTAGTGTCTCTTTGGGCACAATGACAAATATTTATTTATTTATTTCAATTTGGTGTTCTTTCTCATGTCAGTCAATCCATAAACATTTATTAAGTGCTTCCTTTTGTGCCACTAATCATGCTCAATGCTAGGGGCAGAAAGAGGCAAAAACATGTCCCTGCTCTCAGGGAGCTCATGTTCTAATAGGAGAGATATCAATAAAAAAAAATTTAATACAAGATGTGTATTTTGGAAATAGAAGGTGATCTCAGTAGGAAGGAACCAGAAGTGGAAGGGGATCAGGGATTCAAATCCAGGTTCCCTGGCTCCAAATCCATCAATTATTCCACTCCCTTACTACCTTGAAAGCATCATCTTTCCTCCCTCTTTTTCCTATATGGATCCCGAATTTACTTGTAATGTAATCCACATTTGTTTTTTGGTATCTGCTCCATGTTCTTTGGATAATGTGTATATATGTATATATATATATATCTACAATAATAATCAATTATATAACTTTACACAGACACCTTATTCACTACTGACACATCATCAATGCTCCCTTTAAGGTGAAATCTAGCTACTCAATAGAGCTACCCAACAGTTGAGAATAAAGAATAGTGTATGTTTTGAAGCTACAGGAGGGATTTAATTAACTAACTGGAATACTGCCAGGACATTAGGGTTAATAGCCTGCTTCTCATGAAAAGCAACATGAGATGTTCAGCAACTGTAAACCATCAGGGTCTTTACATCTTTTTTGGAAAGATGGCATGATCAGCATTAGAGTACAGGGGTACCGATTCAATGAAAGAATAACGATACCAAATTTATTCCCATTTAATTTTTCTCATGCATTATTTTTTTTAAAGTGGCATTGTGACTGTTAGTTCTGTTTTGGTTTTGTTTCAGCAAATGATTTCTCTTATCCTGCCGTGTTGTTCTGAAAGCTTGGTTAAAGCAGCTTAGAGATATGAGTGACCTTACTGGCTTATAGAAAAAACAGGATAGCTTAATCATGTTCATATTTCTTCAATTGGTCTTACTGAACTTCCTGGGGTTCCATTTGAGGTGGAAGAAAAGATTCAGGAAATACTATAGAGGTTGACTCTATCTGTCTCCCAAGAGTACCCCTTTCCACATGTGGGAAAAAGTTTGTTCACAAAATATTTCTTACTTTTTAACAGTAAAATAGCTGTTTAAAACAAGGTACATTATTCAAGTATTTAATTTTTCTCAGTTTTAGCAACTACTTCTGGGTAAATGACCCCTACATCTCTATCTTTGACTTTTCATTCAAATTCCTGTCCCATATCTTCAAGTGTTAGGAGGCATCTCTACTAAAATTTCTACTGTTCCTTTAACTCAACATGTCTAAAATGAAGGTAATCATTCTCTTTCCATTTCCCTTTGTGTTCCCCAGTTTCACTCCCAATGTCCCTAATTCTTTCCATCATCCCACCATTGTTACTGGGTAACTATAGTTCCTCTCATATTTGGTAATGTGGTAGGCATGATGATAGGCATCATTGACATACCAATGGGGAAAAACATTATGAGGTACCTCCAAAACTCTACTTCACTTGGCTGTATCCTTAACCCCACTGTCCGTTGTATTCTTAGACTTAAAACATGATTTGTTTCAGTTGTTTTAATGAGAATCAAGGTGCTAGAAGAGAAGGTGCCCTTTTCCATTTAGCTCATGTCAATAATGAAGGGTTCCTCAATGGGACAGATTAAGGGAATGGCCTCTTATTGTGGACATAGGCAAGGGTTTTAATATAATGGGCACATTAGACAAAGATAAATATCTGTTCTTCTGATGGGGATCAGACTCTTCTCATTCTAAATTGATTTATTCCCACTACCTTTGCACCTTCTATAGGTCACTTGTATGGATAGGCATTACATCCTCTAGCATGTGGAGCTAAGAGAGAAGATATGGCTGAAGATGAGATTTAGGGCTATTGGATTTTGACCCTTGATGGCTCTTGCTGTTGTTCCCTTGCCTTCCAACTACAGAGAGAACAGGAATTTAATAGTGCACCCCTGCCTTTAAATATCTCTCACCTTTCTGGTGAATAAGAGTTTTCTCTTTTTCTCTTCTAATTATGCATTTTCAGCAATTCTAAGACCAAGGCTAAATGATACCAGTAATCCTGATACCTCAATAGATTTAGAGGTATAGCAGACTCAACGGCTGTTGCAAGTCAAGGGGTTTTCCCCTCTGTTTCTCAGTGTTAACACCATTTTTTTGAAGTACTCAAGTTTGAAAATTACTAACTATTCAAAGTATGATATGCAAAGAGTGTTGGACACTGTGGGAAAAGTTCTGGGTTTAAATTGAACTTCTGCAATGTACAGTTATATATGAACTCAGGCAAGAAACATCAACTCTCTTAGTCTTTGTTTCCTCATCTATAAAATGGGAATGATGATATCTATGCTCCTTGCCTCAGTGTCATGGGTGCTAATCTTTTATCTCTGTCCTCCTCTTTTATGTTCCTATATCTATTCTGTCACCAAACCCCATTGTTTCTTCTTTTATAATATCTTTCACAGCCCTTATTTTTCATTCTTCTTGTCTTCACCCCAATCTAAGCCTTGACCACTCTCATGACTGAATTGCCAAAATAATATCTTAACTGCTATCCTAGCTTCCAATTTCTCCCCTCACTCCTATTCCCAATTCCTCTTTTGCATCACTGCTAGGAACAGCTCTTACCATATTACTCTCCTGCATTCAAAAGGCCAGAGGCTTTAGCTTCCTTCAGGATAAAACCAGAACTCTCACCTTGCCATTAAAGGCTATCTACCATCTGGTTCTAGTCTATATTATTTTCTTCCACTACCCTATGTAAACATTTTCCCTAGTCAGGTAGGTGTTCACACTGTCACAGTCCAAGCTCATGTTCATCTCTGAGCCTTCGATGATGCCAACCACCCAAGAAAAATGTCCTTTCTTCCTTTCTTATATGGGAAATATTCTTTTCTGAGAATACAATGGACAGTGGGGTTAGGGATACAGCCAAGAAAAGTAGAGACCCTAGAAAAGTATACAGATTTATGTAAAAATATTATTTCTGTTTTTTTTACCAATAATTCATTGTTAATTTTTATTATTAAAATTTATGTCATTAATCATTCCCCATTCTGGCCTCCTATACTAATATATACCACTCATTTTTGTATTTAGTCATTTTCTGCCTGATAGTAGAAAGCCACAAAATCCCTATCACTGTCACCAAATAATTCATCTCAGCAGTAAACAGCCTCCACAGTTCTTGCCCAGCTTCAGTGTGGGTATGACTCAACTTTCTTCAGTTTCTAGTTTTCTTACTTGGCTTGTTTTGCTTCTTTCAGCATCATATTTCTAGTTCAAAAACCTTAGACTCTCATTGTTGATTTGATTATAACAAGGATTTGACACCTCAGTTCTATACCTTCATAATTAACCACCTCCAACTTTCATAGAGTTGTTGTAGTTCTTCTAATGTTTACTGTATAACATGCATTGAGTCACGATGTAATGCACAGTTGTGGCTTTTTCAAATATCAGCACTAAGGTTTTAGTTAACACTAAATAGTCAATATACTCAACAATAAATCTACACTTTGTACTTATCTAGTTAATTTCTTAAAATTCAAGGGTAAAACTTTACATTTTTCAATATTATATTTTGTATTATTTGATTCAGGTTACTTTGATTTGATTTGATTCTTGCCTGCAAAGATCATTTTGGATCTTGACTCAGTAATCCAATATACAAACTATCCCTCCCAAGTTGTGTCACTTGCAAATTTAATAATAATAATATATATGACTTGATTTCTATCTTTTATTTTATTTTTTATTCTGAACTTAAACAGAATATCAGATGAGGAATGGAGACCTGAAAAACTAGAGAGATAATAATTGCTCATGATTGGGCCATGCCAATACAATGTATATGATAATGCTATCTAAATTAATTTACTTGTTCAGGTCCATACAAATCAAACTACCCAACATTAAAGATCAGGGTTTGTTTCATTTTTGCTTTTATGTATCCCCAACACCTAGCAGTGTCTGCTATATAGTAAGTGTCTAAGAAATGCTTGTTGAACTAATTCATTGTCAGTGGAGCTGTGAACTGATCCAATCAACTTGGTGCTATGCCTAAAGGGCTATAAAACTGTGCATACCCTTTGATCCAACAATACCACTTCTAGGTCTGTATCCCAAGGAGATCATAAAAGGGGGGGAAAGACCTACATGTAAAAAAATATTCATAGCAGCTCTTTTTGTGTTGGCAAAGAGCTGGAAATTGAGGGGATGCTCATAAATTGGAGAATGGCTGAATAAATTGTGGTATATGAATGTAATGGGATACTATTGTTCCATAAAAAATTGTGAGCAGGCAGATTTTTGAAAAACCTGGAAAGGCTTACATGAACTAATGCTGAGTGAAGTGAGCAGAACCAGGAGAGCATTGAATACAGTAACAGCAACATTGTGTGATGACCAACTTTGACAGACTTAGCTCTTCTCAGCCATGAAATGATCTAAGACAATTGCAAATGACTCAAGATGGAAAGTGCTATCCATATCCAGAGAAAGAACTATAGAGTCTGAATGCAAATTAAAGCATACTATTTTCTCTTGGTAGTTGTTTTGTTTTTTTCTTTCTCATGGTTTTCCCCTTTTGTTCTGATTCTTCTTTCACAACGTAATGAATGTGGAAATATGTGTAATTGTGCATGTATAGCCAATAACAGACTGCATACTGTCTTGGGGAGGGGAGGTAGGAGGGAAATTTAGAACTCAAAATCTTATAAAAGTGAATGTTGATAAGGAAAAATAAATTTAAAAAAAAGAAATGCTTGTTGATTGTTGATAAAATGAATCAAAGATATAAGAGAGTAAGCACCATTCCCACAGTCTTCTTTTAGCCTAGGTAGCAATTTTATATATTTTTTATCTAGGGGACTATACGCACATATGCACACACATGTATATATGTAGATATATGTGTATATACACACATATGTCTCCAAGAAATTATTTCAATGCCTGCTTTGTTGTGTATATTTGGGCATTATCACTCCTTTGGGAGCTAGTGGAAAGATTTGTACTCTTTGTACTATTTATCAATGCATAACCATGGGCAGGGCTTGGTTAATCTAGTATGTAGCTCTAAAATGCCTAGAGGACAGTCTAGAAAGATAAGCTACAGAGGTAATGTGCATTATTCCAGATGTCCCCTGATTCTCCAGAAATAATTCCATTTAATTAAGATGATAATTTTAGAAAAGTGCTTCTAAGTAATATTTTTCAGAGGCCTATTTCTTTGAGTTAGAGTGCAAAGAGCATGGGGACTCAAAAGACATCGGTTCTAGAACTGGCTCTGCCACTAACTTGCTGGGTCATTTTAGACAACACATTGGATTTCTCTAATTTTGGTTTCCTTATTTGTAAAATGAAGGGTTTTGATATATTACTTTTGGGATCTATTCAATTTCTTACATCTTACATCTTTATAATAAATCTAGATATTTTTAGGCAGGAGGATATTGATTCTATATTTAGAATAACATATTTGCTTTGCTTAAGAGCCATCTATTAATGAGTAGTAGAGGGAATCAATGACAATTAACTAGCAATCTACAACTTAATTTTGCAGAATCCCATATTAGGTTAAGGTTAAAATAAAAGAATACAGCATCTACTCTATGAAATAAGGCATATAGAGTGGTTTGCGAATCTTAAATCACCATAAAACGACAGCTAATGAAAGGGTGCATAGTGCATAGTGGATTACTGGGTTAGGTCCTACTTCTCTGACGTCACCTAAACTCTGAATTGTCTTAGTAATTCTCTCAAACTGTAAATTGCAGAAGAGTTGCTAATGTGTGTTGGTAGAGGAAATGTCCTTACTAACTGTTACCTATACAATGAAATAACAAGTCTAAATATTAAAGAAAAGTACAATGTAGAGGATAGAATTCTGGGCTTGGAGTAAAAAATATCCAAGTTTATATTCTATCATATATACATATACATACATATATATATATACATATATACACACATGTATGTGTGTATATATATATATATATATATATATATATACACATACATACATATACACACACACATAAATATACTCAGGTAACTAAACAGGACTGACTTACAAAATCATAGACAAAACTATAATGTTCCCTATCCTGTACATCATTTTTGTTATTATTATTTCTTTTACAGGTGAAGACATTTAAATACCAAGAGGGTAACAGTCTAAGGTCAAATAGTTATTTGGTAATATAGCCTGACACACAACTGTGCCTACCAGCAGAGAGGAACAGGTCCAATCACCTGGATTAAGGCATATTTTTTTCCTCTAGATATGCCAATGAAGCACCATGAGTACATAAAGAAATTCTTGTGGAGCTTCCAGTAGTAGCCATTTAGTCAATACTTTTTTATCTTTTTTTTAAATTTTTTTTTTATTTACTCATTTACTTTTAATTTACAAGATTCTGTTCCACAATCACTTAAGTTTCAGATTTTCTCCCCTCCCTCCCCCCCCCCCCCATGGTGGCGTGCAATCATGTATAGGATCTGCAAATACTTTCACATTGTACAATAGTTTGGTCATATAGAAGGGTTGTAACCAATGAGTGATCACTGGGAAAAGAAAAAAAAAAAAGCAAAACCAGACATGAAAGAGAACGATAACGAGTTTTGCTTCAGTGTCCATTTAAACTATGGTCTTTCTATATCTTTCTCTGAGTTTAGGTATCTCCTTCC
>CM053580.1:375314881-375325606 GCA_028627135.1 Pseudochirops cupreus | reverse complement strand
TTTATATTTAAGTTTATAATGTTTCTTTTTCTTTCTTATTATGTATTTAAGTTTTAGTATTTGTCTAAAATAAAAAAGTTTTTAAAAGGTTAAGATCCTTCAGTGCAAGAAGAGTATTCATTTTTGTTTGTATTTTAATCCCAGCATTTACCACAAAGACTGGCTTATAGTAAGTGCTTAATAAACATTTGTTTCTTTACTTCCTTTATACCTAAAGTATAAGGCAGTTCCTTGCATGAAGTTAGCACTTAATAAATATCTGTTGAACTAAACTGAATTGATTGGGAAAAGAAGGTAAGGTAGATGAAAGAAAAGCACTTTTGCTTATAGGTTCAAAATTATTTTCTCAACTTAAAATTTAGTTCTTCCTCTTAACTAACGCAAGTATGCTATAGATAAGACAAAAACTGTTAAGAGACTTGTATTAGGCAATCCTTAAGAGAGTATTATGCAAAAAGTAAATCTATCCTAAGTAATTTTTTACAAAGACTGAAATAGTTCAAATAGACACTAGAAGTGTACTAATAGTAGTCTTTAGATCCAGGGTTTTGAATCCAGGTTACATATACCTCCAGGGAATAAGAAAATCTCTTCAAGAAGGCATACATATAGTAAATGACCATACTGTCTTATTTAAATATTCCAGAAAGCAATTGTTAGTGTAATATATTGTGGATTGGAAAGATATTAAGTAAGTCTGTTAAGGATTGGATAGGGATGAAGAATTATAGTAAATCTGAAAATTTGAAAGAGACAGTTGAAGGAACAATTTGTACTGACCAAAACCAAATAAATGAGGTTTGGATACAAAACTCTTTTCATTTTGAGCTAGAAAAAAAAATCAGCAACAACACTCCAATCATGAGCTAAAATTAATTAATAACTTGATTTTATTTATGTGCATGATTAACTCAAGAATTCTTTTTCTTTCATGTTGAATATGGCAGGGTATGGGAAAGTCTGCTGAAAGCCACGATGTATAAGAATAAAAAAGAGTTGGGAGATCTTTCCTTAGAGCCTGCTAGGTTGGCTTAACAAGCTAAGGTAGCTAAGATTATGATCATCAACAATTCCATCCTAGCAAAAATCTTTCCAAGTGTGATCTTTCTCCAAATTCACTGCTGGAAAGCTTGCACATGATTCTTACAAAAACCCTAAAACTTCAATACAGAGTTGGGCTGAGCCATTTTACATGATGTCAATGAACAATGAAATTATGTACCCATAAGTAATGGAAGACTTCTTAGCAGAATGATACTTGTTTATTCTTATGATTTATAGTAGAGATTTTTCTTTACTATTACTGCTGTAGAATTTTAAGTTTGTGAGAAAGATGTCCTATGAATTTAAAATTAATAGTTATATTAATGTGCACTTAAGTGATTATTTTACTCCATATATGCAAAGGTATGTTCACAAGGTTTACAAGAAACTTAAGGATGTATTTCTCTCCCCTCTCTGAGTGTGATCCATTCAAGCACATGATTAAAACTTGCCCTTATTACTTCCTTGGCTCTGGAACTGAATTTGTTCTTGTATAAGCCTAGCAAATGGAATAAGCAGCGAGACCCACTTTACAGCCTTTCTGGTGAAAAAGCAAAGAAAACCTCATCAGCTCAGAAAGCACCGTGAGCCAAGTAGCACTTTAACTTGGGTTGTAAAATGGTTAGCATTGTAGGTGGGAAAGTTGAAAGCATTATGAGCTCTTTTCACTGTACTGGTCTCTTATTCTGATGAGAGATTCTACCCTACATTTTACTTTTTTGAAAGCCACTTATGTCAATGTCATTACATTTGTTTGCAAAGCCAGAGAAAACAGTCCATAGAAGAAGAAATTTCAAGTGCAACTCATTACAACAAAAATGACTTGAGATACTTATACACGACTACAAATTAAAGAATTATGTTCATACATGCCTTGAAATTTTTTGTATTATGTATATACATTGTAAAACATTGAATAAATTTTTTAAAAGTGAAATACAAAATGGTTCATCAGATACTCTCAGTAAAGGACATTTATAGAGTGCTTTACATATGTGATCTCATTTAATCCTCACAACTCTGTGAGGTAAGTAGCATCATTATCTTCATTTTACAGATGAGGAAACTGAGGCATAAAGAGGCTAAATTACTTACCCAGGGATCACACAGTTTATAAGTGTAGCAGGCAGTGGAGTTGTGAACTGATCCCACCATTCTGGAACATATGCCCAAAGGGCTATAAAACTGAGTATACTCTTTGATCTAGCAATACCACTGCTAGGTCTGTAGCCCAAAGAGATTTTTTTTAAAGGCCTATTTGTACAAAAATGTTTCTAGCCACTCTTTTTGTGGTGACCAAGAACTGGAAATTGAGGGGATGAATATCAATTGGGGAATGGCTGAACAAGTTGTAGTAAATGAATGTAATAGAATATTATTGTACTATAAGAAATTACATACTTAAATATGGTTTTAAGAATGAAAAAGAAAGAAATTACAAGAAGAATGATTTCAGAAAAACCTGGAAAGATATACACAAACTGATACAAAGTGAAGTGAGCAGAACCAGGAGAACACTGTACACAGGAACAGCAATATTGTATGATGAAGAACTATGAATGACTTGGCCATTCTCAGAAATATAATGATCCAAAACAATTCTGAAAGACTTAGGATGAAAAGTGCTATCCCTCTCCAAAGAAAGAACTGATGTCTGAATAGACTGTAACATATTTTTCATTTCCTTTCTTCCTTCCTTCCTTCCTTCCTTCCTTCCTTCCTTCCTTCCTTCCAAAAAAAGTCAAAATGAAGGCAGATATATAGCATGCTAAGGGATAAGAAAAGAGCATGTGGTTTTTTTTTTTGTTTTTGCTTTGTTCTTTCTTTCACATGTTTCACTAGCTATTGCTCTAAACTGTAAAAGTGTTCAAGAATTTAGGAATTAATATTCCAACTTTTTAAAAAAATTGATTATTTTATAGCCAAATTTAAAATGGTAGAACCTATTCCACTTTATCCTTTTTGTTTGATGTCCTATCACTGTGGGGTGGGGAGAGGGGAGAAAAGGGAAATGATGGTTATTCGGCAGAAATTTATCATGTAAATCAAAGGGTCTTAAGGTCATAGATTTAGAGCTGGAAGGCACCTTAAAGGTTGTTGAGTCTGACCCTTCCATTTTACAGATGAGGAAATCAAGGCTGAGAGTGGTTAAGTGACTTGCCCAGGGTCATACAGCTAGCAAGCACCTAAAGTCAAATTGAAATTAAAGAATGCCTGTCTCTAAGTTAGTGCTCTATGCACACTGTCACTTCCCAAAGATTAGGTCTCTAGTGGAAACAGTATGTTATAGTGAAAAGAATCTTAGACTCAGAAGCTCTTGGTTAAAGGATTCTGATTTTGCTGCTTAAAAGCTACATGATTTTGAGCAAATCACCCTAATGCTCTGTGCCTAATACTCTATTCCTCAGTTTTAATAGCAATAACAACAACAATAATCATAGCTGACATTTGTATGATATATGAAGATTTTGCAAAGTGCTTTACAAATCTTAAATATGGGGGTTTATACATGCTTCTACTACTAATAGCTAACATTTATATAGTATGTTAAGATTTTGCCAAATGCTTTACAGTTATTACCTCATTTCATCACACAGTAATTAAAACTGTACCAGGAATACCAGTGATATGAAAGCACCAGCAAGTCTATTGTGTCAACTAGTAATATGAAATGCTAGGAAAAGAATATAAACTTAGCAGTTGAAGTGTTTATAACCAGTAACACATCTAACATGCTAGTGCAATCAAAGTTGTTGAAAAAGATAAGTGGGGGAACAGGGAGGTTAAAAATGGGAGAATTATGAAATCATGGAAAAAATCTAATTCCCTCTACCTCATAATTTTTCCCCAAATTTTCTTTGCTGCTTGAAAGCAGTAATATATGATGAATTATAAGGTGATGGCTTTCAAATCATTTCTGAGGCAGTAATACACTACCAAAGCTACCTGGATAGATTAGAAACTGTTTACAATAAAACTCTACTTATATGGAAGCCTGACTTCTGGCACCCTCATCCATTTAGAACACACAAACACAAAATCTAGATATGAGTGGAAAAACCCTTTTGAGTTGTAAGTTTTGAAACAGTTTCCACAAAGCTCATGAATTACTCCACCAAAATGTCACAGAACCTGAATAGGGTGCTTGGGACAGAAACAATGATAAATGAAATTAAGCTGATTTGGTTTCTCAGTCAAACTGAAGTGCTGCCAAGATTATAGCGGTCAGTTGGACTTAATGGGGAGTAGGTTACGGGGCTGCTAAAAGTAGACACATTTAGGAATGACAGCCACCAAAAAAACAAATAGGATCATAGCATAGCTGGAAGGGACCTAAGTTCATCTAGTCTAACCTATTCTATCTACATACAAGGAAACAAATCCAAAGAGGTGAAAGTCCTTGTTCAGAGTCACACAGATAATAGGATTAGAGGAGGCCTGTGAGCCCATGTCCTAGAAGTCCAGTGCTATAATCAAAAGAAGAGATAGCAGATTAGCAACACACCAGTCTAGAGGCACTTATAAAAAGAGTCCCAAACACTTGAATGAAGGTCCCTGTAAACATAATTGTGAACACTGTTGAACTATGCCACAATAATTCACATTTACTAGTGAGTTACCAAGATAGTCAGAAAAGTATTCAGTTATTGAATCAAAAAGTACTGAATTATTGAAATATATATATATGAAATCTGTTTAACGAGGCAGGAAACTGCAGTGTGCTTTAGATTTTCATTGTTAAATGGCAAAAGTAAAATAAAATTGATACTCGGAAGGGCAAACGTCAGCATTATCGATCACTGATTGGTCTTAGAGTTGACCTGATGATGAAATCAGAGCTCTGACCCCTTACCAGCTGTAACAGCAAGTCATCTAATCTTTCTAAGCCTCAGTCACCTGATCCACAAAATGAAGTCACTCTCCAGTAGCTTCTAGCTCTACATTCCATGATCCCAGGTAAGCATCAAATTTACTTTTGTAGAAGACATCATTCCTAGATAATGATAGAAAACCAGTTATTACTATAAATGATTTGTCAGTTGTCCTGGCAAAAATGCATATTTTGTTTCTGCTTTTAAATAAATTAAATGAAAAATGTCCATTTTGGAAAATGTAGAAGCCAGGGAGATTTAGATTCTTTTAAGGTCACAGGTGAAAGCTATCACATTGTTTTGTATACAGTAAGCATATTATTAAATATGGTTGAACTAAACTGTTCAATTACTAAGTATTTTTTTCCACTGGCAGGAATCTAAGGCCTTTCCTTAGGAAATTGGAAATTTGGGGTATTATGTTCAGATCTATTGATGCCAGCAATATAGATATAAACAGATATAAATGAACAATGCCATCAAGGAAAATACAGATCGCATTGGAAATAACTGGGTTCATCTTTCTTGCACAGTAGTACAGACATGATCAAATCACTTATAAAACTCATTTTACATATATATATGTATATGTATATGGTAATTAAAGAGAATTAAAAGATTTAAACTGTAAAGGGTGATTCATCCATTATATCACTGGCAACTATGAACAAATCAGAAATAGAAGCCCAGGAAGAAAACTTGTATACTGGATCAAAGAAGTTATGACTCAATGGGTTATAGGTGTAAAATCAGATTTATTATACTGAGAGTTGGCAGTCAAAAGAGTTCATGTAATCTTAGGATGCAGTAAGAGACACATAATGTCTATACCTAATAACAATAGTTAACATATCCTTTAAGTTTTGCAAAGCTAATCAAACATGTCTTATTTATCTTCACAATGCCCTCATTTTACAGATGAAGAAACTGAGATTAAATGATTTGCCAGCTATCACATGACCAATAAGTGTGAGAGTCAGGATTTAAACCTACGTTTGGTTTTCTCTGTCCAGTTCCCTTTTTCATGAACTTATGTATCTTCAAGTGCCTTCCTTGGATTCCATCAGTGTGTTTCTAAGGTACTGAAGATCTCTCAGAAGACATTCCACTGATTTTTCCATCAGAGGATAGCAGAGGAATGATCTAGGAACATGACCTGGGTCAATCAGACACTAATGAGAATCCAACTTTGTGGGTACCAAGGTCTAGCCTTTGTTGGTTCTACGTGTGCCTGAGAGTCTTTGTTTAAGGCTTTCCCCCTTTCTCTCACAACTGGGGATTAATATAGAGAAGGAGGCAGCCCCTGACACCTGCTACAACTTCCTTAACATTTCTGGAACTGCTACAGCTCAATTCTGTGACCACTTTTACATGAGTCACAGCTGAGCGGAAATGGCTTCACAGCTGCGTGGTAAACCCACTGGCTAGTCTTCTGCTTCATGGATGCCATACCTCTGTGAGCAATCACTGCACATTAGCTCCATCACGACTGCTCTCTGGGAAGAGACAAACTATGGAACAGAGAACAGAGTTGGGTGCCAGGAAAAGGCTGCCTGCCTGATGTTAGTCTTGTCATCTGTCACTCTGACATGAGTGAGCCACCACTGAGAGAAAGGGAGCCCAAGCTCGGGGAAAATAGGTCCACTAGTTTGTGTCAAATATGCTTATCCTGGTCCTATTCCTCTTGAAACCACAGTTAATTTCTTGGAATAACTGTTGGATAACTCATTTTAGCCTCAGGGAGATAAGGATGTTTAAAAGACATGTTTGTGAGTACTACAGCAATTCCAAAGTCTGTCATGACTGCTGTATGAACCAGAAAACCAACAGAGTTTGTTTTGAACATTCAGAGGTAAATTTCCCATTGATCTGTCAGAGGACAACAGCAAACTGACCTGGCACAAGGCAGTAGGTGCTAATGCTCAGAGTCTTGCTTCTCATGCCATTACTTAATAAATAAATTCTAAGGTCACCTGCGTGTGAATAACTATCTGGCTCTTTCTGATGTGTACTATAGACAACTTCACCTCTTTGGGTCTTAGTTTCCTCACCTGTAAAATGAACAATTTGGAGAAACTTGTTTGTGATGTCCTTGCCAGCTAAATCTATGATTGTATGATTCTGTACTCCTTTTCCTTCTCCATATAAGAATGGGTAAGCATCTAATTGCCCCCAAAGCCCTGAATAAACATTACATGTCAATTGTCCTATCCTTTTGGCTCAAAAAAGTTGTGCCATCTGTGCTATATTGTATGAGAACCCCCTCAGCTCCCCCCAACACATTATTTGCAAACTTTTTGCTTTTCCTCAAGTCTGGTTTTAAAATAATTAATTTGGCATATTTCTCTTCATATAATAATCTTCTAGTAATGCCTCTCCTGACTTTCTTGTATAAACACAGCACTCTGTCACACATATATTTGGTGGATGTTATTTTTCTTTTTGGCCTGTTCCTCTCTGAGATAACATCTTTGCAGAAAGAACTGTAGGTGAATCAGCAAATCCTTTAGCAGAATAAACTAATCTGGAACCAACTATCATTAGCAACCCTTCCAATCTGGATCTCAGTACAGAATACAAGCTGGCGTGCCTAGAAGCAATTTTTCTACCATTAATTTAATGTGGGAATCACCATGCTACACTAAAAATGGTGTGATATATATATGCAGTAATGATTTTATAATGTGGCAACTTATTAGTGCTGGTTTTTGTATTGTAAGCCAGATACCAATTTCATTTTCGTGAGAGTGGAGAAAATAACACAATTTCTCCACCCTCTATATTCCCAACATGAAAAGTCTAATACCATTGAAACTAAAATTGAGGTTTTTCTAAAACTACAATCACATCAAAAAAGGGCAATATTCTACAACATTAAAGAAAGCCAAGCAAATTAAATACATTTGAGCCTGGACATAAATGCTTATCATCATATACCAGAGACCTATAATTCATATATGTGTAATGTAACAGAGCACATGAAAGATTTCTGGTGCCTAAAGAGAAGCATGAAATTACCTGGATTGGGGTGGTCAATTAAGTCCCCAAAGGCAACTCGTAGATAAATCTTGAGTCATGGAAAGCTTGAATAGCTCACTTGTAACTCCAGATGAATACCTCATGCTTCAAAAAAGCCCCTTTAGGATTCCTGTATACAAAGTTGCTCATATAAATACTCCACTCTACTGACAACTTAAAAAGAAAAACTGTGCTGTGTCTGAGGCATCCAAAAGCAACAGCTTAATTTTGGACACACACACACACACACACACACACACACACACACACTCCAGTAAAAAGAAATATATATATATATATATATACAAATATATCTGTAAAGTTTTAGCTCTCTTGGCAATATTCCTGACATATGCTTGAAACATTCTCATTCCATATAAGAAAAGATACTTTGCTGAGATGCTAGGAGCCCAAGCTACACGCAAAGAAACAATACCACAATCCAGCTGTGACTAATTAAAAGACTGAAAGATGCAGAAATGGAGAACCAAGGTAGTACCTTATTTTTCCCACCAAATAAAATGTCAAAACAGCTAAGCCTAAATGTTGAAATATCCTATTTCATGTACTAACAGCTCACAGTGTAAAAAGATACAGAATTATTAATACAGTTAGTATACTAATTTGTTAGTCACAATAGTTATCTCTGAGTTATCTATAATCATTATAATAATAATAGCGAATATGTATAGAGTGTTTTAAGGTATACAAAGCACTTTAAATATATTATCTCATTTGATCCTTACAACAGCCCTTGGAAGTAGGGACTGCTATTATCCCCATTGTACAGATAAGGAAACTGAGGCTGAATAAGATTAGGTAACTTTCTAGAGCCAAGCATGTGAAAAGTCGACATTTGAATTCATGTCCTTCTGAGACTCTAGGTCCATGGCTTTATCCATTGTGCTGCCTAATTGCCTCAAACCAAATATTGTTCTATTTATTTGAGCCCACAGCTTCAACAGATATCCACTGATATAACTGACGTGTCTAGAGCATTGGTCCTGAGGTAAGGGAAACATGAGTTCACATCTGGTCTCAGACACTAACTTGCTATGTGACCCTGAGCAAGCCATTTAACCTTTGTTTGCCTCAATTGCCTCATCTGTAAAATGGAGCTCATTATAATAGCACCCATCTCCCAGGAGTGTTGTGAGGATAAAATGTGATATATGTAAAGCACTTAGCACAGTGCCTGGCATATAGTAAGTACTAAATAAATGTTAGCAGTTATTGGTTTGGCAAATTATATGAGTCTTTGAGAAGAATGTAACTGTTTTGTGTCAGTGCCAGGTCTCAGGCAACAGTGTGAGAGGATAATAACAATAATAATAGTTAAAATGTATATAACACTTACTATGTGTATGTGTCAGGCTTGGTGCTAAGCACTTAGCAAATATTATCTCATTGCATCCTCACAATGACCTTGAGAAGTGGGCATTATTATTAGCCCTGTTTTACAGATGAAGAAACTAAGGCAAACAGAGGGTTAGTGATTTGCCCAGTGTCTAGTAAGTACCTGGGACTTGATTTTAACTCAGGTTTTCCTGGCTCTGGGCCTGGCACTCTGTCCACTGCTCCATCTAGTTTCCCTCAAACAGGGCAGGAAGAACTCAGCTGGGGGCTAGAGCTGGAATGGAAACTGGCCAGTGGAGTACTGTTACCAATGCCACACACAGGTGGAGGTCAACAACATTGAGTAGGCTCATTTAGAAAGAGAAGAAGGGGCACCAGGAATCTAAAAGGGCAAAGCAGAAGTCCTTCTAGGGAAGGATCCCACCAAACCAGAAAGAATCATTAAGTATGGGATGAGGTTAAAACAAACAAGCCAGATTCAATATCCAGAGAACCCCATACCACTAAGTCAGCAGAGGCAGAGATGGAGTCACACCATGATCACCTCTCTCTGGGTCTCCCTCAAGTCCCTATAGCCTTCTCCCCTCCCTGGTCTGCTGGCATACAGTCTTCCTTCTCTAGTTCACCCTCTCCTCAGCTACCAAAATGTCAAAATCTCAGCTCTGACTACACCACGAATTTGTTCAAGAAACCTTCCCATTACCTTTAGGATAAAATAAAAATTTCCTTATTTAGCCTTTAAGGACCATCACAAACTAGGTCCAGACTATTTTTGAAACATGATTTTACTTTGCTCTCCCAAAATCATTCCATGCTGTGGCCAACCTAGTTCTCTTGCTGTTCTCTAGATAGAACATTCCACCTTCTTCCTCTCTGATTTTGCACAGGCCATTTTTGAAACCTGGAATGTTCTCCTCATTTCTGTCTCTTCGGATCTGATTCCAGGCTCCCTTCAAGATTCATCTCATGTGCCACCTTCTTAAAAAGGTCTTTCTTGATCTTATCCTCTTAATTGTTATAACCCCTTCCCCATCATTTCATATTTATTTTGTCTACATTATTGATCAATTTATTTGCAAACAAATACAATGCTGGGTTTTTGAGGACAGAGACTATCTCATTTTTGCATCCGCATGCCCAGCATCTAACATAGTACCTGACAGATAGTAGGCGCTTAATACGTGTTGGCTAACTGATTAAGAAAATGAGATCTGAGACTGCATCCTAGAAGGGAGTACAAAACAACAGAAATGAGCAATTAGACCTGTGTAACTATACAACGTGGGAGAAAGGTCCCCTTGAGAAGTTGAATGAGATCTTTTTTCTTTCTTTCTTTTTTTTATTAATTTATTTTATTTACTTTTAGTTTACAAGATTCAATTCCATAATCCCTTGAGTTTCAGATTTTCTCCCGCCCTTCCTCCCCCCCCCCCCC
>CM053580.1:375291659-375314381 GCA_028627135.1 Pseudochirops cupreus | reverse complement strand
ATATGTATTTATGTATATGTGTGTATACGTGTATATATACACACACACACACACACACAACACATAATACATATCCCTGATGTGTTTGTGTGTGTGTGTAAATACACAATACTTAAGAAATGACTATTCAGAATAAGGGAGATAGGTAGAAAACTCATTAAGTAAAAGGTCTGTTATTCCTATATTTTCAATGTTACTTTATGAAACTAAAACCTCTAGCCAAGTAATTAATACTTATCAGTAAAAAGATGACTTGCCCATTCTATCAGGAAATGCATATAAGGATATGCAAATATATATAAAATAAATGCAAAGTGATGGGGGATGGACTTTAAACTGAGTGACATGAAGAATATTCCTCCCAACTCTGCCTTCTGACCTTCAAATTGACTTCAAAGGGAGGGGACAAAAACCAAAACTTCATATTTCACATTGTGATGCTGTGATTAAAATCTTATTTAAATTTACAAAAAATTATCCATCCATCCTGCTCTACCGGAAAGTCAGAGGGGTGACATAGGAGGGAGGAGATAGGAGAGAATAGATTGGGGGAGGGGTTATACAATGGGATGGCTGTTTTGGGGTGGTGGGTAGGGGAAAGACGGGGAGAAAATTTGTAACTCAAAATCTCATGGAAATGAATGATGTAAAATAAAATAAATAAAAGTTTAAACAAAAAATTATCCTTCATAAGAGAATCACAGAATTTAGAATAGGATAGAACCTTAGAAGTCACCTAGCCCAGCTACCATCTAAGAAAATTGCAGATCGTAAAAGTTAGAATGACTAGCTCATGGTCACACAGATAATTAGCAGTACGGCCTACTATAAACAGGGATAAGATTGGTAAATTTGGTAACCTCAAGCCATTTATTCATGGCTCTTCCCTGCAACATGTATTCACCTGAAATAAATACAAAGCAATGCAACAGATTTACATTAGCTATACCAAGAATATACATTTATATACATATATATGAATATATAGACATATGTTTAAACTTGTGTCCATTGAAACGCTAACCAATGATAGAAGACTTTGCTCACTTTTTTCTTATAAAAATGATTTTCTTTTTTTTTTTTTAGTCTTTATCTTGTGATTTTATTGGTTAAAGAAACTCCCTCTACCAAAGCAGATTGCCAACTGTTTTGCAACCTACAGACTTAGAGGGATACCTTTGATCTCAAGTTAAGATAGAATTTAAATCAAAATTGATTTTTACTTCAAAGAAATTTTTAATATTCATTAAGGTTGAATGATGCTGAATGCACATTACTAATTCCTGAGCAGCAAAACAATAAACTTATGTTATTTTTGTAAGAAATCCTTTCAAGGTTTTTTTAAAAATATTTATCTTGAGATTGTTACTTTCCTTGCTATTGGTACATTTCCAGAGTTTCCACCTTAAATATTAGAAGTGAAATGTTTCAATTGGGAAGAGATAACTATCACTTTCAACACTATAGAGGAAACTATAATATAATATAATACAATACAATATTATATAACACAACATAATATAATATAAATAATAAACTAGTTTCAAATTCACATAAAGCCAATCCTGCTCCAAGAGAATTCCCAGCATTCTATATTGTTCTCTCCAACATCACTTAATCATCAAATCTAATGTCAAATAGTCTTTTGTCAGTATTTATCCTACCTGACCTGAGAAATGTTTTACATTATTGACTGCTGACTATCCCTAACTGCTAGATATCCTCCCCTTTCTTGGGGAGACTCTACTTTCCTGCTTGCCTTTTTTTTCTTCCACTACTTTAATAATGCTCCTATTTCCTTCACTGGCTTTTAATCCTGTAGGTATTCTCCAAATATCTGTTATTGACTCTCTTCTCTATATTCCTTAAACATCTCATTCATCCCCAGCACTTTACCACCTATATGAAGACATAACTGATTTCTTTCTCCTGACGTCTCCTTGTGAACTCTAGACCTGAACTTCCAATAACGGTGCATCTCTATCTCAAAGTGCCTCCTACACCGCAAATTTAACATGTCTCAAATGGAGCTCATTATCTTCCCCTCTAAATACATTTCTTCTTTAGACTTCACTGTTTATGTCTGTGGCATCATAATTAGGTCATATTCTCTAATGAGCAGCTAGATAACGCAATGGATAGAGAAACAAGTCTGGAGTCAGGAAGACTCCTCTTTGTAAGTTCAAATCCAGCCTGAGATACTTACTAGCTGGAAACCCTGGAAAATCACTTGGTCCTCTTAGTGTAAGTTTTCTCATTTGTTCAATGAACTGGAAAAAGAAATGGCAAACCACTCCAGTATCTTTGCCAAGAAAACCTCAAACAGGGTCATGAAAAGTTGGACAAACTGAGCGACGACTCAACAACACTACTCCACATTCTCAACTTTGGGATTGTCTTTCACTCATTTCTCACATTTACCTCTAATATCAATCAATTACCAAATCCTACACATCCTCACTCTGCAACACTCACAGATGCATTCTCTTCACTCCATCCCCATTGATAGTACCATAGTAGAAGCCCTCATTGCCACCTACTTGGATTGTTACAAGTGCCTACCTTCGGATCAACCCATCTCTGTTCTCTTCTAATCTGTTCTTCATATTGCCAGCAAAAAAAAAAAGTCTTTCTTACACATAGATCTGGTTACATTACTCATCTGTTCAAAAACCTTCAGTGGTTTCTTATTGCCTACTGAGAAATTCATATTCTCTGCTTGCCATTTAAAGCCTCTGGCAGCTTTATGCACATTACTCTTCTTTATACACTCAGTTCTCTAGCCAAACCGGTCTATTCCTGCCCGTGTGCCTTTGTTCACACGATTCCCTATGCCTGGGATGCCCTTCTGCTCCCTCTTTGGTGGTTGAATTCCTGCTCACATTTTAAAACCACAGTGATGGACCACTTCCTCTGTGATGCCAATAATAGTCTACTACCTGAGACTTCACATAGTACATTACTTGGCAGCTCTCTTAGATGTCTGTGATGAGGTCTTACTTCCCTTTCAGACTGTACATTCACAAAAGCTCAGGGACTCTTATCTAAATTTTGCATTTTCCCCTAAATATATCTCTCTGTACATAGAAGGTATTTCAAAAATTGTGTAGTGCTATCATTTATAATGAACATAGAAAACAGAAATTTAAAAAACATATGCAAATAAATCCAATGATAATGTGAAAAATCCTTTTTGACCTAAAAAAAAATCACTGTTTGCTGAATGAATGTTAAATTAATGAAAATCTAGGGAAATCATGAAAACTTTTTATGATTTACTCCTTTTAAAGTTAATGGTAAGGATTGGAATCAGAACTTTAAAAAAAGCAATTAATGGAATTTGCAAAATGTCACCATTCTGTCTACAAAGAAATTCAACAAAAGCTTGCTCATTAGGGGAAAAGGAGGAAGGTTAGAGTGATTTACTGAAGATTTTAAAGGAAGTGAACTTTGACCTTCATGTCCTTTCAGTCTATAGTCAACACAAATAAACCTTTACTGTTAAGACTAAACAGTTTTCTCAGTACTTTAGTATAAAGAAATAATTTCAAAATCACATGATCACTGTTTGAGTACAAATGCTGCTATATAATTAATACATATCATTGACCTTCCCTCCCAAGAATTCAATTCAACTTAATAAATACTAATTAAGCACCTACAGTGTACCAGATACAATACTAAGTGCTGGGGATTTAAGGTAAAAAAACAAAAACAAAGAAAAAACAGTCCCTGATCTACTACTTGGGAAACCAATACAAGCACAAATAAATGAGTACAAAATAAATATGAGGTAATTTCAGAAAGAGTGAGAGTCATTGATTGGAGAGGAGGGAAATGAGGAATGTGGCTAAGGAAAGTCCTAAGGGAGGTGGTACTTGTGTGCCTCAATGGAGCTAGGAATTCTAAGAAGTACACAGGAGTAAAGAGAATATTATGGTCATAAAAATGGAAATGAGAAGAAAGGGAGGAAGGAAGGAAGGAAGGAAAGAAGTTATAGTCATACAAAAGGGAATAGAAAGAAAAGGAAGAATGAAGGAAGGATGGAAGGAAGGAAGGAAGAAAGAAAGCAAGCATGTATTAAGCATTATTAGTATGTGCCAGGCATTGTGCTGCTCTATAAATAATATCTCATTAAATCCTCACATAAATACTGGGAAGAAATTGTTATTATTCTCCCCACTTTACAGTTGAGGAAATTGAAGCAGACATCAGTTTAATGACTTGCCTGGGTCACACAGCTAATAAATGTCTGAAACTAGATTGGAACCCAAGTCTTCCTGACTCCAGACCCAATGCTCTATCCACTCCATCAGCTAGTTGCAAAGGCATAGATGTGAGAAATAGAATGTGGGTGGAAGATGATGGAGTGAATTGTATCACAGATACCAGTTAGGCCAGATAATCTGGAATATAAAGTTCATAAGAGAAAGTTCTGTGAAATAAATCTGAAAGATGGGTTAGAATAGGGCTTCTTGGGGGGTGGAGCCAAGAGGGTAGAGTGAAAGCAGGAACCTGGTTGAGCTTCTACTCCAACCACCTCCAATACCTGTAAAATATGACCCTAAACAAATTTTAGAGCTACAGAACCACAAAGTGACAGAAACAAATCTCCCACTGAAGGTAGTCTGGCAGGCCAACAGGAAGGGTGTATTGCACCAAGCTGGGAGCCCAGTGCAGTCCCACAAGACCTGGGGCACCCTGACCAGCAACATAGACTGGTCACAGCAGACTTCAGGAGAGTGACTCACCAGCAGCTGTGGCATTTTCCAGACTTCTCAACCCATAAACACCAAAGACAAAGTAAAAGGTCAGTAGGGAACTCTGTTGGAACTGGGTGGAGAAAAGCATGGTCTGGCCCCTGCCCCCAGGGAGAGAGGTGGTGGAGGTGCTGAGGCTATAGCTGCTGTTGTGTGGCTGCCTCTGGAGCTCCTGGCCTGCAGATCATAGGGGGACCAAGCACCCATTCAGAGGGTAATCAATCTTGCTTTGACCTGCTCAGATCTGGATCACGGTTTTGGGTATGGTGGTCATGGGGTGTGTGACCAGTGTGCCAGAGCTTGCAGTGGCTGTAGAGAGGGCACCCTCCTCAGACCTCTGACAACTGAGAAAACCCCCACTATTTGGGACATAGCTCTTTCCACTCTGGAAGCAGAGTTCTACTTTGGCAAAGAGCTCAAAAGTCAAGTAGCTGGCTGGCAAAATGAGCAAGCAGAGGAAGTGCAATCAGACCATAGAATCCTTTTGGGGGGACAAAAAAGATAAAAACATGGAACCAGAAGAAGTCAAAACTCCTGCATCAAAAGCTTCCAAGAAAAATATGAACTGGTTACAGGCCATGGAGGAGCTCAAGAAGGATTTTGAAAATCAAGTAAGAGAAGTGGAGGAAAAAATTGGAAAGAGAAATTAGAATGATGCAAGAAAATAATGAAAAACAAGTCAACAGCCTGCTGAAGGAGATCTAAAAAAATACTGAAGAAAATAACACCTTTAAAAATAGACTAACTCAAATGGCAAAAGATGTGCAAAAAGCCAAT
Source organism: Pseudochirops cupreus (assembly GCA_028627135.1). Lineage (NCBI taxonomy): Eukaryota > Metazoa > Chordata > Mammalia > Diprotodontia > Pseudocheiridae > Pseudochirops > Pseudochirops cupreus. Next base: position 375,308,844 of record CM053580.1, on the reverse strand, counting down.
GAGGAGAAGAATGCCTTAAAAAGCCAAATTGCACAAATGGAAAAGGAATTTCAAAAACTCACTGAAGAGAATAATTTCTTCAAAATTAGGTTGGAGCAAATGGAAGCTAATGATTTATGAAAAATCAAGATACTATAAAACAGATCCAAAGAAATGAAAAAATAAAAGGCAATGTGAAATATGTCATTGGAAAAACCAATGACCTGGAAAATAGATCCAGGAGAGATAATTTAAAAATTATTGGACTACCTGAAAGCCATGATCAAAAAAGAACCTAGAAATTATCCTTCAAGAAATTCTCAAGGAAAATTGCTGTGATATTCTAGAACCAGAGGGCAAAATAGAAATTGAAAGAATTCACCAATCACCTCTTGTAAAAGATCCCAAAAAGAAAACCCATAGGAATATTATAGCCAAATTCCAGAATTCCCAGGTCAAGGAGAAAATATTACAATCTGTCAGGAAAAAACAATTTGAGTATTGTGGAAAAACAATCAGAATAACACAAGATCTAGAAGCTTCAAAATTAAGGGATCGAAGGTCTTGGAATATGATATTCTGAAGGTCAAAAGAGCTAGGATTAAAACCAACAATCACCTACCCAGCAAAACTGAGTATAATGCTTCAGGGGAAAATATGGTCATTCAATGAAATAGAGGACTTTTAAGTATTCTTGTTGAAAAAAATAAGAGCTGAAGAGAAAAAATGACTTTCAAATATAAGAAGCATGAGAAGGTAAACAGGAAAAAGAAATCATAAGGAACTTATTTAAGTTGAACTATTTACATTCCTACATGGAAAAATGATCAGTGTAACTCATGAGACTTTTCTCAGTATGAAGATAGTTGAAGGGAATATATGTGTATGCATACATATAGATGTGTGGATAGGGGGGCTTATGTGTGTATAAATAAATATGTGAGTGTGTGTATATATGTATGTACATGTATACTTAGAGAGCACAGGATCAGTTGAATAGGAAGGCATCGTATCTAAAAACAGTAAGAGGTGAGAGAGGAATATAATTGGAGAAGAAGAAAGGGGAAAATAGAAGAGGGTAAATTATCTCATATAAAAAGATAGAATAGAGATTCTTTATTTGGGTATCAATTTCGGGTCTGCAAACTTGGATAGAAAAAAAATTACCTCATTATGTTCACTAACCTCTAACTGAAATTTGACATTTCCTTCCATTATGAATAGGCTACAAACATTATTTTGAGAAGAGGTTCATTGGCTTCATCAGACTGTCAAATGATTCTAAGCCAAAAAGACAGGAACCGCTTTATTCAGAGTCAGAATATAAAGTTTTAAGTTTTAAGTTTTAAAGTTTTTTAAAGTTTTTTTATTTAAAGTTTGATATTTAAAGTTTTAAACATCAAAAAGAGAATTATTTTATACTAGAAGCAAAGGGACCTGAAGTTAAAAGCTCTTAAGTAAGAGAGTGATGCTTCAGGAATATCTACTTGGCAGATGTATAGAAAATGTATTGATGAGGGGAAATACTGGGAAAAGAGAGGTAAACAACTCACTTAAACTTTTTCCCTTTAAATGGTGACCAGACTCAACCAGACAAGACTTGATTAGCATCATTTTTTCCCCAAAATCTTGAACCTACTGACTGTGGAAATATTCTTTGGAAACATAAGAGTAGAGAGGATCACCCATTTGCCTCTTCCTTTGTTTGGTAAATGTCATATTCTAGAAAAAGTAAATAGCAGAAACATCCTATGAAATTCCACCAGTTTTGAAATGTTTCACAGTCTTGATTTTTAAAAAATCCTAGTTCAGCTTGTGTGATAGAAGCTTCTTTTTGCTGTCAAAGTGATCAAAGAGAGGTTGGAAAAGACTCCATAAACAGATGCTGCCCCGTGACAAACCTTAAAGAACAAGACTGTAGGGCCAGATGTTGAAGTGACCTTCCGACTGCAGAACATGTTGGCATGGTGTTGATTCAGATAGCTGTTGGCAGGGGCCTTAAATCCAGCAGCTGAAGAAATTTTTAAAATTATGGATTTCCCCCCACTCATACTCTTTTCCCTCACTGCAAAACCTGAAACCTCTGGTCAGTGGGGCTGATGGCTGTCAAAGAAGTTGAATTCACCACCCAACCCTGCCAGTAGGCATCACATCAAAAGAGAGTTAGCTGAGTGAACAAGGGCATCTTCGGGCTATGCCATTTTGCATCCTATTCAACTTTCAACAGCTGTTTCTTGAGTGAATACAGATGCAAAATAATTAAATGGAATGTGTTATATTTTCAATATAGGGTACAATGTATATACTGATGACATTAGTCATCACTGTATTCTACTCTATGCAATTCTACAATAGTAAAAACTTGACCTCTCTTTTAGGGTCCTGAATGATCAGACCAGTCAATAGATCTAGTCCAGGCACATAAGAAAGGTTCTCTTCATTTGTCCCCTTTACCATCAATAGGGGAAGCTATGAACTGGCAATTTTTTAAAGCATAGCATAATTGATCAAGTACATATTACTTGTGTTAACCATTTTCTCAAACTGAAAATTTATTTAGACTTCACTGTAACTGATGAAATACATATTAATTATGTCAGCCTTTTTCCGCAAATGCTGCAGAGGTTTGTCTACCTCATTTTGTTACAAAGACATCATTATATTATGTCATATTGCCCAATTAGTCAAAACTGGTCAGTTTTTACTCTTGTAACCAAAATGCCCCAATTATTAAGCATGATAAAAATAAGGCCAAACATCTCTAACTTCAAATGCTGGTGGGATTTTATTCAGTAAATATGCAGTGGAAAACAAATAGAGAACACAAAAAAGTCTTGCTTTATCACATTAGATGTGATTGAAGACTACACAATTCTTCTTACGCTTTTGGACATCTTGTCACTTTACCTGGAGAAATATACGCTGCTTATTCTGAATTGCTGCTGATGTCCAGCACTTGTCAAAACCACTATCTGTCAAGCACTTCACAAAGTGTTACAAAATGACAGATCAGGATGTCTGAGTAGATGGAGCCCCAGGAAAAACAGAACAGATAGAAAATTCATGACTCTAAACTACATCAAAGCGACTTCTGTCAACATCATGTCAAAAGAAAGAAAAAAAGAACTGTTCATTTTTAGGTTTTTTTTTTCATTATATAAACACTTTTTTTTTCAAGTATGAGCTAAGTGTAAGGAAATTTTTACTTAGTGTACAGTTTGATCATCCAAATGTTCCAAAAATACCCTTTAAAGCATCCAGGAATAAGGAAAATTCTAATAGTAGATACTGTCTGCCAGTTAAAACCAATGACATTCAAAAGAAATGCATGAAGTTACTATCAGCTTAAAATAGGATAAACCATCTGGCTATAAAGGAACAAAAGTACTCTTTTTTTTGCATATTTGTTGGACTCATAGAATTTCTACAACTGGATTAATTTTCTGTTTCTTCTACAATCAGTTTGATTTTTTTTTTTTGCTTAGTATAACAATTACAAAACACTAATTCTGTACTATATTGCTAAACATGTTTCCTAAAGTATCTGGTATTATTTTTAAAAAAAAATTTTAAATCACTAGAAATTTTCAATAATGCATAATTCCTGTAAATTACTGCTTTCCAAATGGAGTAAAAAATAAATGGCTTGAGAAATGCAGCACTGAATACACAAAACCCTTTAATCATCACATTTTACAAGACATCCAGTGAATGAAATATGAGTTGCATAAATCTGGAAATGACCCATATACCTTTTTTAATCCCAAACACATTCAGTGTGGTTGATTGGCACTGGATGCTAAATCCCAAGCAACTTTATCCACACTGATCATATGTCATTGAAATAAACAGGATAAGTGACCTTGTGAAAATATATTCTGGGTTATAAGCATATCTAACCCAGGTTTAGTGGAAGGATCAAACATACTAGCACCAAGAGGCAGTATTAGGAAACATAATGGCACCCATCACATGAGAAGTTTGGTGTCACTGTGCATCATTTTGGCAATGCCATTTACTTCCTCTCATCACATTTGTCTTGTCAGGGTATGGTCTTTTTTTTTCTTTTTTTTTCCTTTTGCACCAATCCTCTTTGACAACCACTCTTGAAGCGACCATAAAACTACCCTGACGTTAGTAGTCACTGATCCAGACACAGGCAACTTCTTCAATGATGCAAAGAGGCTCTAATTTTCCTCTGAGAAGCTGGTCCATTAAATGTTGACCAGAAAAGTTTTTTTGGCTTCAAAACCCTTGAAAGACACAAACAACCATAACCAGAAACAACCAATTCAGGTGCTTAGATGAGACTTTAAGATGATCCCACTGCACACATCTAAATGTGCAAGGGAATTACAATCTATTAATACAAAAGTAGTAGCCCAGAGCCATTGCTTGTTATGGTCCAAACTCAATATATCTTTGCTTCCTACTTATGAAAAGATGTTTATTACCTGTAACTGTACAGAGGTGTGTGCTTCACAGCAGCAGTGATTGGTAATAAGCCTCCTTTTCTCATTTACATTGATAGCAAGCATTAGTGAAGATATATGCATTTCATTTCATGGTTCAGAAAGAACAAAGTATATGTATATGTGATAGCAGTGGGTGGTTAATGAAATGGTCTGACAAACATAAGCTAATACATAATCATACCAGAATGTGAACTGGAACACCTGTTCCTGCTTCACAGACTCACAATCCTTAAAGAAAAGTTACCATTCGCAAGAATTGGAATCGCCACTATTTAGACATCAATATGCTCCAAGGAAATTTTAGTCATTTTTTTCTTTTGCAATCACTAAAAGGGGGGGGGGAACTTTAATGATATCAAATCTCTTTTGCTTGTGTCCTAAGAGTAATGAAAACTTCACACATGCATGAAGCTCCAGTAATTATTTTAAACTGCCTTCTGTTGTCCCCCTGAGGAACACGGTGGTATTTGTTTGATGCAGTTTAATTAGTGTCAGGGTAATTAATGCTATGCTATCTACATGAGATCAAAACCCTTCCTTTGTAACACTCTGGTAACTAAGAACTAAGAGATGGGAGCAGTTTGAAAATGCAAAGGCACAGTATTAACCTGGGTTCAGAAGCAAACCGAATTGCCAACCTTCCTTCTTACTGGACCTGGCCAGTGGATTTTAACACCTTCCAGTACAAGATTAGACTCGCACTGTTAGGCATGAGATCCAGTAGCTGCCAGGGAATTAAATTCTTTTTCTATGGGTATAATCAAATTAACAGAAACATCCACAGGCACCTTTTCAATAGTTCAATCCTTTAATAATGAAATGATAGACGTGGGTACAAACAGGGAACTATAGTCCCTTGTAAGCAGTATGTGATGTTACCATGTGCTGATATATTTTTCCAAATAAAAGAATCATTTGGGTTAATGAATGAATGTGATTCTGCTTTAATGCCTGAATAAAATTTGCATTTAATTGTAGGTATAGGTATGCTCTTCACTTGACGATAATGCCCTGGGTTAAAAGGGGAGGCGAGGAAAGTGGGGAGGGGGAGAAAATGAGAGATGAGAGGGCAAGGAGAGAAGTTAAACACACAAAAATTCCAGACACACACATAACATGCTCTAACATAAATCCTTTTTAACTGTTTCTTTGGTAATAAGCAACTGCAATATAAATCTCACAACACACAAACTCAGGCTGATTACAGGCTTAAGGAAATAGCTCCAGTTATCTTGACTGGATAAATTATTATATCCTAGAGGTTATTCTGGTTTCTAATAAAGCGCCTGTGGCAAAAGAAAAAAAAGGGGGGGGGGGCTGAAGCATTTTCTTTCTTTTATAACAGATGAAATTACAGGCTGTATGGGATGACCACAATTGTTTTGAGATTATCTTTACTTAAAAAAAAAAAACAAGCAACAAAACATGACACACCATGTTAAATTTTGAACAAAACCAATGCTTTAGCCCAACAGTGATCAACAGTATCAGACTGATTTTTTTTTTATGAGAAGGAGAGGCTTAATGGCACATATCTAAAAAATAAACATGATGGGTTGAAAGACAAACCAAATGGATCTGGCCCATTATATAAATACACTAAGCATGAAAATAACTTCTGGGATGTACTCAGAAAGCAAAAAAAAATACTTCCAGGGAATATAAATGGATAGTAGCTATGAAATTGTGTCAGGATCTATGAGCAGATGAAATTAAGGTTATCATTATAAGATAAAATTTCAGTAGCTGAAGTTGGCAGTCTGTCACCATCTCAAAAAAAATTTAAAAAGGTCTCTGTTGAACGCCTTTCCTTGAGGTCATTCATTACGAAATACCTGCTGGGATCAGCTGACTAGCAAAATATGCTTTTTCCCATCTTCAGATCTGCTTCCTGCAACATGGTTGTTTATCAATTAAAGTGATAAATACAAGTGACTTTGATAACACAAGAAACACATTATGTAGTAAAGGAACCTCCAGGAACCCTGCCATAAGAACTGTATGCAAAGTTCAACAACTGTGAAAGAACTATTAGAGAGGACACACAAACAAGTGACCTTGACTGACAAGCGCACTTCATTCACGCAATAAACAGCACTGGTGCTGATAAGTGTTCATTGGCGCAGAGAGTAATTACCTATCTGTCAGCGTTGCTGGTGTGTGCGAAATAGTATAAATGAAACATACATAAAGTATGGCAATAATATCGGGCATGCAGAACCTAATGTATTATCATCATTCTCAGGGCCCAGGTTTATGTGGCTGCCACCACTGAGTAAATGCCTCCTAGCCATGATAATTTCATTCTAATCTCTGTTCCATATTATAATTTTCATAGCTAAAAGATACTGAGGAGCAATACGTTTCAATCAAGGGCTAAATAGAACACAACCTGTAACTGGGTATTTTATACACCTATATATTTTTTTTCTTTCAAAAAAATTTAGTCAATTTATAAAGAGACTGGAATAAGCTGTAAATTTATGGATGACAAACCCTGTCTGTAGCAATGTCACAATGTCTGGAGACAGGCTTTGCAGATCTTGTAAAAAGGGTTGCCAGCTTTGTCTGTCATTTGTCACGACACAATGCAAAACTCTAGAGAAAAATGGTCTCTATGTTGTGCAAAAATGTATTATTAAATAAGGATGATTTGGGCCAGAATCAAAGACCACTCTTATTCGGGAGGAAAAATCATGCAATTTAGTATCTAAGACAAATATTCTTCATTTACATGCCACCACTTAGTAATGAAACTAGAACCTAGAATAACCTTCACAACCACAGTATTCCTACTGCTCCTATAAAACTGTCAACCTTTTCTGGGCTCATTTTTTTTCACCTTAATGCAAATACTCTTTGATGGCATCTTTAAAATATACCTTATTTAAGCTCTTCCTAAATAAACTGGAAAAATATTAAAAGTTACCAGGTACTTCTGATTTTTTAAATTAAAAAAAAGGTATGTAACAAGTACCATTTCAGTGAAAAAATATCATTGCATAAAATATATGCAATATATTTTACAGACAATAGAATATATGGACAATGGAAAAGAGGGTATATTCCAAATGATATAGATAAGTGCTATCCCAAGGCCTGTATATAAGAAAACAAAAACATAGGCTTTTTTCAGTGAGAACAAAAATAATGCAGGAACTTAGAAAATAGCTGGCATATTTACAAAAGGTTTGATCCAGCCCTCATAATAATCTTCTTACCCCTCCAAAAAATTCACACACATTCATTGAGGGCCACTATTAGCCAAAGGCATTTAAAATCCTACTACCCTGTTTAATGTAACTTTGAGAAGTTCTTATGGTGGTTTTCATGATGGCAGGCACTCCAAACTTTTTCTCCGATTTGTCTGGCATAGCCTAGTGTTTGAAAGGTAGGATCTCAAGGATAAAAATATTTGAGTGCCACTCAATCTGTATTTAGTATGGCTCAAATAATAGGAACCTATGATGGCAGGTACAATGGTGGGAAAAAGGTAAGTTGACCTTCAGCACCCTTCTCCTGCCTACATCCTGTTCTCACTCTTTAGTGTACTTCCAGCTGGCTTTCAGGCATGCCTTCTTTTCTGCTAAGGAAGAAAATGATCCGATAAACAAATCTCCACCAAAGTGTGAAGTATTGCTCCTCACAGCCGTATTTGTGTTTTAAAGAAGAGCTGCAAGAAAAGAGAAACAATATAAAGAAATGAATGAGACATCAGTGGGGAAATATTTGGGGAGAGGGGCCGTCCTGGTGCCTTTCAAAATCATATGACACAAGTGAACCCTGGCTTACTCTACCTGGGCACATGCACCACCTCAATCTGATGCTGTGCACCATATATAATTAAACAACAAAAATCACTCAAGATTTATATGCATGCTTCTGTAGATATGCAATTTTACATATCTTTTCAATTAAATAAACAAAACACCCTACTTCAGGCTTTTCTATTAATGTGCAACATTTAGTGAAAAATTATAAATCCACAAATAGATTACATTCTCTCATCTCATTGGGTTTTCCACCTTATTAAATAAGCCATTATTCATTTAACATAGCATTCTAAGTCTTACTTAATGCACATTACTGTATTTGTTTTACTGACATTTTAAAGAATTCCTTGTGTATCAGAACACAGCGAAATGGAAAATTGAAAATTGTTAACACAAAGTGTGAAAACAGTACTAGTATTTCTTGTTATTCAGATCTTTAAAATTAGTTTAACCAGCTCTCTCTTCCCATACTGTTGTATGTTCTTGTCTTTTTGCCTCTTAATATCCTAAGATATCATCTATTGATGATTTTTATTAGAAGTAATATTTTTATACATTTTCTTAACATAAACTGGAGTATATTATCTAGATATTTTGTTCAATTAACACAATGCTTGTCTCATATAGAGATGATCAAATAGATTTTATTTGGTCAGGTCAGGGTTTTTTTATTAATCTAATTCTAAGGAAAAAAATATTGGTTTCAGACAAAAAGATAAATTTAACTGGTGGATAGCTTTCCTTTTCAACTAATAGAAACACTATTATTCTTATTGACATACTTGCTACCTAGTACCTAGAGCTTCTCTTTGACAGAAAATTTAGTTGAGAAAATAATCATGGAGTAATGAAGAGAGTAGAGAAGATTCTTGGTCATGTACAGGTGGCAACAAACAGTCCTTGAGATTCTTTTCAACTTTACCATTCTCAAAGCACTGGAAGAGGAACCAAGAACTAGAGGTTCTGTTACTAGCTTTGCCACTACCTACTTTTGCCCCCTTGAACCCCAGTTTTTTCTTCTATTATATGAGGGAAATAGAGTAAATTTTTTATGAGATTTCATCCAGCTCTCACAGTTGGAATTTAATTTCAAAATCTCTTTCAGTTTGATCAGCAGTACTTTGTATCTTTTATTACCTTTAATCTTGATAAAGGTATTGTCACTAAAATTAGTTCCATTGAGAATTGCTAAACCAGGTTGTGGGTAACTGACAGGCCTCAAACCTATTAGTGAGTTAGGGGGATATCTACCCCATGCATGTGAAGACTTCCCACAAAGACATGGGTAGTTAAAAACTATGTGTTCCAATGGCCATGAAGGCAGCTGAAGAAGGTGCTGTGGAGGGCTTAGAACTTGGTCAGACATTAAAAACCCCTATGTTATTCACTGTATTCCAGGATATCACCAGTTGTTTAGACTTTTGTCATGCCACTGGACTTCAATGACAATAAAAGAAAATGAGGCTGACAACTTTGCTCAATACTGCCTCACTTAAATCCAATACACATGCAAGTCAAGCCATCACCTGTGATATCCTCTTCACAAACAAAGGATAAACATTAGTTTCATACATTTTTAAAAAATTTTTGCCTAAGAAGGATTCTGGATGGACATCCAACCATTTTCGTTATTGAATATTACAGAAAAGCATAGGTTTTAGACCTGAAAGAGGCCTCAATAGATTACCTGATCCAACCCACTGGCTTCCATCAAATATTTTAACCCCTATATTATAGAAAAGAAAACTCAAGCCAGAGAGACTACTTAATCATGCTCAAGGTAATAAAGTCAGTAAGATGTATAGGGGGAACTTAAAAAAAACCAGGCTCCTTCATCCAAACACAATATTCCTTGTACCATGAGAAGCCACCTATAGAATCCATCAATAGGTGATGCTGCCCTGGTCTACTAGACCAGAGGAAAAAAGAGGTTCTCAGTTATCCTGTTAACTTAATATAGTCTACAAAACCAAACTCAATTACATATTGGAAAAACTTGCAATATGAACTTTTCCACTATTTTCCCACCATTGTTCCATGGTGTTTTTCTAAAATAGTAACAAATATTTGAGTAGACCAGTATGTGATTGAAAATTATTATTTTTCTTCACATCTTAACAGTTATTTTATAGAGTAAGGGGACAAACTTAGAACACAATGCTTCCAGTGCAACAAGACCCATTCAAAAACCTTAACAAAAGAGGACTATTATCAAGTTCCATAAGGAAACAATGCTTATGGAATTATTCAGGATTTTCTAACTATGTTGCATATTCTGTTAGTATACATAGTCTGATGATATGAATTTCAATACAGAAAAAGAAAAGAGTGGCTCCTACCCCACCAGCAAGACAGTTGATTAATTTTGAAGTGCTTTACAATGAAAGAACTTTATCCAATATTAGTTCATTGAAATGTTTAATACTTCAGCTATGGATACCTTACCGGAATGGAAAACATCTACAGACCTGGGACTCATTTAGTGTCAGTGATAGCAGTAGTTGGCCTTCATCATCCATGACCCTAGAACAAGGGCTTCAAATCTGAAATATGAATGATATCTAGGGCACAAAACTTAAGCAAGTTATCCTAGAAGTGCCAAAACTATCTAGCCAGTGACCAGGTAATGGGTAAATAAGTTACACAATGACCAACGGTTCTCACCAGTGGAGTATTCATTTATTATTTGCATTTTGTGTGAAACCCTTATGGTGTTATGTAATTTAGCAATGCCTGTATTGGATCTAGTATATGTAATTCATTTAAGTGATGCCATGTGTGGTGGACTTGCAAGTATCCTATGTGTTTGAGCTACTGTATGTGACTTATGCATCTGAGATGATTGCTTATCACTCTAAACATACTCTATACTGTATTTAAATTAATACATATTTTGATGTGTGCCTACAAATTTGGACTGTGATATTTTTTGAAGGGACAGCATTTTTGTTTTTAAACTGAGGATACAGGACAGTGAGGGTGACAGAAATCCAAGACAAAAGCCACTAGCTCCATGTCTCCTGTGTATCTCTAGCACCTGACACAGTGTCTGTTACATATAAGATGCTTAATAAATGGTTGTTGATTGATTAACTGAGTTATAGAGAAGTAACAGAGGGCTGAGAATTAGTAGATGATAGTCGTAGAGGGCAATAGAACATCAGTGACAAAAGGATTGTGAGCAATGTTCAGTGGAACTACAAAAGGTAGAACTGAGAAGCACAGAGGACTGTCTAGCTACTGGGCAATGGATCCATGAAGGCTGTTGCAGCAACACATAACCATTCCTTACCTTTGTGAGTTCTATGGAGAACCATCCCTTCCCTACCAGCATCCAAGTCTACGAGAGCCTATAATGATTTTGTGTGTCTGTGAAGGGAGGGCTGAAAATCATCCTATTACTTGATTCGTTTTCTTCTTATTTCCTTTGTTATTCTGTCTCAACTAAATACTTTTTTTCAATATTTCAAATATTTTCAATATTTCAATATTTCAAATATTCAATTCATGGTTACAATGTAGTATGTTGATAGAAAATGCACTCATTGGGGCTGGACCAGTATTTGCATCATCATGATGACAAAAAACATAACTAGAGTGTGAGCATGCTCTAAGGCAAATATTACCAATGGGCCTTCTACTGAGGGAAATGTAACACAGGTCTGACTTAAATATGGACCCCCTTAAACTCCAGGTTCAATGAAATATATTTTGAGTAGCTATTATAGGTGTATATAATGAGTGTGAATCAGATGGGCCTAAGTGTACCAATATGTCTTCAGGAAAGGCCCAGTGGTAATTCTTGCATATACTCAGAGAGACAGTCTATGCCAGTGGTTCTCAACCTGTGGGTCGTGACCCCTTTGGGGGTCGAACAACCCTTTCACAGGGGTCACAGGGGTTGCCTAAGACTGTGGGAAAACACATATTTCCGATGGTCTTAGGAACCAAGACATCGTTCCTCTATCTGTCTCCAGGCGGGTCTGCCCACATGCAGATACGTCCACATAGGAGTATTAAAGGGTCACAGCATTAGGAAGGTTGAGAACCACTGGTCTATGCCAGGTAATAATGATAATCAAAACATTTGATTTCAAACTTAGACTATCTAGGAGTTACAGATTCAAGTAAGAGTCCTGATACATTTGTTGGTTTCGTCCTGTATTCTTTTTCTAACTATACATTTTTTTTTACAGCAGGGTTCTTAATGTGTGTGTATGTGTGTGTATGTGTAACAGATCCTTTTGGCACACTGGCAAAGCTTATGGATCCCTTCTATGAATATATTTTTTAAAAAACATAAAACAAAATATGTACAACTACAAAGAAAACCAGTGATATTCAAAAAGTTATACACACATATGTTTAAAAGAAATTCACAAACTCTAGATTAAGAACTTCTGTTTTAAAGTAACCATTGCTGATCTGATACTTCAACCTAAAAAAATGCTTAAAATATCAAGATAAGTATGATTTAGGCAATATAAGGAAACTCAGAAAACTGACACTTGGAATATTTGATGTTCTAGCATGCAAAGAATGTTTGAGAGTCAGGGAACTTTAGAAATCATCTATCTCTGTCTCCTCAATTTACAGCAGTGACTGGCCCAAGAGGAACAAAGAGTATGGCTCAAGTTTTATGACAAAAGGTAATACCCTAAGATCAACCATTGAGTTTTACACCCCTGTTATACACTGTTCTCACATTGTCTATAGACTGTTCACTAACAACAGCTGCATACTGACCCCAATCCAGTTACAGATTGACCCTCTAAACCTCATAAAGTGACCTCTAATTCTGATTTTAGATTAATTCCTTTCAAAGAATCACCTCCCTACCCTCACCCCAACCCCAAGAAAGGAGGACAACATGCTCAGCCAAGTCCTAATTCTCTCTTTGTGAGGTGTTCTCTATTCTTCTGATTGTCCTGAACCCCACAGGGTACCCAGATTCTCCTCATTTTCCTTTCATCTTACTGAGGTTTATTTTAAAAAAGCTTTACTAGATTAAGAGAATCTTAAAACGAGATAGAGAGAAAGAGAAAAGGAGGGAGGGAAGGAGGGAGGGAAGGAGAGAGGAGAGAGAAGAAAAACCAAAACAAATATATATGTGTGTTTCCAAAAAAAACCTCTTCTATATCTTCCTATCTTTCACAGGTTTTTGGTCTTTAGAATGTTCAACCTGTGCATCATTTGTTTTCATATAAACACTCTCTTTATTGAGCATCTCCTTCAAGATACTATGTGGAATAAACTTATACATAATGGAATTATTCTTTTTAAGTACCCTCCAATTAGGAACTACTGGCATTCAAGCGTATGCCAACATTCCTGACTTAAAATAGACTCAAGCAAATTGTGCCAGAGCCAGACATGTCCCCTCTCTGGCTGTAAATTTGATTCTAAGTCAAGGGAATTTTACAGTGCAGCTCCAGGCTAGTACAATGAAGTTCAGCTATGTTATCCCATACAATGTACAACTACACACCCGGAGAAAAGAATTGCTAAAATCTTCTTTCAAAAATCTAAAATTTGAGCCATGTGACCCATGGAAAAAAATCTTATCTACCCACCCAAAATTGTGACGGTGATTTTTCAAAAAATATTTAAGCCTGCATGTAAACTGTAAAGTATCAGGTTTTTTTCCCACAAACTTATCATTACTCATGAATCTCTTTACCTTGACTAGCCAGAACTTTTGTCTCATAGTTTCAGTGAAACAGAGGTCCTTGATTGTTGGTCAAAAACACTGATTTGCATAAAGTTTAATTATATTTGTTTGCTTTGGTCTGATTTTTGCCAGACCCCCTCTACCCTGGGGAGAGCACAAAAGAAGGCCCCAGGAAAACTAGTTTTAAAAATTGCTTGCTCTGAATTCAAGCTGTAGCATTTTTACCGATTGCAATTACTGAGTATACCACACATGGTAAAAATTAATTGCAGTTCTTACAAAAATATTTTGCTAAAAGTGGTCATTTCAGTCATCACAATGGCTCATAATGTGATAATTGAAGAAATGCTTTCTGTATGACAATTCTTGAAATATGTAACATAACTATCACACCTACACTGTATAGAACGCACAACTGAGGATCAAGGATTCTAAGTGAGTTGGTCGAGGTCACATAGCTACCAAGTGGTAAGATTAGGCATGGAAATCAGGTTTTCCAACTCCTAGTACAGTAGCCTTTTTAGGGTGCCACATTATCATAGAAAGGAAAGCCTAGTTCTCTGGTAATAACTATCACTCATGCCCTTCTCCACTTGAGAATTTTAATGCAGTCTTGCAGAATACAGAATTAGAATTTGTATTATAAATCCTAGTTGACTCAACTGTATGCAATAATGCATTAATATGCATCACTAAAACCTATGGTGCAGTCCCACATAAGCAGAATGCGTATGCCTTGCAACATATGTATGTACCAAATATGCCTTCAACAGAGAAAATGAAAATCTGAGATACTGAATAAAATTTACTTTCATCCTTGCTGGAGCTAATTTTCATTTTGTTGCAAAGGTCCCTTGAGACAAAAGAAACAAATGCTGGAGCCAAAATAGTTTTCCAGATTTCTAGCATCTACTTCAGCATGTTTTTATGAAGTCAGATCTTTTATCCCCTGGTAACTGATTCCATTCAATCAAGGGCCTGGCATCATCTGCAATTGCGTGCTATCCCACAGCCACATGGAATAAACCAGACCTACCTGTGGGGACTTCTTCAGTTCTAAGGAGGTTACTTAAGTTCCTCCTTTCTTTTGAGTGAACTGAGATGCTCCCTTGGTGATCCAACCCCAAAACCTAATCAAAATACAGCTGTTAAAAACTCAATAGCTTCTCTTGCAAACGTGACTTGCAATTGAAAAGCCAAACACTTGAAATCAGTTTTAAGCTGATACAGGGAGGGAAAAGTCCATCTAACTGCAGGTATGACTGGGCCACTGGGGGGAGAACTACAGACCTGCTTTGGAATTGCACTAACAAGGTAATATTTTATTAAATTTTCACAGTGCTTTATCTTTATTAGATCTATACTTAGTTTCTTTAAGAAATCACAGAAAAGAACCTCTTCTCAACTATGGCTAATTAGTGAGCATTACATATTAGCATCGCTCTTAAATTATATGTCTCGTTTTAATGTTTCCCCATACACAAGATTCCATTTCCCATGTTCCTTTGCAAAGATTATCTTGTTCTTTTCCCATACCCCACATCCCTTGCTGGGAATGTTCTCCCTCCTCACTTCTGCCTCTAGTAATCCATAAGTTCCTTCAAGATATAGTTGGTGCTACCTTTTCTACGTTGCTTGTGCTTCTGCTTACAAATTTCTATTTGTTTGGGGTTATTTTTGTATATACTCTGGATTTACTTATTTGTGTACATGTTATATCTCATCAATGTAACATAAGCTCCTGGAGTGCAGGGATTGTTTTCTTTCTTTTCTTTGTATTACCAGCATCTAATACAGTGAATGAGAAATATTAATAACTAAATAAATCCTTCTTTTTGAAGTAATGTGATTACAGGAAATAAAATGGTGAGTAAATAAGCATTTACTAAACACCTACTGTATGCCAGGCACTGTGCTAACACTCTTTTCTCATTTGTTCCTCACTTACCTTTAGAAGGTAGGTACAAATATTATCCCCAGAGTCCTACCCAGGATTACATAACTAATGAGTGTCTAAGGCTAGATATGAACTCAGATCTTCATGATTACAGGCCCTGTGCCTGATCTACTGCATCACCTCATTGCTTTGACAGGGTAAGCCCATAAAGCTCAGTAGCAGAGTTAGTTTAGGGATGGAAGTATACATGATGGCATGTGATGGACAAGGGAGAAAAAGGGTAAAGATGAATTACGGAGAGATATTGAAATTCTAATCTCATTTCCTCTCACTGCTATTTCTTTTCAAATAGCACTATGCAAAATCTATTGGGAACCAATGGTCATATAGCTTAAGAAAAGAAAAATCCTGAAAATTTAGAACCAAAGAACACTCTCTTTCCTCCATTTGGAAATGACTTTTAGTGCAGCCTAGCACTGAGTTGCCTGGATGTCTGGATCTAAGTGGCAGATGTCAGACAAAATGGTAATCTGTCTAAAGGATGAATCTAGTTATTCTAAAATATGATGACATTACTATAGGTTTTCCTCATGTCATAGAACCCATAACATTTCAACTTCACAACGTAAACCACAGATTTATTACAAAAAGAAACCTCTCTTAAATCTATGGAATTGGAGGGATTTTATATTGATATCTTAGATGTACCATCCTATCTTTGAGGCTAATACAAGATAAACAGAATGCCCAGTTTGCCCTCCTATGTGTGCTGGAATTACTATAATTCAACAGGTCAGTGATGTTGAAAAGTCAACAGGATTCCAGCAAATTTCAGCATCTGCCATTTTATCAAGAATATCTTGTTGAGAGATTAAGAGGGAAGTGAGAAATTGGGAAAGAATATTTACAACCAATGTCTCTGATAAAGGCCTCATTTCCAAAATTTACAGGATATTAAGTCAAATTTACAAGATTACAAGTCATTCCCCAACTGATAAATGGTCAAAAGATATGAACAGGCAATTTTCAGAGGCAGAAATTAAAGATATCTTTAAGCATATGGAATAATGCTCTAAATCACTATTGATTTGAGAAATGCAAATCAAAACGACTTTGAGGTACCACATCTCTCCAGTCAGATTGGCTAAGATGACAAAACAGGAAAATGACAAATGCTGGAGAGGATGTGGAAAAATTAGAACACTAATGCATTGTTGGTGGAGTTGTGAATTGATACAACCATTCTGAAGAGCAATCTGGAACTTTGTCCAAAGGGCTATAAATAATTGCATACCCTTTGACCCAGCAATACCACTGTTGGGATTATATCCCAAAGAGATTACAGAAGTGGGAAAAGGTCCCATATGTGCAAAAATATTTATTGCAGCTC
>CM053580.1:375269408-375291159 GCA_028627135.1 Pseudochirops cupreus | reverse complement strand
TGGCTGTTTTGGGGTGGTGGGCGGGGGAAAGACGGGGAGAAAATATGTAACTCAAAAAAATTTAATAAAGAATCTCATATTAAAAAAAAAGATTTCCTACTTACATGTAAAAAAAAAATCCAATCAAAGAAATTTTGAGGTGGGTCTGCAGAATTTTTTTTTTAATTTCACACAATGAGAATGAAGAGGGGTAAAAAAGACAATGAGTGAATAAGATTCAGCCCTTTTTACGGTTTAAGATGAACTATGCCTTTTTCTGATTATTATTTTCCAGTTTATCCAGTAGCACTATGACCATCAATAGCACTTAATAAGGTTGTAATAACTTGTTCTCTCCTCAGTGGTTTCATATCAATTTGTCTCATGAATACAAGATACCCCAGTATTTGAGATACTCTACAAAAGCCATCAACAAAAGTTAACATTTTCACTGCACATTTATAGAGAGCATGCTTTAGCATCTGCAGACTCGTTTAAAAGAGTCAAATAAAAAAATTAGGTCAAGAAGTTGCCTTTCATTCCCTGAGCCTTGAAACTCTTTATGTATATATGCTTGTGTGGACAAGTCAGTTCCTGGACTCTGGAACACATAAGAAAATATTTGGTGGAGTCCAGCCAAGGCACAGCCTTGGCCAAGACCAAGGCCACCCAAGTAAGTAAATCTGCAATATTAACCATGGAAAGCTAAACAGACCCTCTTTCCTTTTCTCCCTCCTTGCCTTCCTCAATCAATTATGATATTTAAGCACCACATAATTATATTGATGATGATGATGATGATGATGATGCCATGATAGCACTTAAATAGTGCTTTAAGGTTTCCAAAGCACTTTACATATTAAACCATTTGATCGTCAAAACAACTCTGGGAGGTAGGTGCTTTTACTGTCCTTATTCTACACATGAAGAAACTAAGGCATAGAGTGGTTAAGGGCCTTGCTCAGGTTCCCACAGCTAGTAAGAGGTCTGAAAAAAGATTCTAACTCAAGTTTTCCTGACTCCAATTCCTACGTTCTACACAGGTAATAGATTAAGGTAATGAAGGCAAAAGATAATACCTTTTCTTTCTATCTATACCACCTGGGAAGTGAAAGAAACTGGTTAAATGTCTATGACGCATATTAGAGATGACCCTTCTTGTATAAAAAAGGAATACCAGGGGCTGCCCTTTGTGCTGTTGCTGCCATAAGCTGATCGTAGAACACAGGGTGCTCAAACTGCCATACGGCTGTAAATCCATCATCTCTCCTCCATGCTTCCTTCTTTCACCTCATTCCAGGGATATTGCAATGAGTTTCTGATTCTCCCTAATTCAAGTCTCTCTCCTCTCTTATCCGTCTTCCATTCAACAGCCAAAGTGATTTTCTTAAACTCGGTCCGACCTCATCTTACAATGTCACTACCTCCTCCAGTGGTTCACTGTTACCTTCAGAATCAAATGTAAAATGCTTTATTTACCATTTAAAGTCCTTCACAATCTGGTGCTTTACTATTTTTTAAATGTTCTTTTACTTTACTCCCCTCCACATATTCTACAGTACAACTAGATGATGTAATGGAAAGAGCACCAAGTCTAGAGTCAGGAAGATCTAAGCCCAAATTTGACCTCACACAAATTCTAGCTGTGTGACCCTGGGCAAGTCATTTAACCCTGTCTGCTTCAGCTTTTTCATCTGTAAAATGGCAAACCACTCCTGTATCTTTGCCAAAAAAAACCCAAACCTAATGGGATCACAAAGAGTCAGACACAAAATAAACAACAACATATTCTACAATAAGCTACTCTAGCCTAATTTCTATTCCTTACTCCGTATTGTTTCTGATTGTCCCCCGTGTCTGGAATATTCTCCCTCCTCATCTCCTAACACTTCCTAACCTCTTTCAAGAATAAGAGTAGGAGATTAAATGTGTATAACCTTGTAGAGGGGCAGTACTGAGCCAGTCCAGTCATGGGTAGAGTCCGGGTCAGCATTTCCCTAGGACCTAATCCTCACTGTTTCTCAGCACGATTGGCTCACCATCCTTCCTCGATTAGCAAGGGATCAGGGCTGTGATTACTGAGAAGTGATACAATGGAATAAAGTACTGGGAGGTAGAATACCAGATGTAATCACTTTTGCTATTAGTATATAAACCCTTACTCTCAGATAAGTAAACAGACTGCCTGGACAGCTTCCCGCCTCATCATTCCCACACTCTCACGTTTGGTGGCCTGCGGGCATCAATTGGCCCACTGAACAGGGACCCGAAAGGAAGGTCCAAGGAGAGTGGCCTCCTGGGCTCCAGAGAAACACAACAAAAAAGGTAAGGAGGTAAAAGCTGTATTTTCTTCTAAGTATTAAACTTAGCAAGAACAGATCTCCAGGCTAACATGAGTATGTGTTAGGGATTAAGCAGAAAACAAGTTCAAGCGAATAGAAGACAGCACTCCAGTTTACTTTCAATTTGTTGGGCTGCCTTGCTTTCAGTTTCTAAGCATGCTGCTGAGAGCAAGAATGGGGCAAACACAATTGGGAAGTAAAGACTGTGAATATTATCTGAGGCTCTTAAAGAATATAGTCAGAGAAAGGTGGCTCTTAAATATTTACTAATCAGCTTCACGAATTTTCAGACTGTGTAGAAACCTGTTGCCCATGGTTCTTAAAAGAAGGGACTATTGATTTAGAAAAATGGGAAACTGTAGGCAGACAGATGAGTGAGTATTATCAGGAAGTTGGCCCCAGTGCATTCCTCATTTCAGCATTCTCTGTATGGAACGTGCTAAAAATATGTCTCCAACTCCCAGAAAAGGTACTGATAGCCATAAAAGTTTTAAAAATAGACATGGCATCAGGGACAAGGGAAGAGGAGGAAATGGCACATTGTATGGATGAATGCCTGAAAATCCTAGAGGAGACAGATTTGGAAGAGTACCATAGGCCTATCCTCCTATGCCACCACCCACCATCCAACAGTCAGGTTTTTTCAGAAAAGGATCAGTAGTCAAAGGAAGGGCCTATAGATTTAGTCCCGGCAGCCACAAGGAAGGCTGAGGAAAGAGGAAGATGTCCCACTCACCATGAAACCAGCACTGCCTGTGTTTGAAGTGAATGACCCTAATAACCCAGGGCAAACGCTGAGGGAGCATCATGCATTAGACTTTAAGTTGTTGAAAGAACTCTGATCTGGAGCATCCAATTATAGAGCCAATAGTCCTTATGTCCAGATGCTCCTTGATTCAATCTCCAACATAGCAATATGTCCTATTGATTGGTATTCATTGGCCAAAACAACACTAGAAGAGGGAAACTATCTAGTATGGAAATCAGAATTTTCGAAGGCATGCCAGGACCAGGCCAGGCAAAATAAGAGAACTTGAGTTAATATCAATTTTGAGCAACTCACAGGCATCGGGAGGTATAGCCAGCTTAGGGATCAGTTGGGGTATGCATTGCTTATGAACAAATTATGAAGGCAGCTAGAGCAGCATGGATCAAGGTCCCAGGAAAACATGAACGAGGGATTTCCTTTACTAAGATAATACAGGGCCCCCCAGAACCTTTCCCTGATTTCCTAAGAAGATTAACCATGACCATACAAAGAAGTGTCTCAGATGCTGAGGCCACTAATATTTTGTTATTGAAATTGGCCAAAGAAAATGCTAATGTGGACTGTAAACAAGCACTTCAAGGAGGCAAGCCAAATATGACCATTACAGAAATGATCCAAAGGTGCCAGAATGTGGGGACAACACATTTTGAAGCACAGGTGATGGCTGCTGTTATGGATCAAAAAGCCTCCTGTGCTACGAACCCACAATGCTGCAAAAAGTGAGGGAAGTTTGGGCATTTAAAAAAGGATTGTGGGTCCCCCAACAAAGGCCCACAGTATAGTTCAGCTCGCCCACTGTCCACTCTGTGCCCTAAGTGTAAGAAAGGTAATCAATGCGCCTCAGAGACTCATTCAAAAACAGATAAAAAACGGGAAGCCCATTCAGGGAAATTAGCCCTGGAGCACGGTCTGGCCCCAGCAAACAATTGGAGCAGCCCTGTCCTTCACACATTCTGTAACAGCGCCCAAAAGCAACTCCCTACACCAAATGTAAAACTTATAATTGCAGATCTCTGTCATGCCACCCCAGGAAGTGCAGGTCTTGAACTTTCATCCCAAGTCTCCCATCACATAGATGCTACTATGGGGGTCTCCTCAGTGCCCACAGGACCCCGCTCCTCTGGCACCTTTGGCTTCATTCTCAGCTGCAATTCCTGCTCCTATTTGGGACTGATGGTAGCACCCAGAGTACTACAGAGTAGATGCCGACACTCTGGGGGAAATTCATGTTCTCCTACAGGTACAGCCAAGACATTTTAATAAGAAAAGAGGATAAAAAGACAACTTGATAAGGCATTATATACAATCAATTTTTTAAGACCTGATGCACAGGGATAAACACCGGCCAAAAAACATTTTGAACAAAAAAGGTCAGGTAACAAAAAAGACATCCCAGGACTGTGGAAGGACCCAAAGATAGAAAGGTGTTATGGGCCAGATAAATTATTAACATGGGGCAGAGAGTATGCTTCTAACTTCCCAGATGGTGTGGAGAAACCAATTTGGATCCCAGAAAGGAACATTCGACCATGTGATTACCTTGACCCAGGAAGTATCCCAACTGACCCTAGACAGAACCGGAAGAAGAAAGAACACTGGATCAGGAGATATCAGCCTCACAAAAGGAGGACACAGACTAATAAGATATTATTGTTC
Organism: Pseudochirops cupreus; assembly: GCA_028627135.1. Taxonomy (NCBI): domain Eukaryota; kingdom Metazoa; phylum Chordata; class Mammalia; order Diprotodontia; family Pseudocheiridae; genus Pseudochirops; species Pseudochirops cupreus. Next base: position 375,286,413 of record CM053580.1, on the reverse strand, counting down.
CTGTTTGCCATGCTGACCATCTAGAGAGCCCAGGGACAAGAGACTCAAACACAATGGACCAGTTGCAATGTGATTATGGATATAGTCATGTTTGTGTGATGCCATATATTTGATAATCTCACTTAGGATATAAATCAGTTGTCTTGGATAACAAACCAAATTTCTATAAGCCATATATCAGGAATTGATTCTGATAATGTTGCAACCATTGAATAAACTTACTTCCCTGATCCTCTACTTTATCCCATTAATGTGTGTGCTAGGAGATCTGTGCCTTCTTGCACCTTGTATTATTCACTCCATTGGTAGGTGACTCTTGGCTCTGGGGACAGAGATTCACGGACTCAAGTTACTTGCAAAGAAAGGGGAAGAGTAGAGGGCCAGTACTGAGCCAGTCCAGTCACAGGTAGAGTCTGGGTCAGGATTTCCCTAGGTTCTGCTCCTTGTTGCTCTGGGTGATTGGCTCACCATCATTCCCACACCCTCACATTCGGGCCTGAGCCCTTTTGGGGCAAGCATCATAACCTATATCAAATTGCTAGCCTTCTCAATGAGGGACAGTGGGGAGGAAAACAGGAGAAAATTTGGAACTCAAAGTTATAAAAATGAATGTTAATTTTTTAAAAATATAATTGGTAAAAAATAATACTAAATGCAAATTAATTAATTAAAATAAAATCTCTTCCAGTTTAAAAAAAAGAGCAGGGACAAATCACTGGCCCTGGAATCAGGAGGACCTGAGTTCAAATGCGGCCTCAGATACGTACTAGCAGGGTGACCTTGGGCAAGTCACTTAACCCTGATAATCTTAAAAAAAAAAAAGAAGAACAAAGCAAATCTCTTCTTCTAAAAGAGGCCTTCATCCAGCTCCACCCCACACTATTCATCCCCCCCAAGTGTCTTTCCTCTGTATGGGCATAATCATTTGTATGTTGTTCCTTATATTTGAATGTGAGCTCCTTGAGGGCAAGGATCATATTTTTGCTTTTCTTCATTTCCTAAGCATAGCACCTAACAAACAGTAAATAGTAAGTGTTTGTTGACTCACTATTAAAAATATTCTCCAATGAATCTTATTAGGATAAATAAATTTTATGCAACAATTTTTTTTCTCTCTCACATAGCTGCTGGCTTACCATATACTTGCTGATTTAATGAGCATTTGCTGCTATATGGAAGGAAAAATCAGGAGAGCTGATTAGCTGTTGTTTTCAACGTCCTAAAAATACAAAATAAAACTAGTTTGTTTCATAGGGAAAATGCTAGGCACTCGATCAGATAAGAGGTGGTCTCTGGAAACCTTTGCACAAGAATATGATTTGATTAAAGTGATAGAGAAAAACAAATCAAAAAGTTGTGTGCAGAAGGGACCAGGCAAGGGCTTCTTAAACTTTTTCCACTAGTAACCTCTTGTCACCTTTTGGCAACCTTCACTGGTGTTGCCTGGAGATGCAATATGGGCAAGTGCTGCCAGAAACACCTTGGATTCATTATATGTTTGGTTTTTAATTAATTTTTGGTTGCTGCATGTTCAGAAACCTTTCATTGTTGCCAAATTTTTCATGACCCCATATGAGGTCACCACCCACCATTTAAGAAGCACTGACCTAGACAAGAAAATCTGGAGGCAAAGAATCTAAATATATACATGCACACATACATACGTGCATATATAAATGAACACATATATGTATATATGTGTATATATATATATATATATACATACATACATTTTAAATTGGCTCAATTAACATAGACAAGATTTCTAGCTAATTTTGAAGTGGATTTATCTGAAACACATCAATAACTTTCCAAGTCTCTTCTTAGGAATTTAAAACCCAGTGATAAAATTCTTATCTCCTCTGAGAGACTAACTTGGATGGGATTTGTAAAGTGTATTTTATATGCTAGAGAAATGGTTTTAATTTTTTAAGTATTATTGATAGTCTTTCCTAAGTATTCCAAAGTATTCATGCTTCAAATGTTATTGGATCCCCAAAGTTTCTGCCGATTATTGAATACAATATGAATTATTAGGTAGATATTTCTTCAAAATATCATGTAGAACAGTGGTTCTCAACAGCAGTTATGTTCAATTTATAACAATGAAAATACATCCTGCATGTCAGATTCATAACAGTAGCAAAATTACAGTTATGAAGTAGCAACAAAAATAATTTTATGGTTGGGGGCCACCAAAACATGAGGAACTGTACTACAGGGTCGCAGCATTAGGAAGGTTGAGAACCACTGATGTAGAACATATTTGAACTTATAAAAACTTCATGAAGGTTCATTGACTACTTGGCAACATAAGATCATAGAATTAGGGCCACAAGAGACTAATTCCTATTTCCAGCACACTTAATAAGAATAAAAATCTACTCTTCCAGGGATGCTCTATGATGGTGAGTCACAGAATACTAGTTTCTAAGGAATTTAAGTTATGGGTCACATGGGTCACAAAATGCAGTGACTACAATGATGAGGTACAAGACGGGCTTAAATGGTTTGCAAGATTATATCAGTTAATATTTATACAAAAGAAAAGGCACAAAAGATGTCAGTAGGTATGAACAGAAAAAGTAGACCAGTTATATAGAGACTCTGAGGAAAAACACTGGATAGCCTGTGTGCTAAATTGGTTTCCATTCAATTGCCATGGCACAGGTGAAAAAGCATTGTATTTGCAGTGAGAGGACTAGGTTCAAGTCCTCACTCTGCAATTTACTACTTGTGCAACATGGGGAAAGTTGATTAATCTTTCCATGTCCTAATCTGCAAAATAAGGAGGTTGAACCAGATGACCTAGGTTACATCCAAGGTCTGTTCTGGCTTTAAATCTATGGACTGATATTCCCAAAGACCTAGAGGAAGACCTCTATCACAACACAGCGTGCTACGTGTTAAGGATTGATGGAAGGTGATGGAGAAGTATCACGTGATCTGAAAAAGCACAGATGGGTTACAACCTGCATTTTTGGATGGAGTGGAAGAAATCACAGATCCATCAAAGTAAGCATTGACATATTATGCTAAATAGGTCAACCTATAATAGACCAAATGGGCAGCTAGTGGCACTGGTGCAGTGGATAAAGCACTGGGCTTGGAATTAGGAAGATTCATTATCCTGACTTCAAACTCAGACTCAGACACTGACTAGTTATGGGACCCTGGGAAGTCAACCCTTTTTGCTTCAGTTTCCTCATCTGTAAAATGAGCTGGAGAAGGAAATGGCAAACCCCTCCAGTACCTTTGCCAAGAAGTCCATAAACAGGGTTGCGAAGAGTCCAATTTGACTGAAAACACTAAACAAACATAACAGGTCAATCTCCACCAGGAGAGATAAAATAAAGTCCAAGTCAACTCTTATTTCTTTAACTTTTTTCTATTTTTGACATTTGCTACTCCCACCTATTTCTGGATCTCTGGCTGCTTCAATTTATTATACCTTCCAAATAATCTATGATTGAACTAAAGCCTTTTTTTTTTAAACCTGTGATTTCATCTGTGCAAAACTGTAGCTACAAAACTCCCTAAACAATGCAACTGTAATGTATAGTTTTTAACAGGAAAAAAAAATTGCCTGGGGCCCTGAGACATTAAGTGGCTTGCTCTGGTGACAGAGCTGGCCTGTGTCAGCAGCAGGCCCTGAGCCAGGTCTTTCTTACTCCAAGGCAGGCTTTCTGTTCATTATGTCATGCTGCATACATTAGTCTTGATTTTAAAATCTGAATTAATTTTCATTTAACTGGGAAATGGTATTTCATCCAGTCTTCCTTTTTATATGCATGATATTAAGTCTTGATTTTATTTTGCATATGTGCAGCAAGAAAAACAATATAAAATGCTACAATCTGATGTTGATTAGCAGGATCACTTAACATCTCTTGGTCTCAGTTTCCTTATCTCTGAAATAAAGGAGTTGATAGATGAACTCTGAAATTCCCTTTTTCTTTAAAAGTTCTATGACTCTACAATATATACTATGGATACAAATCTTGACAGTTCAATTAAACATAAATTTATTCATTAATTATCTATTACTTTCAATTCACTGTGTTAGGCACTAAGATACAAAGATTAAAAAAATAGAGCCTGCCTTCAAGGAGTTTACATTGTACTGAGAGATATCACAGATATATAACACATAAGAAAAGACAAGATAATTTAAGGAAGAAGAAAATACTATCAACTAGAGAAATCAGAAAAGACCTCAACTTGGGAAGTAGCCCTTGGGGTGAGCTCAGCTAGGATATAGGAAGCTGAGGATTCTAAGAGGCAGGGGTGAGAAAGGAAGGCATTAAAGACAAGGCCAGCCTATGCAAACACACAGACTTGGGGTAGAGATCCAAGGTCTGGAATCAATTGGTAGGTTGGTTTGGCCAGAATGTAGAATGAATGCTAAAAGGAATGTAAAAACAATTCCAAAATTGTAGGTTGAAGCCATATTGTGAAGAACTTGACATGTCAGGCCAAGTATTCCAGCCCAGCCCTAAAGCTATCATCTCAGGAAAGTAATATCTGTGGAAATGAAACCTGGCAACTGCCATGGGTGCTGCAGCCCCAATCCCCTCAGCAGCCACAGCTACTGAAGCTCCAGAAAACCACTCTTGGCACCATCAAATGGTTCACCATTAGAAATGTATATTATGGGGGTGGAGCAGCCCCATCTGGAGGTGCTTCTTCTGGACCCACCATTAAAGAGGTCGACTAAACTCACCAGAAGAAAGAGCATTCCACCCAACTTTCCAAAAATTGAAGGACTCAAATTTGCAGCGAAGGCAGTAGCAGCTTAAAAGTTTAAGCTACTGTGTAAATCTAGGCATTCTGAATACTTGAATGTGTGCAGAGAGAGAGAGAGATGTGAACAACATTGCACTTTATCAGTACTGTAAGCAAGTAGAAATGCAATTGTCCTGGAGAATTAAAATCTATTTAAAATTGGCTCCATACAAAAAAAAAGAAAGAAATATATATAATTTTATAAGTCCCACCAACCTAGTGCTAAAATCCATTTTATGTGTTTCCTATCTTGATTAAAATGCAAATTCTTTTGAAAGCAAGAATTGTCTGGCTTTTTCTATTTGTATCCTTGGCACTTCAGACATAATAAGAACATGATAAATTCTTTTCCATTCTTTCCTTCCTTCACATTAGAAGCAATAGGGATTCATGGAAAATCCTTGAGCAGGTGCATTGGTGTTAGCTATCATTCGGCATTCTATAACCCCTGGTTTATCCTTAAGGTATATAAGGTTATTTGGTGTTTAGGATTTGTAAAAATGAAAATGTCATTCTTTATTTTAATGAATTATTCACATTGTTTAGTAGGAATGTGGAATTTTTTTTTTTTAGTATCCCCTTAATTCCTTGGACTATAAACAGATTTCTGCTTCCGGAGAGCATTCTGATACTATGCTTACTATCCTAATTAGCTTGTCACTGCCCTCAAATCCCTGGGACCTGGAAAGCTGAAACACTGTTGACATGTAACAGACACCCTGTTCTGTATAAAAAGAGGAAATCTGTGTTGATGTTTAGGGTTAGTGGTGCTCAAGACCCCAAAATGCCAACACTCCAGGTCCTGCCTAATGAATTTGACTCAAGCCTTCTCTCAGCCAAAAAAAAGCAAAGTTTATTTAAAGTCTACCATAATGGGTAGACTCTTAAGGAACCAAAGTATTTGTGACACTTGCATTGACAAGTGGGGCCAGAACAATCTGACACAGACTCAGCCTGAGTTAGATTGAATCTGAGCACCTTTATGCTGGCAAGATGGATCTTATTTATATACAGAAAGACTCTGGGAGTAATCTAGGGGGTGGTCTAGTAGTCTGGGAGGAGAGGTCTAAGGGGATCTTAAGGAGGGAGTCTAAGGAGGATCTTGATGGAACTGGGGTCAGACTCTAGGAACCAAGATAAAGAGATATTTTGATAAGATCAAGGGTAGGAAACAGCTTCAGGCAATCTGAAAGTAACAAACAATGGAGAGGTAGGCTAGTTTAAGGGTAGAAGATTTGGTCCTATATATTTTGATAGGATCAAGGATATTCAGACAATGGAGGGCTAGATCAGGTTAAGGGTAACAGATTCAGTCAAGGTGATAATGGAAGGCTTATGGCCTCAGCGGAATGCCTGATCCATTGGGAAGTTCCAGGAGTTCAAGGGGGTTCCCAGAGACTATACCCCATAATCACCACTACATTTTTTGTGATAGAACCCCTGTCACTAGCCATATGTGAAGCTGCCACCACTCCCTTTCCTCAGTGGCTGCTGAGTCTATTGGCCAGATACCTGGATGAGAGCCAACTCAAAATACAGACTTGAGCAATGCTGTATCTAATCTGTAGCCCTCCAGAGTGCAACTGGGTAAGCAATGCACTCAACTGGGTGTAGTGACTTTTTGTCAGTAAACCCTCATTAAGACAGCAAACTCTGTATATGTCAAATCTTGTCAAGTCAACAAGCCTTTATTAAGGTCTACTATAAGCCAGGCACTGTGCTAAGTTCTGGGGATGGAAAACAAAAGACAAAAATCAGTGCTTACTCTTGAGGAGCTCAGTATAATAAGGGAAACAATATGTAAACAAGCATTTACAAGTATGATATATATATAAGACAAACTAGAGATAATCTCAGAAGGAAAACATTAAGGTTAAAGAGGACCTAGAAAGGCTTCTTGCAGGAGGTGATAGGGTGTAATCCCATTCTCTTGGATCCTGGAGATTCTCCTTAGACTCCTCTGCAAGACCCTTCTCTAGACCACCCCTAGATGCATCCCACAATCTTTCTGTATGTAAGATCCATCTTGCCTCCAAGAAGGGGCTGCATTTTGATCTAAACTCAGATTAAGTCTGTGTCAGATTATTCTGGCTCACTTGTCCATATATAAGCATCACTACACATTTGTGTAGTAGCTCCTTAAGAGTCTATCCAATATGGCGAATCTTTAATAAACTTTGTTTTACTTTGGCTGAGAGAAGGCTTGAGTTGAATTCATTCAGAGCCGGCATATTGATATTTTAGGGTCTCGAGCACCACCAAACCCCAAACCTCAACAAAGACGGGACTTCAGCTGAGACTTGTAGGAAGCCAAGAAGTGAACACAGGGAGGGGAGAGCTTCTGGCATGGGGGACAGCCAGAGAAAATGCTTGGAGTCAGGAGATGGAGCATCTTGTCCAGGAAAAGCAACAAGACCAATGCCACTGGGTCACAGAGTATGTGGAGGGGAGTAAGATGTCAGAAGACTAAAAAGGTAGGAAAGATCAGGATAAGAAAGGCTCTAAAAACTAAAAAGAGGATTTTATATTTGCTCCTGGAGGTAATAGCCACTGGAATACAGGAGGACAAAAGGATGATATGTGGTTTATTTTTTTCCTCTTTAGGTATGGTGGCTAATTTATCACAAAACATTTCATTTAGGGGCAACTGCAAGTAAATGTAGTAAATAATGTGGATGAGAATGCAGTCAATTAGAACCTCCCCCACCCCAATAACCATTACCTTATTTGAAAAGAGGAATATGGCACTTCAGAGAAATGATTATTTTTTCTATTATATTAAAAACCAATTCTTAAATAAGGATTGAAATTTTTTCCCCCTTTTCTTTTCTCATTTAGGGAGCAATCTTTATAGGTCAGTCAAACTCTGAAGGACAGGGCTGATGATGAGATTGGCGAAACACACTGGAACTCCACCCAACTAGGAGAGTTTACTTCTGATTAAAGTGGAAAGAGAATCTAATCTAGGTAAACTCCAGTCCTAAAATCATCTTTAGGCTTAAGACCTGGAAATCCCACACTGTTCAACTTGAATGGCATGGGTAGAGATGGGTTCTTTTGTCCAGAGTGCTGAAGGGGCTAAGTCTCATGATCAAATCATGTTTTCATCAGGAGAAGTTGAAGACTTTTAGTCCATCTCCTCATCAAAATGTCTACCCCCTCCTTAATTGTTCACTAACCCTTTTTCCAAAGGTATTTAAATATCCAGTGATCTCCATGCCCTTGTCTTTGGTTATGGGAGAGACCGCTATCAATTTATTGATTATTTGCTAGCCTAATTAATAAATTGATTATTAATTACCCAGGAACTCCATTTCTTGGGCTTTTATTCATCATATAATGAATTGGCAAAGGACTGAAACGCTCAGACCTGTGCTTTAGGAAGACTGTTTTGGCAGTTACATGGAGGATGTATTGGAGAAAAAAAAAGGGATTAAACTCAGTGGATAGGTCTGATTTTGCTCCCTATTCTAACATTTGCTCTGAGGCCTAGGTTAAATCATTTTTAACTCTGTGAATTTGAGTATTGTTTTTTTTTTCCAGATCTTCTCTTCATAATCTCATAAGTCATTCAACCTCTAAGTTGGACATCAATTCTAGCTCTATAAGCAATGGTTTGATAAGACTAGTAGGTGTCTAGCTTTTCTGGATTAGGCTTCTCCCATTATAGCTCTGGATATGAGAAACACAGCCTGATCTCCAGAAAGAGACACAGACGTTGTTTCATTGAGGTTGTCATGGTGTGGGCTGTATGGTGGATTCTGAGGTCCTGACTCAGGACACTTCTGACATATCCATCATTACTGCATCCTGACCCTAGCCAGAAACAAAGCTAGGATTCTGGTTAATGACAACAATAACTTCCTTCAAAATGACCATGAGCTTCTTCCCTTCTGTATCCCATAATCAGGACTACCTGCCCCCACATCAAGTTTCCCTTCTGAATTATCATCTCTGGTTCTCAAATCTTGGTTTCCATGAGACTCAATAATAGTCTGGTGTTTAGGGGACATCTTTTGGGCCAAGGGAGGGAGAGTCAAGCTTCTCTGCCCTGTCTTGGACATGTTGTAAATGCTCGGAGGCTTTTATAAAGTAAGGGCAGATAGATTTTCACTCCTACATTGAGGGAAACACGGGACTAGGGAGTTTCAGGGAATAATAAACAGCAGAGGTTGAGAACTGGAGTCATAGACGAGTCACATGTCATTAAACTTCCTTGGGCCTCAGTTTTCTTATCTGTCAAAGGAAGGGGATCAACTAAATAGTGTCTGAAATTCCTTCCAGCCTTAGACCTATGATGCTACGATCCTATGACCTGTCTTTGGGGCTTTTGGCATGTCTTTTATTTTACCCTACACTATAGTTCTAATTGGGAAAAGCATTTATTGTCCACTCTTCTCAAAACCACATACACACACACACACACACACACACACACACACACACACACCACCTTTCCTGTCTGGCTTCACAGATTTCTTTCCTAGACTCTGATCTTGGACGTTCTCTCACCTTTGACCTATTAATAGGAGTCAGGAAACCAGAGTTTCAGACTCATCTTTGTCACTTTGTGTCACATGTGACCTTAAGAGCACCATCCTGTATGTCTTTATAAAATGAGGTTATTGAACAAAGTTATTTATTATAACATGAGATTATTTTGATAATCGTCCCAAAATTTGTAAGCAGTAATAATTTTTTCTAAGTAAATATCTAGATTGTAATAGCTAACCATATCCTTATGAATGAAGTTAGTTTCTCTACCCTATTTCTGTAAACTAGCATCTGGGCCTCCACTTTTGGGGAAACTACAGGGCCTCAAGAAGATAAGGTAAGAGGTCCTTTTCCCCGACCTCAGTGTCTCCTTGCCCTTGTTCTCCAAGATCTCCTCCTAGATTTAGCTTCTATTCTTATTCTAATCCTGTTAGTCTTTTGGCATTTCCAAGATTGCCACCTCCTTGGCAAAACTGAAATGACAATCACACAAGACCAATAAACAATGAGCATTTGTCCCTGCCTTTTCCAACTATCTCTTTTTTTCATTCTTCAGATTGTTGAGTCATTCTTCATACACTCGTCCCCTAAGGCAACGTTGTACCAGAATCCAGATTTGTGGTTAGTTTACTTGTTTAAACATATAGTGAAAAAATAACAATCCTTCCTTTCCCTCTCCACACCTAGTTAAGGCACAGCCTGGCACAGCAACTTGTAAACACTAGCAAGCCAAAGTAATTCATCAGATTTTTAATAAAGACAGTCATCCAAAGATGTAAATTCTTTTCATAAATTGTCTCTCTGCATATTGGGAGAGGAGTAAAGAGGAGAGGACAGATGAAAGAAAGAGGCAAGCAGAGGAAGAGGAGAGAGAAAAAAACTGGGGGATAGACAGAGACAGACAGAAACAGAGAGACAAGGAGGGAGGAGAGAGGGGAAGAGACACAAGGGGAAGAGATGAGGAGATGGGGGAGAGAAAAGAGGGGAGGGAGACAGAGACAGAGAGACTAGAACTGGTGAGGATTCTCCATAAAGAGATTGAGAATATACTAGTTCCTTGGAGTTAAACTGCAGGGAAAACAATTAAATATTAAAACAACACTATAAATATAAACCAAACTTAAGTTTTGTTAACAGAAGTCTTCCAAATATATTTTGTTCTAGGCATAGTAATTAGCCCACGAGAAGGATTAAGCTGATAAGTATCAACTGCCAACTAATTTAGCCAGTGACTAAATAAGAGACAATGTGTGTATATGTTCCTTACGGATGTTTATCTGTTCTTTTCTTTAAGTCACAAACATTTAGCAGAAAACTGGAGGCATTCGAGTACAAAGACATGTCAGCAACTTCACCCTGTCTAGTCAACAAGATCATGTTCCAGCTGACATATGCAATCTCTGTTTGCCCTTTGCTATGTATGTATTTCACCTCAAAAGCTGTCAGTGACCTCTCAGAACATAAGAAAATCGAAGGCCATTCCAGGGAAATTTACAAATCTGGACACCATGTCATCAAATTTCTAGTACTCTGTGGCGAGGACCATATGAAAACAGATGTCTTCATTATTCTACAGCTTGGGTAGAAATGTCCAAATTTTACCTTCCAAAACACATATGAGATTTTTTTTTTAAAGTAATAGGGCAAGCCACCATTTAACAATTATAGCAAATGCTTACTATTTTGGTGGGAAAAAGAATATCTTTAGAAAAACCATAAAAAAGGATAAAAAGATAAGTGTTCCAAATTTGGAAATCCAAGCCCCTGGAACCACATTCTCCCACTGCCTAGATGTGACAATCTGAGAATGAGTGTGGCACTTTTAGAATCTAACATGTAACTATGACAGACTCTATTTAGTAAATCATGGCTTCAGTTCATTAAATGATTCCTGGTGGACTAAAGGGATTCTGGTAACCTTCAAAAATGCTTAATTTACTGATGTACTGAGAAGCTCATTAATTTCCTGGATGCTTAAATCATAGATTTAGAGCTAGAAGAAATCTTAAGAGTTCAGTTCTCTAATTTTACAGATTAGAAAACCAAGATCATTTCAGTTTTGCCAAGGAGATAGCAACTGACCCAAGATTACCCAGCTTCTATTTATCAGAACTAGAACTCAAACCCTTTGAGTCTAGATTCAGTCAGTAAATCAATGCTAATGGATTAAATTATCATCTCTGTGTTGATAATTCTTACATTTACCTATCCATCTCTAACCCCTACTTATTCAGGCTAATCTCCAGTTGCCTATTGGACATCTGAGTAGATGTCCTGAAGACATCTTAAAACTCAATATGTCCAAAATTGAACTCACTATCTTTCTCTCATCTTCTAAACTTCTTTATTATGGTGAAGGACACCACCATCCTCCTAGGCTAGGCACCATCCTTGACTCCTTATTACCTCTCACCCCCCATATCCAATCTACTGCCAGGCCTGTCAATTCTAACTTTGAAATATCTTTCAAATATGCCCCTTTCCCTCCTCTGAAACTGTCATTATCCTGGTGCATGCACACCCTCACAGCTGGGCTACTGCAATAATCTGTTTGTTGATTTGTCTGCCACATGCCTCCCCTCTCCAGTCCTGACTCCACTCAGTGATCTTCCTAAAGCACAGGTCTGGTCATGTCACTCCTCTACTTAATTAACTCCAGTGATTTCCTATCACCTCCAGGATCAAATATAAAACCGTCTGTTTGGCATTCAAAGCCCTTTCTAATCTGTCCTCCCCTTCCTCTGCAATTCAGTGACACTTGACTCCTTGCTGTTCCATGAACATGATACTCCATCTCTTGGCTCTGGGCATTTTCCATCTAGTCCACTCCCTCCTCATCTCTACCTCTCCTCTTCCCTGGTTTCATTTAAGTCCTAGCTAAAGTCCCCCCTTCTACAAGAAGTCTTTCCTAATCCCTCTTAATTCTAGAGCCTTCCCTCTGTGGATTATTTTCAATACATTCTTTACATAACCTGTTTCTAGATATTATTTTGCATGTTGTCTCTCCCATTACATTGTGAACTCCTCCAGAGCAGGAACTTTGTTTTGCCTTTCTTGCATCCCCAACACTTAGCATGGTACCTAGCATACAGCAAGTGTTTAATATATGTTTATTGACTAATTGACTGACAATTTATGAATATCAGGAAAAGAATTCCTTTGACTCCAAAATCAGAGATTCTTTCTTCTGTACTACACTATGAAATTTGGTAACAATTAGAATAGGAAAAAATCTTTAAAGACAATTACTGAAATATAGAGGACTTTTTCAATAATTTAAGTTGTCAGTTCCTAAAGTGCCAAAGGCTGAACAAATTTGACAAGACAAATGGTAACAGAACATAAGCTCTTTTTATTTATATTCTCCTTTTACCAGCATAGTGTTTAGCACACAGCAGGATCTTAATGAATACACGTCTATTGACTGATTGGGGAGCTAGGTGGCACAGTGGATAGAGGGCTGGGCCTAGAGTCAGAAAGACTAATCTTTCTGAGTTCAAATTGAGCCTCAATCACTTATTAGCTGTGTGACCTTGGACAAATCACTTAACCCTGTTTGCCTCAGTTTCCTCATCTGTAAAATGAGCTGGAAAAGGAAATGCAAACCACTCTACTATCTTTGCCAAGAACACCTCAAATAGGATCACAAAGAGTCAAACGTGACTGAAAAATGAACGAACAATAACAACAAAAGCCTGACTAACTAAGACCCTGAAGAGTAATTATGAACATGGGACAAGAAGATCCTTCTAATAACAAACACAATTTATTGCCATTGTACAAAAGCAAACAGCTCACAGCTTGACTCTCCTTGTCTCAGGCAAACCTACTAAATAGGTAAAATCACAAGATTTTTGGAGTGGGAATGGAAAGGAAGGGAGGAAGGGAAGTTGGAGACTCATTATAGAAAAAAAATTGCTTTATGAATAAAAAAATTAAATCTAAAGAGTCTCTAACTTGCCCAAGGTCACATGGTAGGTAACAGGTAGAGCTGGAACCAAACCCCTGAACCAATTGTCTCAGTAATTGTTTTCTGTGTCTCTCAGCAACTCCCTTTCCTTCCCCATTGCCAACAACTTGCCCTCTCTTGTCTTTTCTCATATTTTGGGCCTTAGAATTGTTAAGTTCTTAACCTGTAAAAATCTGTTACAGATTCTAAGATCTTATATACAAATGACATTATGTTAATTGCATCAACCCCCCAAGACTGTGGAAGAGATCCCTGGGAGAGATCAGTTATGAAACAAAGGAACTTGTCCTATCCATCCACATGGGAAAGACACCAGATTTCAACGTGCACTGAAATAGACACTCTATAAAGCTTGTCCAATAGAATATGTATATCTGGGACAGATAATTACAGATAGGCAATGGGTTGGGCCTGCAGGTAAAAAGGGGAAGGAGAATAGGTTCTTTCATGGACTCCCAAGTTTCCCACTTACACAAATGCCCCTCTTTTCCAAATAAATATTTATTGGTGCTACCATATAGCAGCAAAATGTGTAAAGAACTAAAGATGAGTATAGAGGGTGTGAGCAGGCTGTAATATATAAGCAAAGAGGAATTCTAACGAAAAGCAAGAGTAAAGGATGTTATCAAAGGACCTTATGACAGGAAGAGAAGAGGAAAAAGTGAGGGATAACAGACAGACAGCCAGTATGCTCCATGATGATCTTACAATGTCAAGAGAAACTGAGAAAAGTTGTGAGATGAATTTAAGGAAAAGTCCCCAACTGAAACCATAAATCCATCTGAGTGTTTGATTATTGAGTACAGACCTAACATACCATATGTAATGATGTTTGTAGGGGAAAATGTACCCAGAGTTCCAACTTAGGATGCCGGGAACACACCTCCTCTCTGTTCCCTTGGGATTTCAGGGAAGTTTTATTCTTCATACATTTCCAATTTGCCCATTAGTGGGAAGGGGAACCCCATCCCACCCTCCCACCTCCTATAACCTTTCATTGGTAATTTCTAAGGCCTGGGCCAGGAGCTCCAAAAACATGGAGAGCGAGACAAGAGGAATAAGGAAGTGAGGATGCAAGGAAGAGAAGCTGAGGTAAAAAAAAAAAGAGGTGTTTGTGTTATCATGCACATTTGTTACAAATATTTCACACACACCAATGAGGAGGAGGTGGGAGAGAGGAAAATAAATACATGATGATTTTTTTAAGTAACTATTAAAAAAGAAAGGAAGTATAGAGGTTCTGAGAAAAAGACGAGGAGATAAAGTGACATGGGCAGTAAGGTAGGGCCTAGGCCCTAGGGACTTCTAGGATGTTGAAGGGTGAGACTAGCTGGATGGGACTGGCTATGACTAGATTTTTGTCTTCCTTCCCATTCTCCCCCACACCTTTATTGTTTTGGGACATATTTATGTGAATAAGGGGGATGGGAGTGGGGAAGACAGCTCCTCTCTGTCCTTCCTTCTCCTCCTCTTTCTTTTTCTTTTTCTTCTTTTCTCTCTCTGTCTCTGTCCTCTTCTTCCTTTTCTTTCATGGATGATTAAAGGAGAAGGGAGGAGTTGATAAATCTAAACCCAGAACCGAATAAGCCACCTTCCCTATTAGCTATTTAGAAAAAGGTGATACATCCTTCCCTTGTGCTTGTAAATAGAAACATGATTTTTGAGGCAACAGCATTTTCAACCTACTTTATTTGTTCAAATCTGTCAGTAAAATTATATTTGGGAAATTAGAAAATGAGAGCATACAAAGGAAATAAAATGTTATGCCTCAGAGGTTATTATCAGTCTCTAATGATAAACCTTAAAAGTCCATTAAATCAAAATCATTCACATTAAAGATGAGGAAACTAAGGCCCATAGAGCCTAAACAAGTTGTACAGGGTCACACAGCTATTATGTGTGAAAAGGCAGGGTTTGAATCCAGATCTATTCAATTCCAGGTCTGGAACTCCATTCACTATACCATATTGCCTCTAAAAAACCAAGACTGGGTCCCTAGGTCATTCAGCTACTAGATGTCTGAAGCAAGATACAAACTCAGGTCTTCCTGCCTTTAAGTCTAGAGTTCTATATATGACTCCACTATCTGCCTATAAACTATTTTTCCCCTTTTTGCCTTCTTATATTCTGTTCATTCATTCATTCATTCAGTTATTCATTCAATTCAATAGACATTTATAGAGCAACTGTGTGAAGGACACTGTGATAGGCCCTGGATAAGTACAAAAAATCAATAAGGCACAATCCCTTCCCTCAGAGAGTTTACAATCTTGCCAGGAGTGATAAAATGTGTACATTCACTAGAACATAGTAAATGCAAGAGGGCAAAATTCCATGAGTTCAAATGAGGACGGGATAACCTTACCAATTTCCATCCACCTAGATACTAATCTCTTTTGTCAGTTTGCTCTGTGTATAGAAATAAACTGCAAACCTATTTATATTTCATTGTTGCCACATAATTTTTGTTACTTTAAAAAAAGTCCTTCTTTTCTTAATCTCAGAGTTGTAACACAAGCTGGGAAAAAGTAAGTCAATGCCCATGGTTTACACAAGAAGAAAGGGAAAAGAAAACTGAGCAGATGGGAGGGGGGAGGGTGTAGAATGAAGTGATTACTTTTTCAGAAGGGGAGAAAGTAGACCATGAAGGTAAACTACAAACTGATCCATGAACATGGAAACAAATGGGATTATGGTACCCTCAGTATAGTAGGATATAACCAGAGCCCCTCATGGTGCAGAATGCAACTTTTGTCCTTAAGTTATATACGGGATTTGGGAAAGTATAAAAACTATATACGAAGCATGTCTTATATTTACCTTTGAATATCTCCCCCAGTGCCTAGCACGGAATTCCTATATATAGTGTAGATTTCTGTTGAACTGGATTAAATTGAGTTAAGCATTCAAACCAGATAGGGATGTACAAACAAAGGAAAAGAAGTCATCACCCTAAGCAGTCTGTAGAAGGATTTGCAAACAGAAATGGAAACATAATTACGGCATTAGAGGTATCATTTCCCCATGTCATACTCTAAACATATGCGAGTCATTTCTTCCAGTTTCCTTTTTTAATAATATTTTATTTTTTCCTGATTTCAAGTAAAGACATTTTTAATACTCATTTAAAAATTTTTTGAGTTTCAAGTTCAAGTTTACTTCTCATAGGAGTAAAGCAGAGATATAAAACTCACCCCCACAATGTCTTAAGAAAATGTGAGTCATTTTGCTGATTGGCAGGATTATTTAGGAAGAATGGCACATGCCTAAATCTTAAACTGGGGCACCCATGTGACACAGTGGAGAGTTCTGGGCCTGGAGTCAGGAAGACTCATCTTCATGTGTTCAAATGTGGTCTCTGATATTTGCTAATTGTGTGACCCTGAGCAAGTTACTTAACTCCATTTGCCTTAGTTTCCTCATCTGTAAAATGATCTGGAGAAGGAAATGGCAAAACAGTCCAGTATCTTTGCCAAGAAAACCCCAAATGGGGTCATGAAGAGTCAGGCACTGAGACTAGAACAACTGAATTGCAAAAACCTTAAACTAGAAACCACTTTCAGAAAATCTGAGCAGAACACAGTGTAGATCTTCTGAGCTATTCTGATCTTGTAATTTACAATCAACTTTTTAAAAGTACAATTCTTGTAACTTGTGAATCTTTTCTCAGATGAGGATAGGTGAAGGGAATATAAAAGTATATATATATGTATACATAGACATATGTCTATATAGAAGGGTATATATGCATATGAA
>CM053580.1:375251635-375268908 GCA_028627135.1 Pseudochirops cupreus | reverse complement strand
CTTTAGTGGGAAGTATCTTTGTGTGCGTTTTGGAGTTCCAGGATTGGTTTAGAGTCCTATTTTATGGGTATTTTGGGGTGGCTATGTGAGAGCTGCGATATGTTGCTGCTTCTACGCCGCCATCTTGGCTCCGCCCACTGTACTGGCTTTTTTTATAGGAAACATAAAAGGTAGTAAGAGATTACACAATTATTTTAAGTAGACTATTTAACAAACAATGGGTAAAAGCAGTATTCTATTCAATAGAAGACTATTGCTAGTCTTCTTTGAATCTGAATTCCTAACATACTGACATAATCACTTTTTTTTTTATCAGAGCTCTCTTGTAAATACTGGATTTGTTCCAAACAAATAAATACTTCAGTAAAGTTAGAATCCTATGTCTCAGGTTTCCACTACTTCTACAGAGGATCCTGTATGTGATGGGAATGGGTGAAATAACATCTTTTTCTGTTTCAAAGGAGAATCTGGGGACGATTTGAAAGCTTTAAAGACTCTAGCTGCATTCCAACTCTCTCTACCAATCTACATATGGATGTTTGCAATATGAGAATCTTCTGAGTTATTAAAAAACATCCTATGTCCAGGGAGTTAGTTTCAGATAATAGGTCCCAATCTTCTTACCACTTAGAGATATAAAGTGGGTATTGTTAACTCTTCCCCAAAACACACTCCCTCTTGGATCACAAGGGACAGACCTTTTATTTATTTATTTTTTGGACCATGTACCTTAGTATTCTTCTGGCTTTCAGCCCTTGACAAACATGCAAGAAGGTGAGAAAAACACCCGACTCTCAACATTGTAGGGAGGCAGAGGAAAGTAGTATAAAGTGTCTATGTTTTCAAACAGCTGACCAGAGTTCTAATCTCAGCTCTATTCACTTGCTAACTGTGAGATCCTTAGCAAGGCACTTCTGTGAATCTTAGTTTCCTCAACTGTAAAATGTGGGATGTGGGTTGAAAATTTTTGAAGGTATCTTCTAGCTTGAAGGACTAGAAAACAGATTCTATGATGTAGAATAGATCTATAAATAAAGAGATTGATGAAATAGATCCTCTATAGAGTCTAAGTCACTGTGGTAGTAGGGAGATAATTAGGGAGGGATTCTCTCAAGTCATCTGAGTACCATTGAAGATTCTATAGCAACAGTGATACTCCCATTAATTTAGGATCAAGCAGCTTCCAAAGTACTATGGAAATTTTGTGAAAATCTGAGGACTTACAGCATAGTTGATTTTAACTGGTTTTTTCTTTCTTTTTTTTTTTTTGCTTAAGTGACAAATGATTGGAATTGGCTTTATTGTGGCTATTGGTGCACAATTGACCTTCTCAATGGCTGGAAAATTAAGGTAAATGGGATTTAATATAGTAAAACTCTTGGTTGTACATATGGATTTATTCTGGCTGGGTAACTTGCATTTATGACTCTTGAGTTTTATTATCAAAATTTTTTTAGAAATGTCTTTCCCTTTTCCCTGCCCTTCCCCCCAAATACTAATGGATTTAAAACTGCAAACCTCTTCATTCTGAAATTTAAATCAATAAGATGTTGCCAAGCAGGGTAATATCTAACATCTCCCAACATCACATTTTCATGATAAATCAACAGTGGAGCAGATTCCCATATTATAAAGTTAATGGTCTGTCAAGATATTAACAGTGTTGATTCCTGAAGAGAAGTCTAGAATCTTAAAGACCAAGCTGGGTTTATCAGTTAGGACAGATTGCTGCTTGTCTGACTGACTTAGTTTGTGTGACAGAGCTAAGAAGCTGCCTTTGGGTTCACAAGTCCTTCAAAACCAAAGATTCATGCTTAATAGAAAGCTTTTCAGGGCAACACAGCCGACAGTGGGAGTTTAAAGTTTTATTTATTGGCTTGAACCAACTACTTCTGTTATCAACCATAAGGGCCCACACACTCCATCAACTCTGCACAATAGCCGCAAGCTTGGACAATCTGTCTTGTGTCTTCATTGGGTAAAACTTCAATGGAGCAGCATCGATTAAAGAACAGCCCACGCATAAAATGGAAACTCATTAAAATAAACTTTTTCAAAGAGGGAACTTCAGCTCCAATTGAACTGAACTGTTTTTATTTCAGAGATGAAAGGTCCATTACCCAGCTATACATTCATGTGCTCTTGGCTTAAGAGCTTTTTATTTGACTTTAACGTTTGGTTCCTTCCCATGTCTTTTTGGAGGCTGTAGACAGAGAAAAGGAATTCAGCCCCGATGGAGTTTGATTGGAACACAGTATCTGTGAACCTCTTAATAAGGCCTTCTTTAGCCTTTGTACTTAACTTTGCAATGTGGTCTCTTTTGTCTGTCTCTATGCCCTTTAATCCAAGGCCAATTGCACCCATTTTACATATATTTGCAGTGAAATATTCAATGTGGAAGGTGTTTTTAAAAGTGCCAGTTAAATGAGAATTTTTTTTTTAATTTTAAAGGCAGGTATAGTCATTTGCATAATAAAATGGAAATCTGCATGAGCTGCAGATGTCAAGAGTGCTGCTATAAAGTGCTGATATGAAAACTGACACAATTTACAGGGCCTGAGAGTTTCACCTTGAACTTATTTACCAGGGCAATGTTAATGAAAGAACAACAGCCCAGCAGAATGAAAAACACAAGCAACTGGGGATGTGGGAGGAGGGAGAGGGGGAAACACCAGAACCTTCACTATGTGAAATGCCAACAGATCTATAAGTGAAAAATCTAACATAGATTAGCCTCAGCAAATAATATTCCTAACACCATGATTTTATAGGAATGGATGTTAAATGAAACGAACCATAATCTTGGTTACTTAGATACACTAAATTTCAAAAGAAAAATTTTACCGAGTGAAACTCAACGAAAATATTCACATTTTACAGCTGTTCCCCCACCCACCTGCCATTCTAAGAATGCACTATAAATATTGTCATTTTTCATGGTGTACTTTTTGGCTTCCTACATATTTTTTTCAGGATTCACAGTATATTTTCTCAAAATTTTAAAATCAGTAACTAATAAAAATCTTCTCTGCCACAGAATTCTTTAAATACATTCTACATAAATATGAATAGTTTGCTAGATGTCTTTGTAAATGTGTAAGTATTTCAAATATTATAATAATATTTAAAATGCCCAAATGGATCTGTGATCTCATTGATATGGCTGTGGCTGTGTTCCCTCAAACACTATGGATTACAACCCTTCCATGTCTGTTTGTCCTATGCAATCTTTGTCCATGTTATTCTCCCCAAAATGAAATTGTTTTAGGGTTCTTTTAAGCAAACTGACACAAGCAGGAAAATATAATCATAAATATTTTAAGAGATTCCAATTAAGTTTTTAATCCAACCTAATAATATCTCACAGATATTCTTCTTAAGGAAAAACAATCTTAAATATTTAAGATTGAGTTTCACTCTTTTAAGTGTGAGAGAACCCTATGTGAAAAAATAATGTCTGATAATAAATTTCCTCTTTCTAGAAGGTAAATGTGAACTTTTTTTAGATTCTTTTTTCTTTCTTCAGGAATCTTAAAAATAAATTTATCTAAACAAAAGGGCATTATTTCAATTCACTAACATAATAGGCTAAATTTTTCATTTACCAAGTTATAATAAATTTCTTAATAAAAAGTATACTAACTTCTCATTAAAATGATAAACTTAGGATTTGCTATCAAATAGGCATGTTATAGAAATTCCTTGTTTATGTGCATTTATAAACTGAAGTCACAATTTTTCCCATTATAGGAAGACTGACTCATGACATCTTGAAATCAGAAGTTCATTATGAGGTTTGGTCAAAGTTACAGATGACTGTCTATATCATTAACTGTTGGAGCAGGTGGAAAATTAAGAGACTAGAACTTGAGAGTCACAATCTTTCTAGGCCCTACTCTACCACTAGCTCCCTCCATAAAGTTAAGCAACTCAATTAGCTCTTTTGACCTCAATTTCTGCCTATGAAAAATGCAAAGGATGGACTAGATGATCTCTACAATTCCTTCCAGTTCCAATATTCCATGAGTCTAAATCTTTGGTACCAGAGATCTCATTTTCATGGGACTAGAAGAGTTGGTACGATCACAATGGAAAATTATATTCTATAAGCTGAAGTATGCAGGAAACACATCCATTTTGAAAATGAAAGTAATCCAAAATTCTTTTCAGAGATATGACTCCAATCTGTTATTGAAACTCTGAAAACCTTGAAAGATCATACCAAATCATTCAAAGTACAGTCTAGAATATTTCAAATGAATTAAAAAAAAAACTTTTAATACCTACATCTCTAAGCTGTAAGGAAAGCAATTTTTGAAACAAAGTGCTATAAAAATGTGAATCATTATAAAATACAAATAAATAGTTCTTGGGAAGCAAATGTAATTTTTAAATAATTATCTTAAGAAGAAGGAGCATAATAAATATCCTTATGTTTTAAGTATGCAAAGTTGTCTATTTGTTAATCAGTATTAACTATCAATTAAAATGCTATGTAACATTATTAAAGAATATGTATTTTGCATTTTAATTATTCAGTATCATGTTATAAAATGAGAGCTTTCCCCTTTATTCTTGCTGATCTGGGATCTTTACAAACTCTCTTTTCTCCATTTGATATTCTTACATGAAAACCTAGAGTTATTTAGCAAATAGCTTAATCAAATTTAAATACAGGAGATAGATAACTTAGAGGACATGGGGGGGGAGGGGAGATGGCTTTTTTTTTTCCTCCTTTTTGCCTTAATCCTCTCATTTGGTTTAGAAACATAAGGCCCTGTTCACTTCATTTAAGTCTCACAATTACTGGAAGCCTGATCAATCTGTCTTGTGTCTTCTTGGGGTGAAACTGCAATTGAGCGGAAGCAACAGATGAACAAAGCCCACATTCAAATCTGTAGCTCATTAAAATAACGTTAAAATAGAGTAAAATCTCAATTGTAAGTGAATTGTAGTTGGCTTCTTTCAATGAAATACATTTGATTAATAAACCATACACTCATTAGCCATAAACCAGTGGTCTTTAAAGTAAACTTAAATAAATGTCTCATTCTCTTAAAAGTTTTGGGAAAAAATTTAATACAGTCATTCACAAATTATAAGACAAGTCACTTTGCTGTATATTCAGATGACAGGGGATGGATGACAAGATCCATCAACAATACTCTTTACTTAATTTAGACTTTCTGCTATATGTGAAGAAACCAGTCAGCAGCTAAATAGAAATCTATTGTTCTTTCCTCATTATGAACATTTATGTGTTCATGTGTGCCTCTATGCAAGTGTATATGTGTGTATAAAATATAAAATTCTGCTTGTTTTTTAATATATTATATTGAAGTGCCTTGTAAGCAAATTTTAAAAACATATATTTTTCAGCAGTGTTAGTGAATACAAAGGTTCCATGGATAAACACACAAGTAAACTATTTTTGACAATCTATTTTTATAGCAATGTACCATGCTTAATGTAGCCAGGACTTAATATTTGATGAGCACATATAACTTTGAGGAATTTGGTAGTTGGGATAGAGAAGTCATTTACCATCCACAAATATATAGCTGTGTGGAGGGAAGATTTCATGTGTGCATGTCTAAGAATCTAACAGATTTTTCACAAAATGGTAATTTTACTGGGTAACCACATAATTTGGAGACTGCCTAGACAATTGTCTGGAGAAATAAAAAATTGTAAATGTACACATTAGCTCATTCTGTGCCCTTCTTAGTTCAGCTGATGTTATCAAGAAGGAGATCTCAGAATCCTCTCAATCGGGATTCTGACTGTGTACTTTGTTTATATTCTCCTTCAATGTGTCATTGATTTAACTAAGTGGACCACCAGGGGTATCCACTCATCTTCCCAACAACAGAATACTGCATGATCTGATCTGCTCACAGTAACCATCATCCATTTTTCTAAGGGATACAAGAGGTCAGGGATTTCTCAGTAATCACAAAGAAGGCAGAAGGTATGCTTCATGGATAGCTGCTTCCCCTGTGATGATCTGACTGACAATTTCTAATTAAATTTGCCCACTGGAGTTTAATTAAGTTGATGTCTTCTTGAGAGAATAACTAGAGGAAAGATGATCCTTCTTTTATAACAGACACATAAGATTTGAAATTTTCTTCTCACAACCTTCACAGTACTTATTGTTTTTCTTCTCTAATTCTTCCACTACCAAAAAAGGTCAATGCTATAATCCTAGGTTTGTTTTGTCCAAGATGGGATATAGATCATACAATCATAAGATTTGAGAGTTGGGAGGGACCTTAGTAGCCACAAGTCCAACTCATAACCAAAAAGAACCTACACTATAAGATAACTTATAAGTGGTCATCTGACCTCTGCTTAATGATTCCTAAAGAGGAGGACCCTCCCACTTCTCAAGGCAACTTATTCTACTTTGGGAATAAGCTCTAATTCTTAAGAAGTCCTATAGCATCAGGGAGGACCTAGGCAGATCAGCTCTATAATGGCCCTGGAGTCCTTTGAAGGTGAGGTCTAAAATTATCCACTACTCAGGACCATGAAGGACATTCTTACTCCATTCAGGAGTAAATGAGCAAAGGATGACTGAAGCATAGGCTTCCCAACCTAGACAGTGAGAATTCTGAGATGAACAAATCAAGAAAAATATCAAGTACTATTAGGAAGTACTGTGGACCAAAAGATGCCTGGGGAATAAACCTGGAGGATGAGTCCAGTTAAAGAACAGGAAGAAGCTATCCTGGCCATAAGTATTACAAGAGTATCTAAAAAATGAAGAAAAAATGGAATAGCTTATGAAGAAAGGATAGCAAGGAAAACTGACACCTTAGAAAAGGTGATGGAAAAACTCACCCAAAAACTGAATGTCTTGAAAATTAGAATAAGTCACAAAAGAAACTACATAAGACAACAGGAAATATTAACAGAGTATCCCCTGTTCAATTCCTGAAAGAAACCCCCAAATGAAAATTCTCTGCTATGTCACAGGTAAAATTCAGAGCTTTGAGGTGAAGGAAAAGACACTAGTAGCACTCCCAACCTTCCAAAAAGAGTTCAATTACAAAGGATAATACAAAATTTGGCAACTGCAACTTTAAGGAAAAGAAGAGCTTGGAATATAACAATTGAAAAGGGCAAAAGATCATGGCCAATAACCAGGAATAGTCTATCTGGCAAAACTAAGTATAATCATATGGCGGAAGAAATATGACTTTGAATATAATAGAAGATTACCAAGAATACTATAAAAGCAAGTGTCAAAAGAAATATAAAAGGTACACACATTTGTTTAATTGGATGGGAACCTATGGGGATGAATTGTTTATATGCTAAAAGAGGAATAAGACACACATACTTCTAGGACTTTTAATAATTTTAAGAGTATTGACAAAGGAATATGAAAGAAAACTGGTGGGTGAATAGCACTTGTAAGATGAAGAATATTTAATCATGCAGGAAGGGAAGGAAAAGGCCTGACATGACCCTCACTTTCATCTGAACTGGATAAAATTAAATTAAACACAATTTACACACAGAGAGGTCTAGGTATAGAAATGCATTAAGCTTTAAAAAGGAAAAGGAGGGTACAATGAGAAGGGAGGGGGTGAAAGGAGTTTAAACTGAAACACAAGATATGTAAGAAAATATTCATAAGTAAAACAAACTTAAATATCATGGAGAGGAATGTGAAATGGAGACCAAAAGGAAAGGAAGAAAGAGTAAAAACTTTGACTCAGTAGTGAGGCAAAGGTAAAAAAAAAAAGAGTTGTGCCAGAGCAGAAAAAGTTTATTTCATTTATAAATCATGTGTCAAGGAAATTCCCTCTCTTTTACTATATTTTCATTTATAAAGAGGGAAATGGGTATAAAAACAGGAGAAAGTACAAATCGATGAGATGAAGGGTAATACACAATTAACAAGCACAAGTACAAATGTGAATGGAACAGATTTACCCATAAAATATAAGAGTAGAACAGATTAGAAAACAAAATGTAATGTTAAGATAAAAAAATGTAAATACAAAGAGATAAAATGAGGGTTGGGAGCAACAAGTATTAAATTCAAATGAATTCATAGAAGCAGGGGTAGTAATAATGTCTTCATATGAGGCTATAATATAAACATGATTTAAAAAAATATAAGCAGAGAAATGGCATTACACTAAAAGGCACCATATATAATAAATTAATGTAAATAATGGAGAGATAAATGACAACATAGAATCTAAAGATTTAAATGAAAAGTTATTTGAATTAGAGAAAGAAATAGCAAAACTAGATTATAGTTGGGGGAAATTAATGTACTCCTTTCAGATTTAAATATATCTAACCATAAGATGAACACAAAAGAAATAAGGAACTGAGTAAAAATACTGAGAAGGGGTTATAGATCTTTGAAGATTATTCTACAAAAATTTGCCATGATAAGAAATAAAGATCACAGGAAAACTGTAGAAAAGCAGAAACAATAAGTACATAATGTTCTGACCATAGTATAGTAAAAATTACATTCAAAAGGGGGGCCTTCAGAAAAGAAATTCAAATTTTTTATTTCTCATCATTGAAATAATGAGAAATTAAATGACAAAATTCAAAAGAACTGGTAGGTCAAAGAACAATTTTTATAGAGACAACAGAAAATTCCACTGGGGAAAATGACAATGATGAGAGAATATGTAAAACTTTATGGGATGGAGCTAATGCAATTCATGGGGGAATAATTATATCTCTAAACATTCATCAATAAAAAAGAGAAAGTGTAAAATAATGAATTGGACATGAATTATCACAGTTTTTAAAAGAGAGAGAGGGAAACCAAGTTATATGTATTAAAAATGAAAAGGAAAGCAATAAAAATTGAAGAAGAAATAAAGGAAATTAATAGATTATTTTAACCACTTATCAACTACCAAACTAATAATAGTGAAGAAATGGATGAAAACTTTAAAAAATACAAAATATCCAGATCAATAAAAGAAATAAATCATTTAAATAGCCCAATACCAGGAAAAGAAACTAAACATGCCTAACTAAATAATTTTTTAAAAAAACCTCCAGCACCAGATAGTTTAAAAAGTGAATTCTATCAACTATTTAAAGAATAATTCCAATATTATATAAACTATTTACAAAAATAGGACAAGTTACTGTGATGATATCTATCTATGAAAACGATATAAACTTGATAGCCTAAAGGAGGGAAGGACAGAAAGGAAAGAAAAATAAAGATCAACATCTCTAATGAACATTGATGTAAAAATGTTAAATACAATATTAGCAAGTGGGATAAAATGAAATATTACAAAGACTAATTACCAGCTTGGATTTGTAGCAATAATATATAGATAATTCAACCTAAGAAAAACTATAAATATAATAGGTCATGTAAATCAGCAAGCATTTATTAAACACCTACTATGTTCCAGCACTGTGCTAAGACTGGGTATAAAGAGAAAAGCAATTCCTACCCTCAAGGAGTTCAAAATCTAATGAAGGAGACAAGATTTAAAAAAAAAACTACATACAAATAAGATATATACAGGATAAATTGGAGATAATCAACAGAGAAAAGGTAATGGCATTAAGGGGGAACAGGAAAGGTTTCTGGTAGGAGGTGAGATTTTAGGTTAAACTTGAAGTAAGCATGGGAAACTAGGAGATTTAGTGTTAATTACATGAAATTTGATTACATTAGATTGCAAGCTCATTGAAAACCTGAACTGTCTTTTGCTTCTTTTCATATCCCCAGTGCTTAAGCACAATAACTGGCACATAGCAGTTTCCTAATAAATGTTTATTAATTGATAATATAAGCAATAACATGATATTAGCAGCAAAAAGTACATCAATATATCAATACATTTTTAAAAGTTTCTGATAAAATCCAATGTATATTTCTGTTTAAAGAAAACATACTCTTCAAGGCATAGAAATCAATGTAACTTCCCTTAATATAGTAAATAGTTTAGTCATTTATTTTGGTCATATCTGATTCTCCTTGACCCCGTTTGGGGCTTTCTTGGCAAAGAGAAATGCAGTGGTTTGCCATTTCATTCTCCAACTCATTTGAATGATGAGGAAACCAAGGCAAACAGGATTAAGTGATTTTCCCAGAGTCATATAGCAAGTAACGATCTGAGGCTAGATTTGAACTCATGAAGATGAGTCTTTCTGACTTCAGGCCCAGCACTTTTATATTATATAATAATATATATACATAATAAATATTAAATAGTAATGTTTCTACAAGCAAATGTTTCTAACATATCTGTAAATTTGATATTAATCAAATATTATATATGATGAAGAAAAGTTAGAGACATTTCCATTAAGATCAGGAGTAGAGATAAGATACCCATTATTACCACTACTATTTAATATAGTACTAGAAATTTTAGTTATAACAATGAGACAAAAAACGAGAGATAGAAGAAATGAGTATATGCAAATGAAACAAAATTATGACTTTTTACAGATGACATGATGATTTCCTTAGAGAACTATAAGGTATCAACTAAAATTATTTTAAAAGATAAATTACTTGAGCAAAATTACAAGATATAAAATAAGTCCACATAGATTATTAATATCTCTCTATATGACCAACAAATCCCAAGAAGAAAACCTAGTAAGAGAAATTCCATTCAGAATTGAGAAAATAAAAATATTTGTGAGTGTATCTATTAGGACAAATCCAGGAACTACATACATTCAACTGTAGATCCTTTTTACAGAATGAAGACACCTAAATAATTGGGAAAACATTAATTTAACAGTGGAGCCTATATGATAAAACTACAATATCACCTAAATTAATTTAATTATCCAGGGTTGCATTAATCAAAGTACCAAAGCTTTATTTAAGGGAGTTATAAAACAATAATAAGAACAAAGAGTCAAGAAACTCATAGGCAATGTTGGAAAAGCTGGAAGCTTGTTTGGCAGATATTACCTCCAAAGTAACATCTCACACTGTATATACATATAAACTCTAAATGGATACATGAATTAATCTTATAAGGTGATATCATGAACAAATTTATAGGATCAAAAAAGACACTATTCTTAAGATCTATAAATAGTAGAAAAATTTGTGACTAAAAAAATGATAAGGAGGACTATAGAGAATTTATCCAAAACTACTTTGATTGTGTAATGTTGAAGAGTTTTTGCATAAACAAATCTAATACAATGAAAGTTAGGTATAAAGGTACTTTAAAAAATGATTTACCTGTGAAAAAAATCTTTGCTGTAAAGATACTGTGAGTTCCTTGAAGTAGAAACTAACTTTTTAACCTTTCTTTGTATCTCCAACACTTGAACAGCAATTAGCACATGGTAGGTGTTGCATAAATGCAGTAAGCTAAGGAAATGTAACTTTTAGAAATAAAATTTTCATATTCAAGATCTATAAAGAGGCATTACTTAATAGATAAATGATCAAAGGCTATGAAGAGGAATTGAAAAAATAAGAAATTCAAGTTATAAATAACCACATTAAAATATTCCAAATTATTGAAATTGGGAAAATGCAAACTAAAACAACTGTGAGGTTCTACTTCATTTTCATAAGAAGAACAAAGATGACAAAAGATAAAAATGGCCAATATTAGATGGGGCTATAGGAAAACAGGCAAATTAACACATCATTGATGAAGCTGTGAATTAGTCCAGCCATTCTGGAAAGCAATTTGGAACTTTGTGCTAAAAGGTATACCTAAACAACAAAGAGATCAAAGAAAAAAGGGAAAAATTCATGGATATCCATGATATACATACATACATACATGCATGCATGCATGCATGCATACATACACATATGTGTACATATGTATAAGTGCATGTGTATGTACATATGTGTGTGTATACACACATCAAATCTTTTCATAGTAGACTAAAAGTGAAAATGAAGGGAATGTCTATGTATTGAGGAATGGATAAGCAAATTGTGCTATATGAACATAACAGAATATTATTGTCCCATACAAATGAAGAAATAGCTTCAAAGAAAACTACAGAGATGACCTGAGGCAGAGTAAAGTGAGCAGAATTAGAAGAATTCACACAATGTCAACAGTTATATGGAAAAACCAATTATGGAACACTTTAGAATTCTATGTAATGAAATAATAATCTATGAGTCCAGAAAACTGAGGCTATATCATACTACTCACCTCCTGCCAGAGACACAATGGACTTAAAATCCAAAATGAGACATGCATTTTTGGATACGGTCAATGTGAGAATTTGTTGTGCTGAACTAAGTGGGTTTGTTCTAAGACTTCTTGTGTGTATTTTGTTTTTATTTTTCAGTGGGGGGCTGGGGGGTAGAAGTAGAACCACGAGAGAAAAGTGTTTGCAAAAATAAATGAAAACATATATATACTCACATGCACAGACAGGCATATATGTATACATGTGTATATGCAGATATACATGTGTATGTATGCAAATACTTTTAACATATATATGAGCTTCTATTAGTAAATAGTTGACAAAAAAGAAACTTTTAAGAAAATCAGGGTATAAATTTAGTTACTAATGAAAGACAATGAGCCTTTCCAGAGAAAATTGCTATAAAGGTAGTTTAAATTGTAAAGATCAGTCCAATACATGAGATTTGTGACAAAAACAATAAATATTTCAAGTTAAGGAAGGAGGAGGAAATTTGAGAAACCTATTTTTAAACACTGTAATTGCAAAGATAATGTAACATCACTTAATTTGCAGTCTTTAAAAATGCAAAGAGATCATTGGAAATAGATTTTAAAATTTAACAGAGGTATAGGATAAACTCAATTAAATTAACCTCATCCTATTATCATTATTCCCTCATTCACAACCACAAAGACATTCCAGTCATGAGGACAACAGAGACCTAAGTCTTAAGTCCTGATTGCAAAACCAGCTGGAGTAAACATTTTCTTTTAATTCTTCTTACCTCCAATGGAAGATGTCTCTACACACACAAGGACATAGTAGTTTTGTGAATGTTAACAATGAGGTAAATATAAATCTTTTCAGTTTTAAAGGCATAGAGAGGAAGAGAATAATACAGTCCTATTATCCTTAGAGTTTACTCTCCATTTCTTGTCTGTACTTCTAAATTTCCCAACACAGTTAGCTGGAATAGCGAAGAAATAAATTTTGATACCAGAACGACCAATGAACTTAAGGCCAAAAGGAAAAAAAAATGGATCATTATAGGTATACAAAGTGTAAACTGTTGCACTGGTTCTATATTCTGGAATATTTCACGAAATTTTTCAGTATTGTTTTATTTGCCCTTCAAGAAGAGGCAGCATGATGTAGTGGAAAGAGCATAAGATTTGGAAGAACAGACATAAATTTGATTCTCATCTCCCATAGTTAAAGCTATGCGGCCACTGGCAAGTCCCTTAACCACTCTGGGTCTTCTTTTCCTTGTCTATACAATGCAAAAAGATGTACCTACCCTACAGGGTTCTTGTGATGGTCAAATGAAATAATGTATTTAATTTTTTAAACTTACACTACTATACAAATGCCAAGTATTATGTCAAGAGAATCTTCTAAAATTATTTTTTAATTCTGCAAATTTGTAACACAATCAGAAACATCCATTATGAGATTATATTTCATGAAGAAATTCTGTCAAGGGGAATGAAGGAGGAAGAGAAATTTTATATTGTGTCTTGTAGTTATAAAGCATCACAATACATTATCACGCTTGATCTTCACAACAATCTTATGAAGTACGTATTGCAGATATTATTAATATTATCCTTTTTAAAAAGAGGAACTCAGTTCCAGAGACGCTCTATGACTCAATCAGTTTCATGTTTAATAAGTAGGGGATCAGGGATTTGAACCAAGGTGTTCTGACAAGCCGAAAGGTAACAAATAGCACTTTCAGACCTCAATTTATTTTATAAAGTAGCAGTCAACAAAACCATCTGGTATTGTTAAAAAAAATTGATAGGTACTTCAATAGGAACAGATTAGACAAGGGATGATTAATAATAACGAAACTCAATAAATCGGTGTTTGATCAACTTAAAAACATAAATTACATAGGAAAACACTCTATTTGTTAAAGTCATCTAGGAAAACCAGTAAGCAGTCTGGGAGAAATTAGGTTTAGACTGTCTTATACCATTTCTATAATACATTCAAAAGAATACATGATCTTAATATTAGGGATCACGAGAGAGAGAGAGAGAGAGAGAGAGGGAGGCAGATCAGATACCTCTCAGGTATGAGAAGTAGATTTTTCTTAAACAAGCAAGGTACAGAGGCAGTTATGTAATTGAGAGTACAGAGAGTTCTTGAGGAGAAATGCCTTTTCATCAGAAACAAGCACAGAAGAAACAATCATGTGAAGAGATTGTATGATGAGATAGAAAGAAGAAGCTCAAGATTAAAGGCTTATGTTTTCTTGGTAAAGCATGGGGCAAGGTCAACCTGAGTTAGGATGGGCGGGGAGGGAGGATTTGGGAGGCTTGGAGAGGAAACAAATTTTGGGACATGTGCTATGTTGAATGGGACATAGAATTAATTGGGGAGATGTAAAAGGATAAACTTGCTTAGATGTGGGCCCAAATAAGATTAGATAATGTCCATTTGTATTAGACTTAATCCACACAGTTGCATTATTTCATCCAGCTCTATTCAGCAGCACTCAAATAGGAGAAGAGATGTGTGATGGAGTAATCCATAGTTGGGATTTGGCAAGGCATCATCAATAGGATAAGATATAAAAGTAATAGAGGAGATGGCAGGGTAAAGTTGAACTGGTTTGCTGAAAGGTCAAGATTGGGAAAAGAAGAGTGTGTCAACAGAACAGGACTGAAGGCCTGAGAAAGTACTGAGAGGTAGAGGGATTATAGGACATGGTCAGAGCAAAGAATATGATTTAGGAAAAATAAGACCCAGGGAGAGATGGAATAATAGGATAATTTAAATGGATAATGAAATTTTAGAGTCCAATTATAAAAGAACAGGTGGGAATATTGGCAAGATTAATGTGATATTGTGATTATATGTAACTGAGGTGAGGAGGAGGAGTTGATTATGAGAGTTGAATAGATTGAGGAACTGGATTGTTAGAGTATTTGAGAAAAAAATCAATATGTATGTAGAATTCCCTTAGTATAAGAATAGGCATAGGGGTAGAAAGGGGAACTATGAGCCAGGCACTGAGTTCATTGAGAAGGGAGAAATGTATTGCGAGAGATTATATCATGACCAAAATGGCCACCAGGATCTTAATTGAGTAATGAATTTGGATAGAGAGAACATCAAAAGAGGAGAGGTTGCAGAGTAAAGATGGTAGAGGAAGAGTCTGGAAGTGGCAGTGGGGAGCAAGAGGTATTCTACCTCCCTCTTTGGAAGTACTGAATCAAGGAAGTATAATAGCGAAGGTACAATTAGTACTGAAAAGTAGGATCAGGAATGGAGGGCCATGATGGGGAGGCAATTGTCTATGGTGCCAGATGACAAAATCATAAATGAATTTGGTATAAATTGAAGGAAATTACTTTAATTATGGAATGGGAATTTCAAAGGGTACTGTGATGTATATCTAAAGTTTGATGTTGGAGGAGTAAGGTTAAATAATGGGAAATGGATACTAGGCAGAAGGACATATGGAGGGGAACTCTTGGGCAGTTAGGGATTCTGTATCATGGAGTTAAAATAGTAATGTGGGATGGGAACTTAATAATCACTGGAGAATGAGTTCAGACAGAATATAAGTTGATGGAAACATCTCTGTTGATGAATGCAAATGAGTAAAATGTTCTAGGTCATGACTTGACTTCAATGTCTAGGCACGATAACTGCTGCACTGTGGTTTGTCCCTCAGATCCAATAAGCTCTTTCTCTTGATGCGCCCCAGATGTTAATACTTCCTTCTCTGGGTCTTCTGCTAAATACAGAGACTTGGTCTTTCTCAGAAATCTCTGCCCAACTTAGCAGCCTCTTGGAAAACAGTCTCAGAGAACTTAGTTGTCTAGATTCACACAGCTAGTAAGGGCAAGAAAGAGTTTTTGAACCCAGTTCCCCTGACTCCAAATCCAGCACAATTCCTCTAGTATTCCACTAGTGTGGAACTTTTAAATTAAAACAAAATCTTGGTAAAATTCTCACAATAAAATTATCAGAAATACATTTTCACATGTGTTTATACTAAGATTTTACATTGACTGTTTTTAAAAAAGAGAAGCTTTTCTTTTGTGATTTTATATTTTTAGATAAGTTTTATTGTGAATCTAATTATAGGTCCACTTTCTACTAAGTTTGATCAGAACCCACCCAAGTCTTAGTAGAAGGCTTTTGGAGGTTACTGTGGCTGAAAAGAACAAAACAAAACAAAACATGATGGCCAGCCTTTTGTTAATGGGGGATCTAATATTGTATGGACAGATAATTTTGCTGGAATTATTTGTTATCAATAAATATTTTTAAACCTGAGGACAATATTGGATATATTAGCTCAACTTGAAAATTATTATAAACCATATGATATTATTCCCCTTACTTCTACAAACTAGTATTTTGGGAGAGAAATTGTTTGTGTTCATTGCATTTCTGCTTTAAAAGCTTGAATTTTGTTTTTAAATACACTGATTTGTTCATAACTACCTTGTAATTTTGCCAAAACCACCAAACTATTTTAAGGACTTAGTAACATTATACTGGGCATCATGATTATTAGAAATAAACTTTGGTTGAAAATGTTTCTCATCAAACTTGCATTTTCTTTTTATTTCGAATTTGGTTTGTGAATATTTGTTCCATTGCCAGACTCCTGGTTATTCATGAACATTATTAGATAATTCAAGGAATGGTCAAAATCAATCATAACTGGTTTTATATTGGTTTATAATTAATAATCATTTCAACAAGTGAATACAAACAAGTCAAAAAGGCTCTCTTAAGTATGTTCCAGGCATTGTGCTAACTACTGAGTTCTTCATCTCAACTTCACATCAACTGAGGGCAGACTTTGTTTACAGCCTGAGCTTGCTTGGCTTTTCTGCATTCTTTCAGGAAACTCCAAAGTTTTATGGTACCAGTACCTTCCACCTTTCTTCTAGAAGTCCCTTTCTTGTATCTCTTTTGGCTCTCTGATAACACTGCTGATTTCCTATGATTCCTGGCTCTTAATCTGGCTGGTGAGTTTGATGTCCATAGTCTAATGTTGTCACTTTATACTCCTGTTCCCTCTCTCTGATGCTATTGTTATGGGAATCTGCTGAAGATCTTCCCTGCCCCTAGGCCCTTTGCTAAAGTGGCTA
>CM053580.1:375231322-375251135 GCA_028627135.1 Pseudochirops cupreus | reverse complement strand
GCACGCAACTGCTCAGCGTCCAGGCAGCTTGGTCCCAGCAGCTCCGGCCCCTGGCAGTTCCTGCCCCAGGCAGTCCTCAGCAGGAGTCCTTAGCAGAGATTCTGCCCTGCTCAAAGCAAAAGGAGTTCGCAACCGCAGCCACTGCCTATGCCGCCGCTTCCAGTCAGCACCGCAAGGAGACTAGCTTGGTTCCGGCGTTCTCTTGCTCCACCCCTTCCTGCAACATCAGCAAGCTCAAGGGGCGTGGAAGATCTTCAAATCCCAGTATCGTTACAAGGGGTCATATGATACTTGGATAAAATACACTCCCTGCCTTCCTGGAGCTTAACATCCCATGGAAAACACTGAGTAAGAATGATTTGAGCAGTAGATATCTGAACTAAATAAGATTAAAGCTTCTACAAACTGACTTTCTTCATCTTAGGCTCAAGGGAGTTGAATTGATGATTTCCAAGGTCCCTTCCAGCTCTGTGATCCCAAGACTAAGACTAAGTACAACAGAAAGTCCAACTGTTTTTCCATACTGAGATACACGGCCTAATGGTTGTTACATGTGGTCTTGGTGGTACTCTTGTAAACGCAGCGTACAGTTCCCAAAATGTTTTGGAAAATGTCCCTTTTCTAATGCATTTACTTTTGGTGTGCATGCTGCATATCTTACTTCTTCAATCTTTGCAATATGAAGCAAATTTTTAAACAGAAAATTCAACATTTGAAAGAAATGTCAAAATAGTTTGGTACAAGAGTTCTGAAACACAATAAATGTGCAAATTTAAATCATGTTCAACAGACTGACATCTACTACCACGTATATACCAGAGCCCAAGAGTGCCGTGAATTTAACTTTTGATACAGCAATATTAAAAGCAGGCCTAAATGTATGCCTGTGTTGTAATTGGCTGATCATACCAATACTTGTTCAATATAACCACATATGCTTTTGTAGATTTGTTAGAGAGATTCGTTAATTGCTTAATGAAAGATGTCTTTCAGATACTAATTCCTTCATTTAGTTTGACAGATTAAATTTTATATGAGAAGGTATTAGCATGCATGCAATGAAGTGACAAGGACAACGAAAAAGCTTAAACGTTAATGGGTGAAGTACAGTTTTCCCAGTTACTCTAAAAACGAAAAAGCTCTCATCATCTTCATAATGCGCACTAAAGGTTACCTTTTCTCTTTCTTTCTGCATATTTTTTTCAAATATATTTAATCTTTTATGAGAATGTTGCATTGTTTTAGAAACAGCTTGTACACTTTTGTAATGGTTAAATACATTATGAAACTTTAAACAGTCTATGAATGATTCCAAACTAAATGTTCAATTTTCTATTATGAAAAACCAGACAAAAATAAAACAACTCAATATTTGACATTGGAAACCAGATCAAATCCCTTCTTTGTTTTGTAATTTTAAGTAATTATCTTATTTATGAAAACTCTGGATATATAGCTTGCAGAGAGCAAAAGCAATCAGCTTTAATTTACAAATAGCTTTGGCACCATAGTGTTAATGTCAATGATTTGGGTGAAAGAAAATTGCTAGTAATAACAACAGAACTATGTCTTCATTTTTTCCCCTTTATTTTGCTTTAAACTACAATTCAATCTGGTCTCATCTTTTCTTCTCCCCCAGCAGGGTGCAGAGAGCCCTCTAGCTTCCAAGTGTGTCTCCTACGGCGGTACATATTGGCTGGCATACAGCTGCTCAGAGAGATGATCTTCCTGGACAATAGGGTCATCCCACCACGTTCTTTTCAGATCAATATGATTGGTACAAACAATAGTTTGATTTTGATTGCTGTATGGTACGCTTGGGTAGAGCCTCTGAATGCGAGTGAATTGCTTAGAAACAATGGGCTGGTTCATCATCCAAAGAGTTCCTTTTCAAACAGCTGCCTCTGCTACACTCACCCTGACAAACGTCCAGAAAAACAGATGGTTTCAGCATTCATGGCCAGTTTAGTGAAAGCCCCAGAGTCAACTAGACATTTTTTTCCATCTTCTATTTGATAATGGACTTTTTTTTAAACTTGCAACAAAAATCTGAAATTTTTTTTTTATTTAGAGTCAATCTTGGATTCAACCTGTGTCCAATATATCTGGATGTTGTGGGAAATTTGTAAATAGTGGACAGCCTCACATATCAAATATGTAATAATAATAAATCAAAGCAGAGTAAGATAATAATGTAGCTTCTGCCCCAACTTTAATTTCCTGTGCTTCTATCATGTGCTTTAAAATCACTGTTTTAATTTTTAAACTTGTATTCTAAAGAAGAGGAAAATAATTTAGGAATTCTAACTAAAGAATTAACTAAATTAACTAATAACTAAAGAATTCCTGATTTTATTGTACTTTGTGAACATTTATAAAAGCCTGGAAGCTATGATGGAAGGTTTAATGAGGTTGAAGCAGGAGATGATTCTTCTAGCCTCATCTTTGCCACTGACCAATTACCTAGATTTTGGCAAGTCACTTCACTTTTTTGGAACTTAGTTTTCTAATTTGTAAAAATGAAGGAGTAAAGGGGAAGCTAGGTGGTGCAGTGGATAAAAGCACTGGCTCTGGAGTTGGGAGGACCTGAGTTCAAATCCAGCCTCAGACACTTAGCTGTGTGACCCTGAGCAAGTCAATTGACCCTGACTACCTCAAAAAAAAATGTTTGTTTTTTAAATGGAAGTGTAGGAATAGATCAGATGACCTCCAAGTTTTCTTCCAGTTCTAATCTATGATCCTCTGAAGAGATCAACCCTAAGATCCCTTCTAGCTTTAAAATTCAGACATTTGAAGTACGTATTTTATTCAGGTGATTACAACAGCTATGGATATCAATCAACCAAAAACATCTTACTATGAACCTAGCAAGTACCTACTATTCACCTGTATTGTGCTAGAGATACAACAATCATTAAATACCCAGGCGCTAGAAATACAACCATTAAATAGCCTGTATCCTTGAGGACCTTACAATCCAGTCAGTGTAGGCAACACATACAATGTTTGTAGTTACACACAAAAGAGTTGTAAGATAATTGTTTGGAGGTGGGAGGGGCCACTAGAAGCTTGGGGATCAGGAAAGGTTTCATGTAGAAGGTTATACCTGAGCTGAGCCTTGAAGAAGGCTAAGGACTCAAGAGGCAGATTAGAGGATAAAGTACATTCTGAGTATTGTACACAGACAATGTAAAGGCAGAGAAATCAGAGATCATAGTGTGTATGAAGAGGACAAAAGTCAGGAGGATGCTGGTAAATGTATAATAACAAGTTCTCCAGAAAAAAGAAAAAAATACACAAGACACTCTTAAGTTTAATATGCATTATTAACATTTTTTCCATCCCTTTAAGTCTAGACAATCAACAAAACCCTAAATCAAGTCCTGATTTGTAGTGTTTGACCATTTCTGAGGTATAAATATACACGCTGAAAATTTAACAATCAGCTGATTGAGAGTCAATTAGAGCTAATTCGAGCATACCCCTGAAAAACTTCATTAAGTCTAGAAAGGTAGGATTAGGTCAAGTTCTGAAGGGTTTTAAATGTCTAACAGAGGAATTTATATTTGATCCTAAAGGTAATAAGGAACGATTGGGAGTTTATTAAGGGAGAGGTGGATAAAGGCAGAATGGCACTTCAGGAAAATTACTTAGACAGTTGAGTGGGAAGAGACCAATTAGAGTGGGAAGAGACCAATTAGAAGGATATCTTAACAGTCCAGGAGAGGCGTGATAATGGGTTGAACTACTGTGGTGGCTATGTGAGTGGAGACAAGGGCATAGATGTGACAAATATTGTGAAGAAGATTTGGTAAATATCTAAATATGTGAGGTGAAAAGTCAAAAATAATATTAACACTGGGAAACTGGGTACCTAAAGGGTTGGTAGTGCCCTTGACAGGCACTTGGAAGCTTAGAAGATGGTTGGGTTTGGGGAATTTGGGATTTTGGTTTTGGACTTGTTGCATTTGAGATTTTTATGGGACATCCAGTTAGAAATGGGGCTCAGAAGACAGAGTAGGAATGAATATGCATATCTAACAGTCATCAGCATAGTAATTAAGCCTATTCAAGCTATTTATTTCTTATACATGCTCTGATCCTGGGCATTTTGTTTAAAAAAAAAAAAGGAAAATTTTTTAAGACAGTGGCATAAATTGGGTTAACTCACAAATGAGACCTGCTGTCAATCATGAATCTTGGGGAGCATGTATTAATAGTATCTATTCATATTAAGAATTGTAGCTATCTCTGTCGGTATCTTCCCCTTTAGACTGTAAGTTCTTTGAAATCAGGAATGTCTTGTTTAAACTTTACTTCTCCCTAAAAATGAGCACAGTGCTATACAGAAATTAAAAATAAATGTTTATTGTCATGTATCAATGTTGCTGAACAGGAGAATTTTTTTTAAAAATTTAAGCCATTATTTATTAGATTCTTCTAAAAGTTAGAAAGCATGCATTTATATACACATAAATCCAAACTTTCATTATACATATGTACACTTACGTATTTTTGTGTGCATATATGTATATATTATACACACATGCATACATACATAAATGTACCTGTATATAATTGTTATTTGAAGACATACCAATACATGGAAAAGATGACCAAGTCATGCTCCTCCAGTTTAAAATTCCATGAATCTTGAATATTTTTTATCTTAATCAAAAACATCACTCATGAAGTCTGGAAGAGACTAGCGGTCTTTAGGGTTCAGCAGCAGAGTTGATGGCAAGTCCAAGGGTCCTCTATCTTACAGGGCAAACTGGAGTTGTTGACTCCCTTGCTCATCCAAGTGTCATAAGCAGCCATGTCTACCCAGTAGTTTGTGGATCTAAAAAAGGATGGCCCACAACCATTGGGAAAGAAGAGTGGGCCTGATAGAACAGAATAAGAGGTCTGGGTTCCCCCAGGGGTGGGGAGAAATAAGCAAGAAGGGGAAAGGTACACTGGCAGAAAAATTGATGCGGAGGATTTTCTGGAAAATGATAATGGTATTCCTGGGACGTGTATTCTTAACCAAGATCTGGGCTCAAAATTAATCATTGATATAAATAATAATACTTTCTTACAGCAAAATTATAGTTATTTTCAACATTCTTCTTTGATGGAATAGTTCAGTGTTCAAGTTTGAATTTAGAGTACCACTACACAGCAATAAATAATATTATAATAAGTGTGGTGTGTCACAGTATAAACATCTTTTAGTTTTAGTTTTTGTTAATGTGTCCCTTCCACTGCTCCTCCTCCTCCTCACTGAGCAATTTTTTAAAAATTTAAACAGACCCAAAAAATAAAGCCCTCAAAACATTTCTGCATCATCTGGCAAATCATATTCTCTCATTGGCCATGTCTGAAAATGTTTGTCTCTTTATGCATTTTAATTTCATTATCTTTCTGTCATTATCTTGGCTCTCCAAGGGTCAAGAATTGTGCTCCCACATACAGTTGGCAATTAATAATTTTAATAATTCTTTGTTATATTTAGTGTAATAACACCAAATGTTAAGAACAGAGGTATTTAGACAAAATTAGAAGGCTGATTATTTCTTCCAGTTCTCATTTTTATTTTCCTACAATTCCAGCTCATTTGTACCCAAAATTCTTTTTCTTAATACAACAGTGGACTTGCAAATTCAGGTCAGCCCCAAGAATGGACATTCAGTCACTACTATCATACAAAGTGCCTTCACAGAGACTATCAAGTTGCCCAAAGCCTAATTGTGGTTAAAAAGAATCGTGATCATAGGCACCTGGTCTGCAGTATCAAATAGTGGCAATTTCCTCCTAAAAATAAGCATCTTGACTGTCACAGAACTGGATAGCTTGCATTCATAGTCATACATGTGTTTGCGGAAGATCACTGAACGATCTGAGAAGAAACTAAATATCAAATTGATGATAGATAGATAGATAGATAGATGGATGGATGGATGGATGGATAGATAGATAGATGATAGGCAGAGCTCTTTGAAAAAAAATTCAGTAGTGGTGGAATGTTTAACTGAGTAGAAAAACTAGAGGATGCCACTAAACTGCATCTTTGCCAACTTGCTAAGGATCAAGGAATTTGTTTTTAAATGATACTTTAAAAAAACCAGAATTCACAAAATATTCATAACCTTTGACCCAGAGATCCTACTGTTAGACATATAGTAAGGAGGTCAAAGGTAGAAGAAAGGTCCCATAATCATCCCCCAAAGGACAGGGGAGGTTTGGGTGAGTTTGTCAATAATAGGAGAGGAACCAGTAGATGAGGAATATTGAAGATCAGAGAAAAAAAATCATCGAGGGAACAATTTTCTGAAGGAGAAATAAGGGGACAGGATCAAGAATACATGTAATGGGGTTCATCTTGGTTAGGAAAAGAGCTAACTCCTTATCAGAGGTGTGTGGAAAGGAGTGATATCAGAGGCTTTTGAGATGAAGTGAAGGGGATGAATAGAAGCTGCCTACTAAGGATCTTTATTTTATCTGTAAGGTATAAGTGCAATCCCCAACTGAAAAATTAGGAAAGATTTAAGTGTGAGAGGTAAATCTTAGAATAGCCTCTGTGGAGACTGGGACAAAGAATCAATTGGCAAAGGGCTCAAAGGACTGCCTCGCTGTAATGATGGTGCAGTTTAGGCTAGATAACATCAATTTGTAGTAGAAGTGGCAAAGTCCATTGAATGATTTCCTCCAGCTCTGTTCAACAACACCTGAGTAGAAGTAGAGAAGGCAAATGGTGGAAATAACTCATCTATAAATATCTTCATCCATGTCCCATTCTCTCTGAGTGGTTGTTCCTCAAGGATCTATCTTGGATTTATTCTCTCTCTCTCCCTCTCCCTCTTTCTCTCGCTCTCATCCCTCCCCCTTCTCCTAGTACAGTACTTATACATATTTGTTGAATTGTATGAAACTAAATATTTCATTGAAAATTTCTGCTTATATCAGAGGATGTATAGTTATATTCTAATGCCCATTATCACCCTAATGCTAAACATGAGAGTAGCACACTGATGTTACTTAACCTATAAATTTTGAAAGAAATTAAAGTCTCTCAAAGAAGTTTTCATTTCACTTTTAGTGTATTAAAATTCACCATAACTCAAAAGAAAGTGATTTTGTCCTAATAATTACAGTAGAATTCAGGATCATAAGTAACATCCAGCTCCAGGGTTCATGGGGCAGTGGATCCTCCCTAATACACTTCTAGAGTACATCAGTATTTCATGAATGCTTTTATACTGCAGTTTTAATAATTGAAATGTAAAAAATTAAATGGCTAGAGCCATAATTCATATCCTGCAATTGCTTTAAAATGAACATTTCCTTCCTCAAAGGATTTGACAATGTCTTTTTAAAAATATAACTACTGATTTACAACACTGAAATAAAACTGGCTCGAAATCCTCCAACCCAAATGGAGTAGAAGGAACCAGGACAAACTGGTGTACAGATTCTTTAGAAATTAAATCTGCCAGCCCTCAGCTGACCATCTAAAAACACTTATCCAGGGCATTTGTTTAACACTGGTGAGTACATACACCAGTATAGACATATGGATTTGTTTTTCCATTTCTAGTCACACGCCTTTTCTTTTTCTAATTAAGATTTCAGATTACCATACAGTGGTTTGCTTCCCCAAAACTCAGTACACCATATGGTTAAAGACAGAGTCCTACCCTCTCCATGAGGCCTTGCCTGAACTGTGTACAATAAGTACACAATCCAAATCACTCATTGCTTCATGGAATCCATGGGGAGGTGAGTAGGGGGTTGAGGTGGTGGGAGGGGTGAAAAGGAGGGGGAAGTGAAAGAGACTGCAATGTTCTCAAGTTCAGATTCTGAACCACTGCCCGGAATTCCAAAAGAAAAAAGTATTTTGTTTTCAGAGTCTTCTATAAATCATAAACAGAACATAACACAATGAGTTCATAGAGTTTTCACATGGAATGATAGCCTAATAAGTGTTTGCAGAAACACCAAAGTTCATTTTATAAAAATTCAGTAGTAATTAACTTTTCCAGTGCCATTTTTAGTATAGCCAAAAAAAATTCATTTGTAAAGACAGACAAGTTTAAAAATGATCAGTGGGGATTTATTTAACTTATTTTTTCGATGTGCCATGTTAATAATCAAGTCTGGTCAAGATTTTTAGATTGTACCTTTCTTTTAACCCAGCTCCAGTGATAGGCTGACAGTCAATTTAACTTAGACTAA
This sequence comes from Pseudochirops cupreus, assembly GCA_028627135.1. Taxonomy (NCBI): domain Eukaryota; kingdom Metazoa; phylum Chordata; class Mammalia; order Diprotodontia; family Pseudocheiridae; genus Pseudochirops; species Pseudochirops cupreus. Next base: position 375,242,918 of record CM053580.1, on the reverse strand, counting down.
AAGAACTCTGCCTAGAACATTCTAGCATTTCTATAACTACAGAACTAATTCATATGCAAGGGGAATTAAGGGAATGAATTAACAATATTTAGATGGAATTAGTTCTGTGAGGAAATAAAATATAAATTAGGTAATAAAATAGGTTGCTTCACTAAGTTTTTATAGTGCATTTAAAACCGTTGCTAAACTGTGCAGTTATCAGAGGCTACCAATAATATGGTATAGCATAGAGCTGCAATGTAGTTAATGATAGATATTTTAATAATGCATATCTTTCTAGAAAAGATGCCTTTCTGGATCACAATTAATCATGCAGTAAGAGCTAAGAAGATAGAGGCAGTGTTATAATGGATAGACTGCTGAATCAGGAAGACTCAAATCTAACCTTTTAATATTTATGAGCTGTTTGACCCCAGGCAAGTTATTCAACTCTGAGGCTCAGTATCATATCCATAAAATGGGAATAATAATACCTAAAGTTCTTAACTCAGAGGGTTATTGTAAAGACCCAATTGAAATTATGTACTCAAAGTGCTTTGCAAATCTTTTAGCACCAAATATGTGTCAATTATCATTATGAGTGCAGAACATCTTCACCTGAGCATACTACTAGCACATCAAACTCATTGTCTCAATCAAAACTTTGCTGCTTCCTTTTCCACATCTACCACCACACCTCCACAATCCCATTCCTCCTCCCAATTTCCCTATTTCTTTAGATGCCACCATCCTCCTCCTACTTACCCAGGCTCAGAGGCTAAAGCACTGAACTCTTTCCATCTCCTTCAACTCCCATGAGTCAGTGACCAAATTCCATTGCGTCTACCATATAGCGCTAGAATATTTGTTACTTCAGTTCCTTTTTCCCCACTTATACAGCCCTCAGCCTAGCTTAAGCTCCCATTATTCCTGGAGTAGACTATGTGGTAGCCTATTAAATGGCATACCTAATTAGTTTCTCGTTTTTTCTAATTTATCTTTCATGCAGGCTATCTGATGAATGCCACAATCTAGCCATAGCACTCTCCTACTCAAAAATTCCAAGCGATTCCTTTTTCCCCAAAGAATAAAATACAGCTCTTTTGCAGCGGCCTGCAACATTCCTTCCCGACTAAGGAAGACACGGAACCTCCACGGGCACATCAGCCACGGCCACGGGCGCATTGGCAAGCACAGGAAGCACCCCGGAGGCCTGGGCAATGCAGGAGGGCTGCACCATTACCGGGTCAACTTCGACAAATATCATCCAGGTTACTTTGGTAAAGTGAGTATGAGGCATTACCACTTGAAGAAGAACCAAAGCTACAGCCCAACTGTCAACCTTGATAAGCTGTGGACACTGGTCAGTGAGCAGACCGGGATTAATGCTGCCAAAAACAAGGAGGGCCTTGCCCCTATCACTGATGTTATGCGGTGGGGCTACTACAAAGTCCTGGGAAAAGGGAAACTCCCCAAGCAGCCAGTCATCGTGAAGACAGAGTTCTTCAGGAGACGAGCAGAGGCAAAAATCAAGGGTGTTGGTGGAGCCTGAGTCCTTGTGGCATAAAAATGCAATGTTATCAAATAAAACAAAGGACTTTATTAAACATCCTGAGTTTTGCCACATTATGGTGCTCAGATTTGAATGTAAAAAAAATAAAATTAAATTAAAACTTCTGAGATTGGCATAGGAGGCTTCCATAGTATAATGCCAACCTACCTTGCCAGGAGGCTCCTCAACTCAGGGAACACAAGCCCAGTAGAGAAGTATGCCCAAACGTAGGAGTACCAGGAGCACAGTTCTGGAGCTTAGATTCAAGTCTCCACTTTCTGCCAATTTAGGAAAGCAGAACAACTACTGGTCACTCCTGGGGTTCCAGGTGGCAAGGTGTTCTAGACTGCTGCCTCCTGACATTGGTACTTCTCAGAGTTGTCCTCTACATCACCATGTTCATTAGATGAGGGTCCTCACACACCACGGCCAGTCCAGGCCCTTCCAGTGGTTGGTAGAAATACAATTCCATCTCATGTTCCCTTCGTTCTCTGCTTGCTCCTTCCTTTAATAACATATTTTGAAGAGAAAGGGTTTGTTCATTTAAAAATATTTTAATTACTGTAGTTCAATATAATTAATTTCTTTTGCCATCTCATATATTTTATTTTATAAACATTAAAATATTCTGAGAAGGGCTTCATAAGCCTTACAAAACTACTAAAGGGATCCATGACACATATACAAAAAGAGTTTAGAACCTTTGATCTGGGACTATAAAAGACCTCAGAAATCCTTTAGTCCTACCCCCACATTTTACAGATGAGAAAACTGAGGCCCAGAAATGTTAAGTCACTTGCCCAATGTCACATAAATAGTAAATTACAGAGTTGGGATGCAAATGGAGGACCCTTGACTCCAAATGCAGTACTGTTTATACTCTACCACAGTGCCTTATCACAAAATCTACATACAAATCTCTTTCTTGTGTTTTTGTTTTTTTTGTCAAAAAGAAGAGGTAAATTACTGTAGATTGGAGACAGAGAGACAAAGAAAGAGACAGAGACAGAGACAAAGACAGAGAGAGACAGAGACAGAGACAGAGAGAGACAGAGACAGAGAGAGAGAGAGAGAGAGAGAGAATAAAGCAGATTTTGAACTCAGGCTGTGCTCTTTCTGACTACAGTTTTAGAACTACTTACTGTACCACCGATTGCTCTTAAATAAAAAAATCCTACTCTATTCCATCTTTCTATTGGCTGTAAAATTATAATAATTAAATAACTTGTTCAATATCCTTTCTACTTGTAAAAAACAACAACAAAAATCCAAAACCAAAACCTACCTTAAATCTAGACAGATCCTAAATACTTGGAAATTACCTAAATTAAAAAGGTGTTGTGGTATTTGAATACTGATACAAGAATCTAAGATGCTAGTTTTTTTCCCTATCTATCTTCTTCTATTCCCCTACCTAACCAAACTGGTTTGTTTGCTCTGTATCCCTCAATGTCCCTTGAACTTAACTGGGCTGCTTTCGTAACTCCAGTGTTAAACCCAGTGCCTGGTGCATAGCAGGTGCTTAATATATTCTTGTTAATTACTCAGCCTTCACCAGCCTGCCCACTTATCCCCAAAATGCCTTTCTTCCTCTTTTTCACTTAATCCACTTACTCCCTATCCTTCAAGGCCCAGCTCAATTTCCCATTTTTGTCAGATAAACTTCCCCAACCACTCCAATCTACAGTAATTTATCTCCTCTTTTTGACCTTTAGGAATGTCATGGCATCAGTTCAAAAGCCCAGTTTTCAAATCTCTAGCTTCTGCTCTGGAAGAAGTAGGGCCCCAAAAGAATACCAGAAACTCCAAGATAATCAGTAGAATCAGCTTCTACTTACTGAAGGTCCCCCCTGCTGAAACCCAAATCATCCTGAGATTATAGAACTGTCTTGCAAAATAAACACAGAAGGCTCCAAGCAGAATAGGATATAGCTACCTATTTTGGGCCCTCAGAACCTCCCTGAGTAGCTAAATGAAGCTTTTAAAGACCTTAGATGGACAAGGATAATTAGAGTAGATCAATATTGTTCTGGATCATTCAGTGTGTAAGGCAACTTAGAAGTCACCTAGACCAGTCATGTCAAACTCAAATAGGAAGAGATCCTTGTGGGCATCATATTGACTTATAAAACCAAAAATTAACATCATCTGTGTTCTATTGCATTTTTATTATTATTATTTTTGACATTTCACATTTACATTTGCTGGCCCTTCTAAGGCACGAGTTTGACACCTCTGATCTATTTAGTTGATCTGCCCTCAGGAAGTTGAGATCCACAGAAGTGGTCACATGGGTAGTAAACAGAATAGTTGGGATTTGAACTAAGGACCTCTGATTCCAATTTTACCTCTTTTTCTACTGAACCATGGAAATAAAAGTCAGAATCTATCTATAGATTCCTGAAGTCCTAACAGATCAGAAAAGACCCACTGGAAACTTCTGACTCCACCAGTTGTTTCTATTCATTCAGATGTGATCTCATTATGTGACTATAATCTCAGTCTGATTTATTCTATTAGGAAGGCCCTATCACAATTAATTTTTAAGATTGGTTCTGCCAGTGATCTCCAGTCTCCATTTCTGCACATCAGATCATGTCTCTCACCTAAACCTGCCACTCATCTTACTGAACAACCAACTTGAGGCTGCCTCAGCTTCAAATGGGTCAATAGAACTCATCAAATAAGGCAAATGAAATCTTATTTATTATGATCAGCAATAACTTAAAATAGCAAAGATGTACTCTGGGTCAAGTCAGAAGGCAATTTACAAATCATCTATTTCAACCTCCAAGTTTTATAGACATAGGAAAAAAAGTCCAGAGAAGAGATGTCATAGCAGCAGTGTTGACATGAGAGTCTTGTGTATTCCAAGAACCCATTGGGTAAATAATTGACAAAATGGTGGTAATGAGAATGGTGGTCCTGGGAATGGCAAGATTGCTTAGGGTAGTTTGAATGGGATACTGGGTTGGGTGTTTCCTAGTGTACATTTTAGGGAACTTAAGGGATTTCTATTGTGTGCTATGGAAATCAAAATAGGGGCTTTTCCCTTTCTATGAAATAAGTGATTGATTAAACTGACTGCAGTTACTAATTATATGGGCAACTAGCTGGAGTAAGGAAGATCTGGGTTCCAAGAGGACGTCAGACAGTTCCTAGCTGTGTGACCCTGGGGAAACAATTTACCTCTGTTTCTTCATCTATAAAATGAGCTGAAGAAAAAAATGGTGAGGGGGGCGGCTAGGTGGTGCAGTAACTAGAGAACTGGCTCTGGAGTCAGGAGGACCTGAGTTCAAATCCAGCCTCAGACACGTAACACTTACTAGCCATGTGACCTTGGGCAAGTCACTTAACCCCAATAGCCCTGCCCTCCCCCTCCAAAAAAGCAAAAAACAAAAAAAAAAAAGGCAGACCACTTTAGTTCTTGCCAAGAAAACCCCAAATTGGGCTACAAACAGTGAGATACAACTGAAACAACTGAACGATAAAATAACCTGTTAACTTAGACCTCTCCTTTAGACTGGGGCCAGAGTTTACAAAATGTTATGAATAGAAATAATTTGTTGCTTTTTATAAGGCAGTGCAGCCCCCTCAGTTTTTAAGGCAAAAATCCTGTTGTATGTATATGTGAGAGTGTGAGGGGAGTGATTTTTTCCCCATTTTGTCCCATACTGACAAGTTACAGAGTTTTTAAGTGCATCAATAGGAAATAAGGCAAAAGTTAAGTTTCAAGAAAAAGATTTTTAATTCTGTTGATGCACTGCAAAAAAAAAACCTGACATGAATCTGTCATTTCATCTTATGAGACAGAGGAACAGTTCCTCTAAAAATGTTAAATGTGCATATCAAGTGCAGTTCTTTGCATATATTGTGAAATGTGCTGTAATTAAGAGTACTTTAACCATCCACTTAATTTCCCTATATTGCTTCCCAGAACTAGATGGAGTTGAGACTTCAAAAGATGAGTAAGGGAAAAGAAAAGCAGGGATAATTTATGCTAAATGAATAAAAAACATAAATGCTCCAGAAAAAAAGGCCCCTGCTCAAAATGTTTTGAGGATCCCTTTTCAATACAACAGTCACCGCCTCAAAGAAAAAGAAATAAATTGAAGCTCCTTGCTACAGGGTTCTTTTTTTAATTTTGTCTTTTTTTTTCCATCCATATACCCAAGTGTTGTATCAAGTATGTAGCAGTTCCTAAATAAATACGGGAGCAACTAGGTGGTACAGTAGATAGAGTGCTGGGCTTTGAATATGGAAGATTCATCTTTCTGAGTTCAAATCAGGCCTGAGATATTTACCAGCTATGTGACCCTTGGCAAGTCACTTAACCCAGTTTGCTTCAGTTCTTCATCTGTAAAATGACTAGAAGAAGGAAATGACAAACAATTGCAGTATCTTTGCCAAGAAAAGTCTAAATAAGGTCACAAAGACTGAACAACAAATAAATGTTTGCTGAGTTAAAAGCAGACTACTCCAGGGATCCAAACAGCAACCACGATGAAAAGGAGTGTAAGTATGTACCCCAATTGAAATATTCTATTACCGATCCACGTGTAGGGAAACTGCGCCATAAAAAACAAGCTGTTGAGTAAGATCATTTACTTCATCATTGTGGACACCCCTTCCGCTAGCACGAATCACAAACTGTTCAAACCATCTCACGCTTGTTTCATCTTTTATAAATTCTCCCCAAAGGATTCCACTAATAATTCCAACACTGGTGGCCCCTCTCTCATTCTGGCACTATTTCACAGACACAACGTGTCATTTGTGTTATCCTTGGACTGTGTCTCACTCTGGCTGGATGGCAGACCCACTTCCTCATGCAATTCTTGATTTCTTTAATGTTACTTCTAACACAAATAATCTTTGATATCATATGGAAGCCTAGATATATGATGATATGTCTTTGCATTACCCTTTTGTGATTCTGCGAGGTCCAAAAATTTGTCATTCTATAACCGCAGCAGGAAAACATTGGGATTAAGATGATGAGCTTTTTGGCATCAGACAGCTAAGTATCAATAAGATTCCTTTGCAATTGTACATCATCATGGTCTATCCAAGTCACACACACACACATACACACACACACTAACTCAATGGGCTTCCCCCCTAAATGCACCTCAGTCTAAGCAATAGGTAGTCTTCATATATTTTTTCCAATGTTAACTGCTAGGTTAATCTCTTCTGGGTCAATAAAGATATCTCTTAGGATGCCATATAATATTGGTAGGGCTTGATGCAATCAGCATGCCATCTGTAAATGACAGTGTTTAGAAAAACATCACCATTTGGGAGGAATTACTCTTCTGTTTGGATTTTGTACATTATAACTTCATTGATACTAACAGATATATTTCTCTACCCTTCCTAGTCTTGATAATCTATCCAGGGATCATCAGATCCAGCAGTGCAAATGCTGATTTGGGTCCTTGTCCCCAACATTCTTGCCAATGGTTGCATCTCTTTTTCCCCCACCTGTCAGGACAATGACTCCTCATCCCCATTCCCCTCCATCTTCCTAAGAAAATACATATTTCTGCTCCATTCAGACTTTCGGTCCCTCTATCCCCTTTCCAGTGGTGGTAGGGGAAGATGAAGAAATAGGAAGAAATAAGTTTCAACTGCTCTGTAGAGCAATCATGGCTCCTCACACTATTTGGACAAGCACTGATTAATCAATGCTAGTTCTTTGGCTAAGAAAGAGGACAACCATATCTTACTATCTTCCTTGTCAGGGAGTCCTGTACAAACACTATTCCCTCCTATCTTCTGGACATTACCATCTGACATATCATTAAACCCTTGGGACTTTTGAGGCATTCCATCTTCCCCACAATTAAACTTTCTTATCTGTATTATCTTCCCCAATTAGAATATGAGCTCTCCGAAAGCTATCTCAGTTTTCTATTTGTATCCCTGGTGCTAGCCCTAAGCACTTAATAAATGATTCTTAATTCATTTTGCCTTTTGTTTTGTTTGTTTTGCTTGATACTGGTGAAATGGTGAGGCTGTGAAATTTATACTCAGAAATATGTAGGTTCAAATCTTGTCTCTGACACTAACTATGTGGTTTTTGGCAAGTCATTTAGGCCTTATTTTCTAAGCCATAGATGGTTGCAGATCTGAAGGGTGTTCCCATACTTGGGGATGAAGGTTATTGCTTTGTGTGTCTGTGGACTAAAAGTCTACTGGATGTGTCTAGTCTGAACGCTGGTAAGAAAAATAGCATTCACCTGTGCTTCTAGAAAACAACCATCCAATGTGCCCCAGATTACAAAAGAGATCCTGGTTCAGAAGCAGATGGGGAAGATATTCTTTGGCCTCAGGGAAATGGGTTATATGTCTTTGACCTGACTAAGCAGAATTTTCCAAATTCTTTTAAATCTTGCCATTATTTTCTTCTACAATATCCCTCACATTCAATCTCTTCTCTCTGCTCACAAAACCCCCTTAGTTCAGACCCTTTGTCACCTCTCACCTAGATTACTTCAACAGCCTCCTAACTGACCTCCTTGCTTCAACTCTCTCACCCACTGCAAGACCATTCAACACACTGAAGCCGAAGTACTTTTCCTTAAGTGCAAATATGAACATGTGACTCCCAATAAACAACTACAGTGGATTCCAATTGCCTCTTCTGTTTTGCTTTGGAAGCCCTTTACAACTTGACCCTAACCTATCTTTCCTATTTTATTAGACATTCCTCCCCCTCTCCCTCTCTGAGATGTAGCCAAACTTTCCTTCTCTCTGTTCCTTATAGGATGCTCCAACTCCTGTTCCCACGTCTTTGCATTAGACATCAAACATGCCTGAAATGAATATCCCTATTGGATTTATGCTACCTATACTTACATAGGCACTTGCCATTTCCGCTCATTAAGCTCATTTAAAGTAAGACCTTTAATTTTTTGTACTTGTATCCCTAGCACCAAGGACAGTGTTTAATATATAGTCGGTGCTTAATAAATGTTTTATGATTGGCTGATTGATTATAGTCACTGCTAGGTGGCCTCAGGTTATTCAGTTTTGAAAGGATGGCAGCAGGAATCTTTAACACTAATTTTCTCTTCCTCAAGCTATTTGTGGTTCAAAGGGGTTGAGGGTATAATTGCAATTTTTTCAATTTTCAGGGACTATTGCAACTGGAGGAACCATAGCCCATTTTCAGGTTCTCCCTAGGCTCAGCCCCACTTTGAAAGCCTGATGTTTAAATTATAAAAGGATGGACCTGGTCTTAGGTTAAGTTGTCAGAAATATTTTCCTGAGCTAAAACTGCATACAAAGTTCCTGACTTAGGGAGGGAAATTGTGTATTACATCTTTGGTGTTATATGTTTTTAAACTTGATTTATTACAGTAATTTTAATTGGATTTTTAATGTTTATGAAGGATTTTTTTTTGTATGACTATTGTAACTTTTGATTTTTAGACTGGCCCCCAGGTTAAATTCATTTTTTAAATGAGGCAGAAGTGATGTGGAAGAAAGCTGACCCTGAATAATAGGGTTATTAGAAACAAAGTGGTTATTTCCAGTGACAAAGAAGTTATGTTGCAGATCTGGAGGAAGTCCAAATTAACTTTTCTTTAATGGTAAAGATTTGGGACACAGTGCTTTTGGACAAAAAATAACAGACAAGGGGTTTTTAAGACTTTGGTTTGTTACCTCAGGTTATTAGCTGGGTTTGATTTCCTGCCTAGTAGCTTTTGCATGTTTTTGCTTTTGTGAACTGCCTTTTAACCTCTTTGGGAACTGTTTTTACCAGAAGGCATTTGCATATATTTTAAAGGAATTAATTATTTGAACCTATAAGCTCTGAATGATCCATCCCACCAAATACTGAACCACAGCCAGAACAGAAAGGAAGAATCTATTTATACCCACGGTATGGTATTTCTAAGTGCAAGATTCCAACTGTGATAGAAGCTACCTAGGACCATCTAGTCCAGCGGCTCTCAACCTGTGGGTCGCTACTCCTTTGGGGGCCAAATAACCCTTTCATAGGGATCACCTAAGACCATCGGAAAACACATATTTCCAATGGTCTTAGGAACCAAGACACCACTCCTCTATCCAGGCGAGTCCACCCACATGCAGATACACCCACATACAAGTATTAAAGGGTCAGGGCATTAGGAAGGTTGAGAACCACGGATAGATTCTAGTCTGTTCTCTGCACTACCAGACAGAAACTGTGGGTATACAGCTCCCTTTGTTAAATGGAGAACCATCAGGCCAATTAAAGTGATTCCTTTCCATTTTCCTATTCTTGAATGAATTCTTCTAGGATGATCTTTCTCTGGTTCTTAAGTTGATTATATATTCATCAAGTAATATAGATTTATTAAGTTCTAACTCAATGCTGAGCACTATATAAAGAATTGTAAAGGGACATAAAAGAAGAAGTCACCATATTTCTTGTCTTTAAGTAGTTACTGAATTAGAGTCTTTCTTGACTCCATCAGGAAGAATGTAATTATTATAGGCTCTTTTTTTCTCCTTAGGGCCAAATGACCACAAACCCAACCTGCTCATATCCAAAAAAGAAGATGATTCTTTTTATTCCTTTAGTGATAATATTTGCATAGAATCACAGAATAATAGATTTGGATATGAGAGAGGACCTCAGAGGTAATATAATCTGGCTGTCTCATTTTTAGATATGAGGAAACCAAGGCCCAGAAACATTCAGTGATTTGGCCAATGTCCATTAAACGCTCTGAGCCCAAAACCAGTACCATTCCCACTGACTCGTGGTGAGGATAGGTAACCTGAGCAAGCCTTCTCTGAGGCCCTGGGTCTGAAGTCATCCATCTAGGTATCTATTGTCAGAATTGGTGCTTCTACTCTGTCATACAGCAGCCCTTCAGTCCAAGGGTCCACTTCTGACATCGAGGCTCCTGACCTAGTTCTTATCTTTACTTCTGTGTCACTAGACACGCTAGAGCTCTAACCTCAGACCCTACTACCACTTGTGGAAGAAATATCTAATCTACCCTGTCCTCAGAAGTATTCAATAAAATTGTACCCCTGCAGTGATAAGTAAAGTCACTATTTAGCTAATGATTCCACAAATGCCATTCTCCCTAGTAGAAAGCAACATCTACTATGGTTCAAAGATTGGGCATTGAGTAATAGATATCTCTGCCAGCTACAAGACAAGTCCTGGAAACAGCCATGGGGCATCAACAATGTGAACTGGACACATCCACAAGTAAATGCTAGCCAGCAGTGGACAGGCACTAGCTCTCAACTCGATAAAATCTTAGCAGTCAAATAGGGCAATGTAGCTCTCCTTCAGAGACCCTATTAATAGGTATGGAGGAAAGTAATAGAGCATGTCATTGTTTTGGACATTTCTTATTCTGGAGACCTTGTCCTTACTCTAGAGTCTTTGTATTTACACACTAAGATTATTTTTATTAATAGAAATACAACACCTACAAGTGAATTAGAAGAAATATGGAACTGCCGTATTGCTTTCAGCCTAATGAACTAACCAGGACACAGATAATTCCACAACAGCTGAGAAAAATCTCCAAATCTTCTGCTTTTAGGTAACCCCAAGAGTTAGGTTACACTTGAGAGAAAATGGAAGGAATCAAGATCCTGAAGTGGATAGGAGAATTTTGATGTGAACATTGGTGTAATGTGATTATTTTGGAAAAAACTTTGAATAATACATACATGAACATGTATACATTAAACAATAAGCAATATGATTTTTAAATATGCCTCTCTGATATATCTCAGGATAATAAAACATGCACTCTACATATATTAATGTATCAAAGCCACAAATGTGTTGGTCAAGAAGCTTCACCCTTCCTGAACTGACTGATGATTTCATATGTTCTAGGAATATTTTTATCTTTTGGCATGTTGCTGTACACCATATGGTATAACACACTGAGAAGCAAAAAGATTTGAACTAGACTGAAATACATATACATTTATATGTAGTATGTATGTATATATAGTATATATGCATGCATATATACTATATATACACATATCACACACATATGTATTTATTTACACATGTATGTGTGTGTA
>CM053580.1:375190671-375231222 GCA_028627135.1 Pseudochirops cupreus | reverse complement strand
TGAACTGAATGTCATAACACTTTCTCATTCAATATTTAATGTTTGCTTCACTAAGAACTGTAGTAACTGTAGGGATAATACGTACAACAGCTTGCATAACTCAGCTAGGAAGGCTTGGTGTCACAAGAGCTATATTTAACTGTGATTGATTATACTACCCTCAGTAGGCCATCTATATTTACATAGCATGGGGCATCTTCTCAAGAAGGATGGACTCCAGTCAAGAATCATCCTGCTTATAAGTTCAAAAATAGATTTAGGTTATATATTTGTGTGTATGTATGTATATGCACTATTTGTATATGAATGTATGTATATGTATACAGTGCAGGTAGCTGCCCTGCCTGAAAACAAGAACACTCATCTTCATGAGTTCAAATCCAGCCTCAGACACTAGCTGTGTGACCCTGGGCAAGTCACTTAACTTTGCTTCAGTTACTCATCTGTAAAACTAACCACAAAAGGAAATAGAAAACCACTCTAGTATCTTTGCAAAGAAAATCCCAAATGGGATCACAAAGAGTCAGACATGAATGAAACAAATGAACAACAATAAGCATGTACACACTCATATGCATGTATACATATATGTATATGTATGTATGCATGTATATATCTATAACTATTTGTGTATATTTGCATGTATACATGCATATTATATATACATATATTTATTTATTGGGAAAATTACCCTTCAAAAATGAAATATTTAAATGGCTTGCTTGTCACAAAATTATTAATGCCCTCCCAATATCTATGTTTTGTTTTTTACTTCTTATCTGATATAGCACCTCACCATGTTGAAAAACAAACAGTATTCACCATAAATCCCAAAACAACAACTTATACTTTGAAGGGGAAAAAAATCTTGAGGTATGCAATATATATTCTTTTAAATTCACTGTTAATCTATACCACAATTCACTAAATACCCACAATTTTTTGAGCAGGGTTTATTAACTTGGGGTCTATGAACTTTAAATATGTGTGTGTATATGTGTGTGTGTGTGTGTACATATATATAATATGTATATGTATGTTTATGCATATATTTAGATAGATGTATTTCTATATAATTGATTTCCTTTGTAATCCTAAACATTTTATTTTGCATTTATAATATTATTCTGAGAAGGGGTCTGACCAGAGGGATCCATATCCAAAGATATCCAAAGAAAAAATTAAGAATCCCTGCTTTAGAGGAAATGTGATCTCATCAATATAGCTAGTCTCTCACTGGAATTTATCCACACCTTCTCAGCCTGTGTGATTCTTGTTCATAATCACCCATAAACCTACCTTAGAGCATCAAGCCAAAAGGCAAGGAATTTTCTTCTATGTCTCATAACATTCAGTGGTTACAATTGTAGAACCCAGATTTCTCATCCATTATCTCTTACTCTCACTACATGGTCAGTCTGTCATCTTTTCCCTTTATACATTTCCTAGATTTAGCAAACTTATTTATACCAATCCAAGCTATTTCGCCATCTCTAGCATCCTTCTATTATTCCCTATAAGATTAGATTAAAAGACCAAAGTCCAAGTCAGAAGTGGTGAATCTGGGTTCTCAAGGCCACATGTGGTCCTCTAGGTCCTCAAGTGCAGCCCTCTTACTGAATCCAAACTTCACAGAACAAATCCCCTTAACAAAAGGACTTGTTTTGTAAAACTTGGATTCAAGTCAAAAGACGTCAACCAAGTATCTAGAAGGCCACATGTGGCCTCAAGGCCACAAAGAATATATTTAGAGAATACATCAAAAGGAATATTAAACATTCATGGATTCATATTATATTGGAGCTGAAGGAAACTTTAAAGTTATTTTGTCCAACAATAGCTCACACTTCAAAAATACTTCATATTTAAATGTTTCCCTCACAGCAAATATCTGAGGGAAATAGAGAAAATACTATCCCCCTTTCCTCCACCCCCACCCCATTTTACAGAGGAAGAAATCTAGGCAGGAAGAGACAAAGTGAATTGTGACAAACTAAACAAGTTTTGTTACATTAGATAAGCTTATTATTTAAAAGGATACCTTGATGAATATTCACATTTGAAAATGTCCAAGTACTTGTCCATATTTTAGCTTTCATTTGGACATTTGAAGTTGTAGAGACAAAGACCGTATGCTCCCTGTAATTCAGAAGTCCAGGAAAAAGAAAGTAGGAGACAGAAAGATATGGCAGTGTGCTCATTCTTTGGGGCTTGGTACCAGATAGATTGGCTAAGTCAAAAAGAAACAAAGTTCTTCTCTCATCAGTATTGAGCTATATACCAAGAGAGAAGAAAAGACTTGGTCACATTCTTCAAGAAGATTAAAATGCAATAAGACAGAATGAATGTAAAAAAGCACCAAGACAGCAGGAGATTGCATTTTCCACATGAATCAAGTGCTAGGATCTGTGGTATTATTTATAAATGAATTCCTATAGGCATTTGCATCATTTCATTTACCTGGACCTGTGACTTCACTGATGTCAGGAAGCCCTGATGTGAAAGCTTCCTCTATCAGCAAGCAGCTCATCTGTAACTTAGTGTTAGACATTTACTGGGGTACAAAGTAGTTAAGTCAGTCAGTAAAAAAGTATTTATTAAGCACCTACTATGTTTTGGTGTGAACTACAATAACACAGTCAATGCATGTCTGATACAGGGCATGAAGGCAAGTTTTCCTTACTCCTAAGCAGGCCTTTTATCTGTTACCACCTCTCACACTATGTGTACTGCACTGTTTCCTTACACCAGGCAGAGTACTAATCATTCTTTCCATATCTTCGGGGGTGGGGGGGAGAGTGGAGAGGAGCTCTGAATCTTCAATACCTTTTTGCTAGAGATTGCATATACAATATGGACACTCCTGTGTCTGCCTTGAAATTGACCCTCCAAAGAGAAATACTTGATATTCAGAACAAATCACAATGCAAGACATGAGTCTTATGACCTTCAGGGAGCTCTGAAACCCAAGATCAATACCTTCTCTTGATTGTCCTTAAAAATATGTCTTCGCTATCTGAATTTTCTACTTAGTCTGTAATGAATCTTTCTAGGTTCTTTGGAGGGATGGTTTTGACTCCTCCATCCTAATATCCTGATTCCTGAAACCAGGGTCTGGGATTGTCCCAGAATATTTAACCAAATTCCTTGCCCCGATACCTTTCCGTATCATGGATTTTACATGTGTTTTGTTTTCTGTTGAAAATGACTGAGGGAACCCTAAAACACCACCAGAACCAATTTTGGTATATGAACGGCCATAAGTGAATTCTACAGGCAGTGAAGGTAGTACCTATAGCTCAGTACCTTTGCTACTGGATTGGGAAAATCGTGTCCCTTGTTATTGTAAACAAGTTTCAATAATATAGTTGCATAGATATAAATCACACAGATGATGATTGAGAGAGTAGTGATAAGGAAATGGAGGTGGTCCTTTTGGACCACTCAAACAGAATGACTGAGAAGACAGGAAAAAGAAAATGAAGATGAATGAATAAAAGAAGAATGCAATTTGGAAATGGAGTCAGGGGCAAGGGGAAAAGTAGGAGATAAGGCAGAAAATATCAAAAAGAGTAATTAGTGAGGGAGAAAGAATGAGGAGATAAGATACAAAAAATGAATAGGGTAAAGAGATTAAGTTTAAAAAGCAAGAAATTCTTAGATTATGGAGAAAGAAGAGGATCTGGCTTTAGAGGCAGAGTATGTTGAGACAGGGAGGAAGAGAGAAGGAAGATACAAGATGGATTTGATTAAGTGAATAGATAAGGTCGTAGGTTATAAGTAATATGAGAAGGAAGAAGAGAAAGATAGGGATGAGAAACAGTCACCATGGGGAGTGAGCTGGGAAGTTCATGAAAAGATAAACTGGAAGACTGCCAAAGAGAAGACAAGTTATAATTTGATCATATAAACTTGAAATGGACCATGTAAGCTTGGTTATGGATCATTTTATAATAGTGCTCTGTAGCCTGGGAGCAAAATCTAAGAAAGTTTGTGTGCTGGAGGATAATCCAGTTTTGGAGACTGGAAGGAATACTTGGTAGAAAGTCAGAACAAGATTCTCTAGACCAGTGCTCAACCTTCCTAATGCTGTGACCCTTTAATACAGTTCCTCATGTTGTGGTGACCCCCAACCATAAAATTATTTTTGTTGCTACTTCATAACTGTAATTTTGCTACTGTTATGAATCATAATGTAAATATCTGATATGCAAGATGTATTTTCATGGTTACAAATTGAAGACCTACAGGAAACCACAAAGCCAATATTGTGGAGGGGAGCTAGTGAATAACAAGGTAGGGCTAAATGTGTGAATGGAGGAGAAGTGATTGAGAGAACTTAGGATACTTTTCTGCTTGGAGAACAAGAAGGGTGGTTATTAAGAAGTAATAAAGATAATGGAGATAGATACACTAGAGAGGGGAGAACTTACTTGGGGCATTCAGAGACACAGTATTGACTTTTATGTTGTGGTGCAAGGTGGGATCCTATTGGGACACAATAATAAACTAATGTAGAATAGAAATGGCGGCCAAGTGAGTCACAACAAAAACAGGAACAGTAAAGGCCAAGGAACCTAATGTGTCATTAATATGAATGTTGAAGCTAATGAGGATAATGTCAAGGGACAGAAATGATAGGTAAGATGAAAGATAAACAATAAAGTCACTTTAGAAAATGGAAATTGGTCTTCAAAGCTCATTGGTGAAGTTAAAAGGCAGACAGTTAAGAATTTTAAATGCTGTAAAGGAAAGAAGATGGTTCAGTGTCAGAAAATTATCTCAAAGAAAAAGATCAACTTATCCCATTTCTACTGAGTCAAAGACAGGGAGATGAGGAAAGTTAATGTTGGATTGCATTATTTATTATGTGTATTTCTCTTTGAATTCACCTGTTTGCTCAGACCCCAAGTTCCCTACTGTGCCACCTAGCTGTCTGTAAAAGCACACACACAGTAACTAAAACCATCTGGACTAGTAAATAAAGCTATTCTTTCCTTCTCCACGAGATCTAGTGGATCCGTAGTGCCAGGAAATCAGAGCTTAAGTAACTTGCCCAGGGTCACACAACTAGGAACTATCCAAGGCTGGATTTGAATTAGGGCCAGTGCTCTATCCAATGAGCTACCAGCTGACTCCATCAATGATACATTACAGACTTAATTAATCCTCTATGTTTTTCTTTAGAAGGGAAATAAGGAAATACAAATCCTAAACATTGTCACATTTTAAATTTATTTTAATTTCATTTCATTTATTTTTTGAATTAAATTTTAAATTAAATTAATTTTAAAATTAATTAATTTAACTTAATTTATTAGTTATAAAATATATTTAACAATAAATTCTACCTTCCCTTATTCAACAAAGTAGCTTTCCCTCATTTCTTTTACTGCCTTTCATAAACCAATAATCTGGATGACATTCAATTGTTTTTTGTTTTTGTTTTTGCTTTCTTGTTGTGTCCTTTTTTAAACTTTTGTTACAATACAAAATTGTTCTCCAAGTAGTTGTTCATCTTCTTGCTTCTAATGATGATTTATTCACTCATCATTTCAGGCTCTCAGTTTTGTGCATCACCTTAGATTACCTCATCTGTAGTGTCCAGGCTAAAAAGAGAACTAATCCAACTTGAAGGAAGTGGCAAGTAGAAATCTAATTAAAATTAGATCTTATTCTCAAGGATTACACTTTACTTCAGTACCTTGGATTTTTAAAGATCAATGAAGTCCGTATGCATATAACAGATACTCAGTAAATAAGATCTAGACTTAGAAAAGGCTTTAAAGTTCCAACCCAATCCCATCACTTTATAAAAAAAGAAGAAGTTCAGAGAGATAAAATGACTTGCCTAAAGGCCATGCAGGCAATAAATCATGGAAAAAGAATTCAAACACAGCTGTCCCCCACATAAATCAAGTGCTCTTTCCGCTATACAACACTTCTACTTGTTATTGCAGCAAAATGGCCATTAGTATGGCCCAAAGAAGGAGTTGTCTTTTTTTTTCTTTTGTTATAGTCAATTCCAGATGTCCAGACAAGGTCACAAGATTATAGATTTGGAGTTGGAAGGGACCTTGGAGATCATCTTGACCAACCCAACTCCTTCATTTTAGAAGTAAAGAACTGCCCAGAGAAGGAATAGGACATGGTTGAGTTTACAAAGGTAGAAAGTGACAGGTTCAGGATTTGAACCCAAGTCCCTGATTCCACATCACAAAGTCATGGCTTTATCAATGCAGAAGTTAAAAGAATTGTATTTATAAAATGTGTCACAGTGACAATAATCATTTAAAAGTATTAAGCAATGACTAAGGACAAAAGATTGTATCGGATGCTGAATAAGATACAAATTTAGACAAGAGAAAATATGTGCTCATAGGCCACATGGATCTAACATGATCTCCTGCAAAGAACTTGCCAATTTATTTATGGACTTCCAGAATAGGATACAGTCTTATAGAAAAGAAGTCATATATGGTAAATATAAAATTGAGACATGCACAAGGCTGTAGAAGAGTTCAAAACTACTGCTTAGAGGAAGACCATGGAGCCAGAATCTGAACATATATAGCAACAAACATAGACCAGATATTGTCATAGACATAGATATAGATTTAGACAATGCAGACAGATAGATAGAGATACAGACATAGTCGCAGATGTAGATGTATATTTAGATAATATGGACATAGAGATGATGATATAGATACAGATATATATTTACCTGGAGCATTAAAAACCTAGTGAAAAAAGTCCTTTAACTAAAAAGGGAAAAGGTAGAAAACTGCCATGTGAATGCATCAACCTGCTTGCCATAGAACTCTGGCTGTGATATAGGAAGAAAAAAGTTTGAGATGTCTAGAAATTCATTAGATAAAATCCAAGAGAAGAATCAGCGCTAAAACCCATAACCTTGATTAATCAATAAGCATGTTATTAAGCAGCATGCTAAGACTCTTAAATTGCAAACCAATGGCCCAACTGCATTAGAAAAGATAGTTTCCTCCCCAGGAAACCTCTATTATTAAGAAACCACAGGTGTGAGGAAAATAAATAAAAATAAATAAAATAAAATTAGCCACTGTGCTAGGGTCTAAGGATACAAATACAAAAGTAATACACTTACTCCTTAATATCAAAAACATTACATTCTAGACTAGAGGAATAAAACACTCACAGATAAGTAAATAAAAGATAAGATATAAAATTTACAATTTCATATTACATTAAAATTTAATAATAATAACACATTAATGTTTATAAAATATTTTATAAATATCTGTTTTTATTCTCACAAAAACCATGTGAGGTAGAAGATATTATTATCTTCATTTTAAGAATTAGGAAACTGAGGCACACAGAAGTTAAGTGACTTGCCCAGGTCCATACAGCCAGTAAATGTCTAAGACTAGATTTGCATTCAGGAATTCCTGACTATAAGTCCAACACTCTATCCACTGTGACACCAAACTGCTTGTGATTTCAGGGGTGGCTGGGAAAGGTGTAGGACTAACTGGGGAATCAAGAAAGGTTTCCTGAAAAAGATGGTACTTGAGCTGAATCATTGAACAAGCTAGAGGGGCACACTCCAGGCATGGGGGGGACAGCCTATGCAAAGTCATGAAGGTAGGAAATGGGAATATCATGAAAATGGAAGACTAGCGTAGCCAGGAATTTAGGGTGTATGAGGCAAAGAAATAGGAAATCGACCTGGAAAGATTGGTTGAAGCCAATTGTGAAAGTGTTTAAAATGCCAAGTAGATGCATCTTCTCTGTGCACGTGATTCCCAGATCTATTTATCTCATCCTAATCTCTCTACTGAGTTCCAGTCGCCCATGCATCTTAAACTCAACATGTACAAAGCAAAATTCAATACCATTTCCCCAAACCCACTCCCTTTCTGAATTTCCCTATTACAGCTGCACCATTTTTCTAGTCTTCCAGGTTCATCGTGGTAAACGTGATATCATCCTTGACTTCTCATCCTACACACCCACCACATGTTGCACACACTACATATCCAATCAATAGTCAGATCTTGAACTTTCTTTCCCTACAACCTCCTGAATACATTCCTCTTTCCATTCAAACAACAACCATCCTAATCTTAGCCTTATGTCACTTCTTGCCTGGATTAATGAAATAATCTAATTATATTTTCTGCCTTGTCCGCCATACCCACACTCCAATCCACCCTCCATATTTCTACCAAAATAATTTTCCTTAAGCAAAAGTCTGTCTATAACACACACACTCTCTCTCTCTCTCTCTCTCTCTCTCTCTCTCTCTCTCTCTTTCACTCACTCACTCAAAAGAGTTCTAATAGTTGGCTGCCTGTTACCAGCAGGATCGATTGTAAATTCTTCTGTTTGGTCTTTAAAGCCTTTCACTTCACACACTTTCCCTTCCTATATTCTAATATCTTAATACATTTCTTCCCTCCACAAACTTCACAAACTAGACTGTCTGGCCTTTTCACTGTTGCTCTCATATAATTCTAAGTCTCTGGTCACCAACCCTTTGCTCTGGATATTCCCCATGCCTAGAATGGTCTCCCTCATCTCCAATTCTATGAATCTCTGGCTTTCTTTAAGACTCACTTCACATATAACCTCCTCAAGGAGAACTTTTTCCAGTTCCCATAATTGCTAGTACCTTTCCCCTTTCAGCTATCCTCTGCCTGTTCTCTATGTGATGTCTGCTATCATTAAGATAAAAGTTTCTTTTTTGTCTTTTCTTTATATCCCCATGTTTAACACTGTGCTTGTGCACAGTAATTGCTTAATACGTGCTTACTAGATGACTGATTAGTCTCAATGAACTACTTCCCTGAAAAGCTGAGATGGATGAAATTGCATAACAATCCAGTTCCTAAAGAGAGTAACCTGAAATAAAGATCTGTGCCACTAGGGAGATAGGTGCCATCTACCTCTGAATGATAAAGTATAGTTGAAATAGAAATGTTCAATAAAAAAACAAATTTTGCCACTAGAGCATACGGAAATATCTTTATATATTTATGCACATACTCACATACATACATGTGCACACACACAGACACATTTGGAAGTTCTTGGTTTAACTCAGTTAATTTAGAGAAAGGAAAATTATCTTATTTAAATCTCTCCATGACAACTGCATAAATTCCCTTATAATGATCTTCTAACTGCAACACAGGAGGAATTTGCCTTTCAGTCCAGAGATTAAACTAATAAAAAACAGGCACAGTTAAGTTCAGCTATATCAATATTAGCATCAAGTATAGAAAAGTACATGGGACTTGAAGAAATAGACTGGTTAGGGGGCAGAATTAGTAGTATCGTTCATAGTTGGAAGAATCTGAAAGAATTCCTCCTTTTGATATAATCTGTTAGGACCTTCACCTAATCATTCCTCTCTTCCATATCTCCGGTGGATACTTTGTAAAGTAATAAATGATCTATAAAATCAGTGAGTTTTCTATTTACTATCATATATATTAAGAACCTTCTTTTCCACTATAGGGCCACTGACTCACAGGGGGAAAAATGATGGATCAATATAATTAGAAATAAAAAAGCTAATTTATTTAACCATTTTCTAGACTGAAAAATACAAAGTAGCACACATAGCCACTTTTCTAATGAACAGCAAACAATAAAAAAAATCTACAAATACAAATTCAGTGGGTTTCCAGAATATATTTTAAGTTCCTGAGGTAAGTACTAAGTATAAGGTTCAAGGCTATTGTAATGATAATTAATTTAAATTTGAAGACCCCTTTTTGTTATGTCAAGTAAGCAGGTACTTAGCCCTTAGTTACTAAGTTGCTGAAGTTACTAAGGGCTAAGTACCTCTGTGAAAGAAACAGAAAGTGTGAACTCTGTCTCCTGTTGCTGACATAACAGGAAGGGTTTGGCTGAAACAGGAAGCTAGTGTGTGTGTGTGTGTGTGTGTGTGTGTGTGTGTGTGTGTGTGTGTGTGTGTGTTTATATAAGAAGAACCTGAGAGAGAAGCAGTCAGAATCAAAAATTTTTACTCCTGGTGGAGGAAGCAGACTTGTCCCAACATCTGGGAGCTGGGCTACTACTGGACTGAGAAGTGAGTTGGAGTTTTCTTGAGACCAGAATCTAGTGAAGGCTGAAGTTGCTGCCAAGAAGGCCACCTGCAAGGCTAAGATTTCTTCTGGGTCCTAGGGCCAGCTGAACCGCTGGAGGACTGAAGAAGCCTGACCAGGATAAGACTCTGTTTGATTGTGACTTGGTTGATCCTTGAGTTTCCTGGCAACAGAAGCTATGAAGGTTTTGAGATGTGCTGGACTCTGTGAACTTTAGTGTGTAACAAGAACTGCCTGGAGGACTGGACGAGAACCTGGGAGCTGTCTGCCCCTGAATCCAGGTGACTGGTGGATTCAGGAAGGAACTGGGACCATGGAAGGGGATCCAGGGAATCTGAGAGATCACCCCAAGTCAAGATGAAGAAAAGGCCTCTCTTTGGATTTTAAATGTGTGATGAAATTGAAATTTACTGGACACCGAGGGGTGGAGTTGTGTAATGTTCTAATGATTGTATTTAGTGATTAACTTAGTGACTGATCACTAGATAAGTGACTGATTAAGTTAACCTATGATTGCTCCATGAGTGGAAGATTGACTATTGCATTGTGAGATGACTGAATGACTGAGTGAGGAGGCAAACCTCCTTAGGGATACTAGACGATTATTCTTTTGTTCTTTGTTCTAAATACTGTGACCACTTTGGTGAAAATTATGTGGCCATTTTAAAGTTAAGCTGTTGTGAACACTACATTGTGATTTTCTGTGATAAGATGTAATGTTGTAAACAGTATATTGTGATTTGTTGTGAATGTGTGCCTTGATTTGTTATGGAATAAATGGAGTGTTCACTATACCGTGTAATCAGAACTTTAAAAGCTATTCGCAGTAGCATTCTTTTAGGAAGCTGCTCATGCATGGCATTACAGATACATAGCTCAAAGGAATTGCTCTTAGCCTGTGCCATTGCCCCCAAGACCAGGTAAACTTTTGCTGGTGAGGCAAATTCATGTTTGGACTAGAGACAGAAGGGATCAATTGTTAAGAAATTAGGGAGCAGAGCTGTAATTAAAGAGGAAGGGGGAGGAAGAAAGGAAGGAAGGAAGGAAGGAAGGAAGGAAGGAAGGAAGGAAAGGAGGGAGGGAGAAAAAAATAAGGAGAAGGAGGGAGGGAGGAAGGAAGGACTTATTAAGCAATTACTATGTGCCAGGCATACACTTTAAGTATTATCTCATTTAATCTTCACAGCTACCCTGACATGTAGGTGCTATGATTATCTCCATTTCACAGTTGAGGAAACTGAGACAAAGAAAGGTTTAGTGACCTGTCTAGGGTCACACAACTAGCAAGTGTCTGAGACCAGTAAGTCCTTTGCTTTATCCATTGTGCCACCTAGCATACTCTGCATGGGCAAAGACAGGAACCAATAAGGCTATGTGATAGTTGCAGGGTAAAGGCAAAAGTTTCCAAATTAAAAAAAAAAAGTAAAACATAACAGCCCTGAAGTCTATAAAAGCCACAAAAGGGGCATAGTTCGGGATTGGCATTGCCAAGCCCTGGAGCCAGATCTAAGAGTAGCAAACAGAAGAGAACAATTATTGTTAGTGCTCTCAAAGTGGGATAGAGAATGGTCCTTTGATATCACTGATATAAGAACTCATAGACGAAAAATTGCCCTCTACCAAGGCAAATTGGCACCTTCTTTGCAACTAAAAGTTTTAAAGCATTATTGCCTAGAGCGCTGAGAAGTTAAGTAACTTGCTTGCAGAGTCACAGAGTAACTATATATCAGATAGGCAAGACTTGACCTCAAGTCATCCCCAGTCTCAAGGCCAGGTATACTACCCACTAGGCCATGTTGCTACTTACGCTCTCTATTAAGCCTGTCCGTTTAATCAGGCTAGCTCAAGTCTATCTTCCCTAGCCTCACATAGAGCTGAAATCATTAAAATCACAGAATAGTGGATCTGAAAATAGTCTTTTTGAGATGACCTAGTCCAATTACCCCTTCAATTAAAAATGATGAGATATGAACTGACTTGCCCAAGGTTACACTAATGCAGTGGTTCCCACACTTATTTGGCCTACTGCCCCCCTTTTTTAAAAAAAATTACTTGGTGTCCCCCTAGAAATCTACTTTCTTTAACCCCCTCTAATGGTTTTTTTGAAATTTTCATCATTTCAAAAAATACATAATTTTTTTAAATGACACATCTTTAATAATATTTTGCAAATTTGTGGGGTTTTTCCTGCATTGAAATGTTGATGATGCAGTACTGCATCATGTAACCATATAGTATCATATTATAAACAAATCATTACAGGCACATATTCCTGCCAATGCATGCTGGACTTCCTGACAATGGGAGACACACTTGCCTGCCTATACTTACTTGTTAAGACCTATTGGTGGACTTATCACTGATCAGCTATAACTTGCATTTTGTGTGTTTGTCTGGAAAATCGTGTAATCACTACAACTTTAGCTCTGTTACACAACAAATGAAATATGTACAAATGATTTTTTTCACGAATTTCTTCTTTTCTCTTCTTTTTTTATGCTTCTACTGGGCCCTTAGTTTTATTCAATGGCCCCCCAGTTGCACTCAAGGTCACCACCACCCCCTCTGCACTGTTCTAGCAACCCCCAGGAGGCAGTACTGCCCACTTTGGGAACTTCTGCATTAATGAATAGTACTGATAGTAATAAATAGGTTCTGATAAGCACAAATAATGAATCCCTAAGGTGATCTCATATATTGGAATTCACAGTATTCTAAGTTGTAATTATGTGAAGATATGTGATCATTGATTCCAGACAAACAGAAATAAGCAGTGTGTACCCAAATAATGCAACTACTTCAGGGGATTCATTATTTGTACTCATTAGGACCTAGCTGTCCTAGTAAACAACAGGGACAGGTCTAAAATTCAGGTCTTCCAACTATCTGGTACTATGGTGTTCCCTTGCTTTTGTAAATGCCACCTCATTTTCCTTGGGAAAGGATATCTATTGATAGCAACTTACTTACAAGATGTCTTAGAACATTTATACATTGCTTTATATACTCAGTTAAGGCTTACAAAGATACAAACAACCTTAAACTTAAAAAATAGACTTCACCATACAAGACAGGGGAGGCATGATTAGATAACAGCTTTCTGTATGTTGATTTTTCTATGATAGATTGAAGGGTTTCATCAGACTGGAATCTCAGCATGAGCCAGAAATGTAATAAAGGAGCCAAAAAATCAAATGTGACCTAACGTTACATTAAGAGATACCAATTCCAGGAATGAGAAGAGAATACTTCCACTGTACTTTGCCACAGTCAGACTACAACTGGAGTAGAGTGTTCAATTCTGGGTAATACAGTATGGAAAAGACACCAATAATCTGAAAAATCCCAGAAAGACTCAATCAGAACGGACAAAGGGCCTGGGATTCATACCACGTGAGGAACAACAGTTGAAATAAATGGAGATGATTAGCTTGGTGAAGAGAAAGTGAAGGGAGAACATAATATCTGTCTTCAAGTACTTTAAAGGCAAGAGAGATTAATTAGAATTATTCTGTTTAGCAGTGCCGGTAGGTAGCACAATGGAGAGAGTGCAAGGCATGGAATCAGGAAGCCTCATCTTCCTGAGTTCAAATCCAGTCTCAGACACTTACTAGCTTTGTGACTCTCAGAAAATCACTTAACCCTGTTTGACTCAGTTTTCTTATCTATAAAATAAGCTGGAAAAGGAAAGTGAAAACCACTCCAGTATCTTTGCCAAGATAATCCCAACAATCTGACATGACTGAAATGACTCAACAACAATAACTGTAACATTCTGTTTGGCCCTTGAGGGTAGAACTAAGAACGATATGTTGCAAAGAAGGAAATTTAGGTTTGATGTGAGGGAAAACTTTGCCACATAAAAAAATTAGAGCTTTCAAAAAGTGGAACATATGTTTCTCACTGAAGGTCTTCAAGTAAAAGCCAAATATGCCTCTGCTGGGTGTGTTGCAGTACAGGTTATTTTGAAGATAAGGGTCTATCTGGATGGTGTCCTGAGGCCCCCTCCTACTTCAAGATTCTGTGTGATCCCAGTTCTTCTAACTTCAGATCAAGCCCTCTTTTATCCACACCACAGAAACACTAGCCCGTGAGTTGGATCAAAGTAAATTAAATTCTGTGCTAGAGGTTCTCTAGCTCTGGTATACCATAACAACAATGCAATGTTTCTTTTGATCCCAGGTACTGTTCTAATTTAATTTTTTGATATTCCCTAGTATTTATGTTTGACCAATATATTAGACAAACAATATGCTAAATCTTCTTTCCTTTCTTTAGGCTATTTCTCCTAAGGAGAATACCCACCCTACTTGTGCAATACCTTTTATCTTTCAAGATTCAGGTCAATATAGCTCCCTTTAGACTGTGAGCTCCACTTTGGCAAGAATTATTCTTTAACTCCCCAAGTAACTCTCAAATACTCTAAGATATAGGTAAGTGGCTGATGGAGGAAGCTTTCACATCAGGACTTCCCAATATCAATGAAATCACAGATCCAGACAAAAAAATAAAATGATGCAAATGCCTATAGAAATTCATTTATAAATAGTACCACAGATTCTCACATTTGATCGCTGTGTATAATTTAATCTATAATTATATTGTCTTTTTTTAACATTCTAGAAAAATTCTATTTCTATTTAAATTCTGCAAAATAAGTGGGCTGAACTAAAGAGTCTTTGAAATCCCATTGATCTCTAGACCTCTGATCCTACTTTGGGTATGTCAAGTTAAAATGTCAATGTTACATCCAAATGCAACTGCTATAAAAATCAACATCCAGTTCAAATTTTACTTGCAGTGCAGTAAAGGGCAATGATTCTCATTGAATCAGTTTTTTTTTCTTTTTAAAATTTGTCTTTGATTATAAGTCTAGGATTCTGAGTGATCTTTTTTCAAATGAATAAAGAAACTCAGTATTTATAATATGTAATTCTTCCTTCATACTTCAACATAGGTATAAAATTTCTTCCTTATATAAGCAGGGTGTATAAGTTTATGTGTGTGAGTGTGTGTGTGTTACACATAATACACGTCTATTGCAAGGTAACTATTCTGATGATATAAACAATATATACATGAAAAAATTAGAGAATGATACAAAACAGTAAATAATAGCAATGTTTTTAAACCCTTAAAATGCTAAGTAAAGGTGAGTTTATTATTGTTACTACTACTATTATTATTATTACTATTTCTTATTTCTTATATTTAATAGAGTTAAGGTGGAAATGAACCTGGGACCAATTGCTATTTTACTACTGTTCTTTTGTGTTTTATCTTCTATTAAACTATTTACAGAGGCTAAAAATTGTTTTTCTACTTGAATAAGTACATTGGAATGTTATTTTTTATGATTTTGTTCTCATTTTTTTCTTTCAGATAAAAATGGTCCAAGGCGAATCACTATTCCCTTATTATTATTTCACATTTAATGTCCTATGGACTATTGAAATGGTAGATTAAAAAATAAACTGCATCTGGTAACTGATTAAGAGTGCTGGAACTCATCTTCTGGAATGTCTGAAAATATTCAGGAAAACCCCAACAGCAGATAAGCTGAAAGAGATCACATGTCTTCTCCTGTCCTGATATAACTTTAATTTCTTCTGCTATCTCTATATTTTGAAAGCTTTTGGTTTCATGCAGTTTGGAGACTGCACCAGTAAAATCTACTAAAAGCATTTTTCTTAAATTTTTATAGATCCATGTTTGGTTTGGTTTTCTGAGCAGCAGACTACAATGACGCTCTAGTTTCAACAAAGTTTGTTGAAACTTCTAGGATATTTAGGAGACTAAATTGCATCTTGGGAGCCTGTAATCGTATTTTGGAAATTTATCATGTTCATTTACAAAGGCTAGAGAACTTTTGGGGTATAATGCTAAGCCACCAGAATGTGTCTTTCTAAGTAAATGGTAGAGATGAAATTTTTGCAGCCTGCAGTGATATGTTACATAGTCTCTATCACTTTGTCACATAATGTGAATTGATCAACAAGTCTGGACTCCTTAAAGATAACTTTTATAAAATTTCTAGTGGCGATGACCTAATCCTGAATTGCTATAAGAGATTTCCATTTCCATCAATAAATCTGCATGCTTCAATAATTTATTCAATGCTACTTTTGCCAACATGTTGTTGGTTAATTTTATGCTGTTGTTGTTTGGTTGTAGTAGTAGTAGTATAAGTAGCATTACTATTATAATTTACAGCCAAGAAAACTTAGTTAAACAGGTCAAGTGAATTGCTCAGGATCACATAGCTAATTAGTTTCTGAGACCAGAGTTGGACTCAGATTTTCCTGACTCCAGGGTTTAAGCTCTATCTACTGTACCTACATAAGCTGTACTGGGTAGACAAGCATTTTGGCCATTAAGAAGGTATATATTTTAGTATCGGTTATGGTGGAATAGATTTCATAGGATTATAATTTATATTATTTTTTTTACTGACTCCAGGTATGATCATCAAAAAATGCTATTAGGCCACTGATTCATGTAACCCTTTAGGGGTTAATATCTATGAATTGTAGGTGAAGTTTTCATGGAAAAGACTGGGAGAATGATTTTTGGCATGGAATGAAGTAGGATTATCCTAACTCAATTTCCCCAGTATGAATTTCCTCTTGAATGGAAAGAATCCTACCATTTAAGCCTGGCTCAATGCAATTGACTATTAATGCTTCTTAAATTGTGGGTTGCAACCCCATATAAACCCACAGTTTAAGAAGATCTGAAGTGGTCACAAGTGGAAAACATTTAAGAAACCCTGATTTATATGCCTCTAGCCTGAACTTTCCCCTTATTGTATAGCTATGTCCCTATTTTTCTTTCATGGTAAATTTCTATAATCATGTCAGTTGATCAATATGAATACAATATTGGATCTTTATTTCATAAGTGAATACTGAAGAACATCTGAGCTACTATAAGATAAGATACTATAATACTATACCACGCCATACGATACCATATGACACCATACCACACCATACCATACCATACCATACCATACCATACCATACCATACCATACCATACCACACCAAACCATACCATACTATATTATAATAAGAACTATTGGAATCTTACTTCTTTTTATATCCTAAATAACCAGGTAGATGAATTTTTGGTCTTGTTATCTTCCTGGTTGTAAAGCCAAGCACAAGCAACTTTCCAGAGGATTGCTGCTGTGAACAGCTTTTCAAGGTTCTGATTATACAGTATAGTGAACTCTATTTATTCAGTAACAAATCAGAGAAAAATATTCACAGAAAATCAGGTACAGAATTCAGAATGTTATAACTTCACAACTTATCACTAAAATGGCCACATAGTTTTTACCAAAGTGGTCACAAAAGATAACATTCACAGAAAATCAAGTACAGCATTCAGAATCTTATAACTTCACAATTTATCACTAAAATGGCCACATAGTTTTCATCAAAGTGGTCACAAAAGATAACATTCAAGCCTCCTTAATTGAATGAAAAAAAAAAAGGACATTCAGTGAACTGATAGACTTTCAGGACTTTATTGCAAAAAGACCAGAACTTAACAGAAATTTTGACATATGTGATCCAAGAGAAATATAAGGTAAACATCAAAGACTACAAGGGGTTCAATATGGACAAATTATTTACTTTTTATACATGGAAATGTAAACTGTAAGTGTAAAATGGTCATTAGTAATTGGGTAGTTCAAAAGAAAGAATGGTGTAGAGCTCAGTATGATGTGAATCTAAAAAGAAAAATGATGTAGAAAAAAGTAAAAAGAGTAATTAAATGAGATGTGAGAGGAAGAACTGATACAGAGGAATTAGATGGGTGAGGAGAGTGGATAGTTCCAGAATCCTGCTCTCACTGGGGATGAGTTAAGAGGGAACAATATCTATATAGAAGGGTATAAAATTATTTTAAATTCAAAAAGAAATAAGAGGGTAAGGGGAAAAGGGGAGGGGAGAGGATAAAGGAGGGATAGGGAATAGGATAAAGGGGGAGTACAGAAGGGTGTGTGGATTAACAGGAATGGGATAAAGAAAGAAGTATCTATAATATGTATTATATATATGTATATTATATATATTTAGAAGGGTATAAAATCTAAATTCAGAAAGAAATAAGAGGACAAGGGGATATGGCAGAGGGAGAGGACAAAGGAGAGATTCTTGGAGAGGGAGGCAAGTTAAGGAATGGGAGGGCAAAGTAGAGGGTAGAAGTAAAGTAGAAAAGTGGGGAGGGATAGCAATAGGATGAAAAGAATAGTGAGGAAACCAGGAAGGAGGAATGCATACAAGTAATTATAATTTAGAATTTGAAGGGGATGAATTTACCTACAAAATGAAAACTGATAGCAGATTTAAAAAATGAATTCAACAATACATTGCTTTCAGGAAATGCTATAAAAATAGGAGATACATACAAATATAAAATAAAGATTAGGAATAGAATTTATTATGCAAAAAAGCAGGGATAGTGATCTCAAAGTTAAAGCTAAAATCAAATTTAATCAAAAGAGAAAAATAGGGAAACTATACTGTGTCAGCCATATTAATCAATCATTTTAGACCATATAAAATAACCAAACAGTATAAAAAAATGAGGGTATCCCTGCCAAAAGTGACAGAAATTATATGAATATAAACACAAAATGCCTTTTATACTAACAAATTTAGAGCTAAATAATTGAAGCAATATTATTGTTCATGGGTAGGTAAAGCTAATACAATTTTTTTAAATGACAATTTTACCTAACTAATGTATTTATGTAATGCCAGTCTAATTAAATTACTTAAATTCTCTTACTGAGTCAGAAAAATAAGTAACAGAGCTCATTTGGAAGAGCAGAGGATCAGGAACTACAAGGAAATCAGGGGGAAAAGGTGTGAAGGATCTAGATTCAGTAGTATCAGATCTTAAACCATATTATAAGGGGAGAGCAGTGTGGAAGAATAAAAGGGATAATTTTGATTATTTTAAATTAATTTTTTGTATAAATAAAACTTATGCAGTCAAGAATAGAAGGAATGCAGAAAATTGAGGGGGAAAACTCTCATAGACAACTTTCCAGATAGAATATGATTGGGTCAGAATATTGTTGCGATATAGAAAATGATGAGCTGGTGGATTTATAAAAATATGGAAAGACTTGGAGTTATGAAGGAAGATGTTATCAACCTTCAGAGAAACAGATGACAAGTGGAATAAGCATAATATAGCCTTACATATATATGTTTGAGTTTATATGTACAATGTATATGTGTGTGTGTGTGTTTGCCAAGCAAAAATTGGATTCAGAATTTTCTAATTTTTCAGTTATTTGTATTTCTTAAATATGTCAACATGACAATTTGATAACCTAAAAATGTAAATTCTTTGGTCTAAAGGGTTCCCAATTTGATGTTCTTATTAGTAGAGCCACAACGTTTGAACTAGCTTTCACTACATGACCTGGTTATTGGCGAAGTGAATTTAAAATTGTATTAAGATCTATTTTTATAAGAGATTTTAACAGAGAAGAAAATCCACTAGAAACTGTTCTGTAGTTCCACCTAGTCCAACTTAACTTAAGAGCAAAGATCTCTAGAGGACCAGAAGACTGCATCAAATGACGTTTTCTCCTTGCACTCCTCCACTGGAGTTTAGGGTGAGCCAGCTCATGAAAGAAGAAAATTGACCATGGTGATTTGGGTGGAGATGAATTGCCCTGTCCAGATTGCTGGAGACAGCTGAGTCTCATGATCAAGACATGCTCTCAATAAGAGGACCTGAAGACTTTTAGCCTACCTATTCATTTTAATACCCACCAGTTAGGGTTGATTTCTCCTGTCAGGGATATTCCCTTTCAAAAAAAAATATTTAAGAAATTCAGTATCTCTGTTAAGGGTTGTTAGTTACTGAGAGAAACCACTGGCCACCAATTTATTGATTATTAGCTAACCTAATTAATAAACTAATTATTAATTACTCAGAAATTCTCTCAGTTTTTCATTTGTCACAACATTCAGTGAAAGCAGAGACCAAAATAGATTTTCTTTATCCTTTCTTCTCAGCAACAGGTGAGATGAAAGAGCACTCTGGTTGACAAAGTTCTTAAATATGTACTTTCACTTCTCTCTTCTTTCTCCCTTACCTTTCTTGGTTCAGGTAACTAGTTCTTATGAACTAATACATCTTAGTTTATAATTAGTATCTAGATTCTAATTTTCTGTCTATAATCAAGTATGCAATCACAGAAATATGCTCCACTTGCTAACCTAAAGTTTTCCCAACTCTTCAGCATTTCATGTGCAAATCACTGACACATACTGTAGTTTTAATTTACTCTAATATGCTATGTCCTGTACTAGGCAAATCAGCAACTGCTGTCTCAAAACTGAGTCAGACAACTCTGAAATTGTCTTTTCTTATGGCTCTAAG
Organism: Pseudochirops cupreus; assembly: GCA_028627135.1. Lineage (NCBI taxonomy): Eukaryota > Metazoa > Chordata > Mammalia > Diprotodontia > Pseudocheiridae > Pseudochirops > Pseudochirops cupreus. The sequence continues at coordinate 375,210,704 of CM053580.1, read as the reverse complement.
ACAAACCCACACCTTATGCCCCAGATAACTGAACTGTCACAGCAGACAATTTAGCAGCTCCTTTTTCTCAGAAGTAGACATTGCATGATTCGCAAAGGTCAACACAAAAAATCTTTCTATTATACTTAAATTTGTAGTACTTATTCACAGAAATATCTCCCTTATCCAAATGTGTTTCTAGAAAAGGGGAGTGGGGAGGTAGGGGATCACAACTGTAGTTATATTCAACCGATTTTCACTTTATCCAAAAATATCCTTTACTTTCTATTTCTAAAGTCATAATATCTGTCTACTTTTATGTATAGGTGAGTCCCTCTTTCTGACAATCACCTGAATAGTCTATATTTGCCTCTATTTTTACAATACAACATTCATTCTCTCTTTAACTCCAGGCTACAGTTTTTGAGGTTCTTTATTTTCTTTCAAATCCCCTCAATAGCCATATCAATAAATCCCCTATAGATCAATATTTAGCAATCCATTTGGATATTTCTGTTATTCACTTTATGATGTTTTCCCCATCTACTCCTTCAGATATTAGTGTAATATTAGTGATTATTCATAAATTCATTTATTGTATATAGTGAATTAAGTGAGACTCAGAATTAATAATAAACTCCTTGTCCCACTAGCTCTGAACTAGATTTTATATTTAGTGCTGACTCATACCGTTGAGGGTGGAGAGGAAGGGGATAAATTCTATGTGAAATCACCCTAAAAACTGAAGATGGATTTTCCTGAATCCCAGAATAAATAAAAACATCATGGCTCTAAACCAAAACTTTAATCTTCAAAAAGACACAGCTTTGGAGAAGGCACATTTTAGGGACATTCTTTCTCTTTTTAAAAAAAACTTAATATAAATACTCATCTGTAAAAGAAAAAGTTCCCTTTGAACTTATTCATTTGCAGAAAGTAAAAACAAAAACAAAAAACAATTCAGCCAAAGTTTGATAATTAAGTCTAACTAATGCCATTTTCTCAAAACAAGGTTGTTGAGGGTAGGTGGTGGGGAATAGTAGAGATACTGCCTAAGTAAACACAAGGCTTTTTGTTCAAATTTCTTATCTGTTTCCAAGTCTACCAAGAAAAAAAGTTTACAAAGAAGCAGTTCTATTATCAACCAGCTGAAGAAGAGACACAGTTATGTCTTCAGTACTTGGAAGGGATCTTATCTTCATTTCTTATGCTAAGTTTTCTTCAAACTTTCCCTAGCAAATGAAACTTAAGTATCAGAACCCACCCCTAATGTCAGACCAAGTTTTAGTAGAAAATAAAGTATACACTTCTCTTTGTCAGGGTACACAAATTCCTGGTTGAAGCGTACATTAAAACAACTTGTTGCCTTAAGACAACTGATACTGAAACAGCATCAGCATTAGGTCCCAAAACTATGATACTCACTTTTGTTTTGGGAAACAGGATAAATCTTTGGCATTACACACCATTCAAAAAGATATCACAGCCCAGCTGTAAGACTCTGGATACCTGCAGTCATCCCAGAGAGTTCTCTTCTGGAATAAAAGGTCCCAGCAACATTGTCCATGTGATAATGAACTGCGCTGTTTTGAAAAAAACTTGGCAGGGGGCTGCAGGGAAAGGGACAGAGACAGAGAGGTATGTGTAGCCATGAAGTGGATAGAGAGCAGGCTGAATGAAAAAGGGTTTCTTCTACTAACTCAGAGAAAGAGAAGATGACTCCAGCAGGGTGAGCTAAGGCCAGCTGCAAAGTCAGCCCAGGTTGGGGTGGGGGGGACCTCTCTCTTACCTTCTCCGCCTCCCACTCACCCCCAGAGCCAGGAGCAGTACAACGGTAGCGATGGCCAAGCCAGGCAGGCAGAGTAGATGCTGCAGCAGCCACTGAAGAAGCCAGGGAGGGCCCATGGTTTTCCCGCCAGTTGTGTGTGCTTCGGCAAAGACTAGGGATCTCAGAGGGGCGCCTCACAGTCCTGGAGCTGAGATCCAGCCTGTGGTCAGCCCTTAGGGGCGGTCCCACTCTTTTCTCTAGATGCTAGGGGAGGGGCGAAGCTGAGAACCCAAAAGTTTCCTCTCGCTTCAAGGCGTGGGCTGGCCCCCAGAAAGCACCGGACCTGGTTGGGTGGGGATGCGTTGCTGTGTAAACTGTCCCGGGCTCAGGAAGTTTCCCGGCTTCCTTCCCAGGCACCCGGGGAACCCCCACGCTGATGTCTTCACCCTGCTTCACTACCTGGAGCTGAGGAGTTAACTCTGAAAAGATCAGCTTCCCTCTTTCTGGCCCTAGAGGATGCGAATAAGCCAACGAGAAACAGAGGCAGAGAGAGGGGCAGACCTACTTTGCTCTGATTTGCAGAGACTTGGATGCACCCCAAGGCGCTGTGAGGAATCTGATTTCAATGCTAAGAGAGAGACTGAGAGTCGCAAGTTGCTCTTCGACTCTACAAAGAATTGATTTTTCACCGCAACTCTAGTGCTTAGTAATAATAACCAAGGAAAATGCTTTATATTTAATAAGCACTCACATTTGCTGTCTCATTTGAGCTTCACAGGAATCCTTTTAAAAAAAAAGTCAGGGCAAAACATTATCCCTATTTTTTAACAGAAAAACCTCAGGGAGTTTGTTAGTGGCTCGAAGTCACTCCTGAGATGGCGTAGAGATCTCATTCATCTTCTATTTCAAGGGTAGTATAAAAAACAGAACTAGCGGCAGGGATGGGGGGGGGGGGCTAGCAAACAAACCAACCTAGGGTTCAGTTCCAACTGCTATTTGTTACATGGGAAAGTTACAACTTCTTTGAACACCAGTTTTTGCATGTGTAAAATGAAAAGATTGAAAGGTAATGAAAAGATCACTTGGCTTTGAAGTCAGAAAACTAGGTTTCAATTATGCCTCTGTAACTGTCTACATGTGGGACCTCAGTCACATCATTTAACCCCCCCCGGCCTTAGATTCCTCTTCTGAAAAAGAAGGATCCCTTTCAGCTCTAAAACTGTGATACTTTTGGTATCTCTAAGATTACTTCAGCTTAAAAATTCTGGGTAGACTTCTTCCCTTCCTGATTATCAAGTCAACAGTATATCTGAAGGTACGAGATGAGTTTCAGAATTGTTCTGATTGGCTCCTGCTCCAACTGTGTAAGAATATCGTGTTAAAGCTAGTACCTTTCTGGAGTGCTGCAGAAAGTTATCGTCTCTTGTTTGGGAAAGGGAAAAGATCTATTTTTAACTTGAATTCTCACATGATTATTTATGTCTGGAATAGCAAAGAAAGATGAGGTTATTTCCTTTGTGGGTGGGTGGGTGCAGAGAAATGAGGATTTCAGAGGGGATTACTAGATTGTAAACTCTTTGGAAAGAAGGGGTCATTGTCTTCCATGTCTACTCCTTGTCTAGCAGTTCCTTGCACATAGTAGGTGTTTATTAAGTACTTATTGAATGAAATAATTTAAAGTGAAACATTATATAATAGATTTCTTCTGGGCTAATTCCTGAGTAGACATTTGAAAGTGGAGGTAATGAAGGTTTGGTGTAACTAAGTAGCCAAGACTGCATTTTGTGAGAATTTAAATTTTTACAAACCTGAATTCCACACATTCTTCTTTCATTTCTCCTTTAGGAAATCCCAGAAATTTGAGCAGCATAAGGCTAGATAATACTAAAATGACTCTTCAATCTCACTGATACAGATAAGAGCCTCTTCATATCTCATCCTGAGCAACTTTTGCCTGCATCTTTATCTATATGCTCTACAGAAGATATAACCAAAATTCTTGAGTTCTTCTTCTGACTCTTGTAATAATATCTCAGAAGTGTCATTGTGGCCTTTGAACCATCTGACTCTTATTCCTAATTCCAGTGCATCAACTTTGACATCGAGACCACATAATTGTTCTGGATAGTCCCTCACAGATACTCTCTCTGGTTTATGCACACACCTAGGGAAACATGAGGGCAGTTAGGTAGAACAGGGGATAGAGTGTTTTGCCTGAAATCTGGATGACTCTTCTTCAGAGTTCAGATCTGGTCTTAGTCACTTACTAGCTGTGTGACTCTGGGAAAGTCACTTAACCCCATTTGCCTTGGTTTCATCTATAAAATGAACTGGAGAAAGAAATGGCTAACCACTCCAGTATCTTTGCCAAGAAAATGCTAAATGGGGTCACAAAGAGTCTGACACAACTAAAAAACAATTAAGCAACAACTAAAAGGAAACACTGGAACATTTGTGTCTGGGTCGTTGTGCTTTTACACAAGGATTCTCCTGAAGTCTAGAAAAACTTCCAATTTTCCAGGCCTAAGTTTTCTTGGTCCCATAAACTCTCTAAGCCTTAGGCATACCTTATTTTGCCTGTTTTTCTCTTCTTGCTGCCTTACCCTTTTTTGGGGGAAGTATCTATATCTAGAAATTTCTGTACTCATGCTTCTGTACCTTTACACAGGCTGATCCCCTGTGCCTGATATGTATTACCTCCATGCCACAACTTCTAAGAAGCTCTAGAAGATTCAGTTCAAGCATTTCGTTCTTATATGAGATTTTTCCTGATCTCTAGTAGTAGCAAATGTCTCCCCTCCTCCACATACACACAAAGATCTTGTATATATTTACATATATGTATATGTGTGTATTATATATAATATATGTATATATATATACATGATTTCTCCCCCCAAGAAGAGGGACAGGAGGTATTTCTTTTTTTTTCTTTGTATGCTTAGCAAATTTCACCGTAACTATCACATAGTAGTTGCTTTATAAATATTTATTGGCTGTGGATTGATTGGTACCTTTCAAGGAAGGAACTTCCTGTCTTAGATGATCACCATCTACTAACTTCTTGTGACCTCAGGAATGATAACTAAATCGAAGCAGCCGGAGTGAGATCTCTCCTCTTTATAGGGTACCAGGAGCTGTTCTACTCCAAGAAGTATCCAGACCCTAACCTGGGACCCATTCCAGCTGAAGTACTGAAGCTAAATGTCATTAATTAACATTAAGCAGTGACACAATCCTAAAGCATGAACTCAACATTCCCAGTGACACTTTGTTGTAGCCAACGGGTTCCAAGTCCTGGGAACAGCCTCTTTCAAGACCATCACAGGCTACTCACTACCACCATTGCCCAAAAACCACCATGACTACAGGTGAAATTAAATGAGATGAAGCTAAACTGAGTACTGTTGGGGATAATGATGGACTCAGTGATGTCCTAGTTGAAGGTGGGAGAAAAATTGCATGGGGATGAGAAGTAGGGTCAAATCCCTATTGCATCAGCAAATTTGAATTATTGGAAATGAGCTTCTGTAAGAAGGTAGGGCTTGGCATGAAGCTGACCTGTTCCCCTTCCCTGGATTGGGAACCCGAGGGTATATTAAGTAAATATTAAGCAAACTCTCAGTGGTGCAGCCCTCTCAGAAGCACACTAAAAGGAGGAGGACACAGAAGACCTAATCAACATGGGGGTAATAGATCTGGTTATTAAAACTTGGGATTGATAAGAGGGAGACTAAAGTATAGCTTTTAACCTTTGTTAGCCTCTCTGATTCTATTATCTCCTTTGTATTCTGATTATATACAATTTAAAGATTTTCAGAGGTAAACCAAGCTATCCAAACCCAACTGCAATCAGACCAAAAAGGGGATGCCAGGCCTCAAGCTCAGATAACAGATTGTTGAGTGACAGACAAGATTTAGATCTTTAGGGGCTCTGGTGGCCCCAATATATTTCTACCTCGATTACTTATAATAAACTCTTTTTAATTCCCTTTGTCTTGAGTTTTACCTCATTCATCAGGGGGAAAAGCCCAAACAAAAAATTTTCATTTCAACAAATGGTAAGCCAGTTTAGGCGTTCTGATGGCTTTTTCACTTCTGGCTCTAACTGTGGGAGGGCCTACTCCCCTTTTTTCTTCCCCTCTCCTCCTCAGGTGAGCTTGAATGGACACCTTCTTGCCCCAGGTGTTAGTTAAGCAGTGAAGTGACGGATTATTTAGCCCCACAAGATTTAGGAAGGAAAGGAGAATTAGGACCCCAAATCCAGATTTTGATTTATTTTTCCTGGGCCATCTCCAGTTGTCCTGATCTATATCTGGCCATTGGACACAGATGGCTCTGGAGGAGAAAGGAAAGTTGGTGACTTTGCACACTCACTTAAATCCAATTCACTTAAATCCAAATCCAGTACTTCCCTGATACCATAGTCTTCTTCTAGAAGGAAGGACAAACAACAACAGCCACTTGTGTATGAAGAAAGGCATGCAGATGGCCTATGAGTAAAGATTTTGCATGTATTTGCATGGGAATACCAGTATTAATACAGGAAATGAAACTCCCAGGGGATCAAACTGTAACAACCTGGTAAAATTCTGGCAGTTAAGGCCACAATTGAGAGATGAGATTCAGTAGAGACTGCAAAATTATAGAAAAAGAAAAAGCAAAAAAAATATTTTGGTCAGATTAGATATGGGACCTTGGTTATTTTAGTCCGATGCACATTTTAAAATTGCATGTAGATCTATAGCCCAAGAAAGCAAGAGATTTTTAGCAAAGTTGAAAGGGCTTTCAAATAATTGCCCCTCTTTATTTTAGGGGAAAGACCAAAATACCCTCAGGGGTGAAAAACAGAAAGGAAGGAATGGAAAGTGAAATTTAGGAAAAAAAAAAAAGCAGGATACCAGCCAACTCTACCCCCACCATCTCAAGAACCCAGAAAGATTATTGATAGTGGGGACTGACATTCACAATGTGATTCAGCTAGGTGGTGCAGATGATAGAGCACTGGATCAGAAGTCAGGAAGACCTGAGTTCAAATACAGTCTCAGTTACTAGCTGTGTGACCCTGGGCAAGTTGCTTAACCCTGTTTGCCTCATCTGTAAAATGAGTTGGAGAAGGAAATGGCAAACCACTTGAGCATCTTTGACAAGAAAACCCCAAATGTGGAGTAGTTGTCATGACTGAATGAAAACTAAATAAATTTGTAACCTCTATGTAAGAAAGAGATTTTAGAGAAGCCACTATACTAGGGACAAAGAACACTATTCAGATAAAGTTGAAGGAACAATGTAGGCTAGACCTCCAGCATGGATAGTGGTCTTGGTAGCCTGGCTCATTACAATTCAGAGACTCATTGCAACACCCTTGATTCTGCATTATTCACGCTGAAAAGTGATATATGTCTGGGATATCCCCTGGGATATCTCCCCCCTCCCCCAATAGTGGATGTAAACCTTAATAGAGTGAGCAGAAACAAGGAGTGTTAAGCTTGGAACTCACCAGTGGCAGCACTACCCTTATGAAAAAGACATTTATCTCCCTGAAGGTGATGAGTCCACTAGCCTCTTCCCTAGTTACTATCAGCTCTTGCTTCTAGATCACAGTCTTATGAGGATTTGGGCAATTCATACTGCCTTGTTGCCTGGTTGATGAAAATATCACTTACAAGGGTGGCATCTGTTTTGGTCTTCTGCAGTGCTCTACCTGCTTTCTGGTGAGTCCCTTTGGAGCAGCGGTCCTCAACCTGTGGGTCGCAACCCCTTTGGGGGTCAAACGACCCTTTCACAGGGGCTGCCTAAGTCCAGCAGAAAACACATATTTCTGATGGTCTTAGGAACTGAGACACCACTCCTCTATCCATCTCCAGGTGAGTCCACCCACATGCAGATACGCCCACTTATGAGTATTAAAGGGTAGCGGCATTAGGAAGGTTGAGAACCACTGCTTTGGAGGCATAGAGCAGGGCAGTCTTCTTGGTATAAGCCTTTCCTGTGTGTAAAGAGTGAGTAGGTCATCATTTTTATGGAGTCTTGAGCTACTCCTGTGTACTTCTGGGAAAGGAGAGATCCTGGAGGTTTAGCCTCTCTGCTATCAAAGGAGCCCTCTTATTAGAGTAGAATCAGTGGTAGAAATTTGCTGATGCAACAACTACTTACATTTGAACACAGCATACCAGTACTCTATAATACCTTCAATTGAATAGAATAATGCTATAGACAGATTTGTTTATAGCTTCCCCACCTTCATTTCCTTTAGGAAACAACGCTACCTCCAGAACTGTGTAGAATTGCACTCAATACCTTATTATTTTCTTGAGTTTTAATTTGGTTTATCACTTTCAGTGGGATTCAAGTTTTAGAATGGATTTTTCAAAGACAAATTTTATTTATTGGCTCCAGCATTTGCTAAATAGACTAATTTCCTTGTGGAGGTTGTGTTCACCCTGAGTCATAACCAGTTTACAAAGGAGGGTAGTTCTCTGGGTTGTACTGATTATAGGGATGAAGGGATGGATGGTGATAGTGAGGTCTCGTTATTGTTCACAGCAACCCCAGAATAACCTCACAAAGATTTTTTTCTTTAGTCCAGCTTTGTTGGTAACCATGGGACTGTTACTGAAAGCACCATATGCAGGTACCTTACACTGGGTAGAAATGTAAGAAGAGTCCCTCAGTCTCATAATTATTTTTTATGTAGCCCTCTCTTCCCCATTCTCCCCCACCTCTGCCATTGTTTGGGCAAATCATCTCCCTGATAATCCTATAGGTACCTTACACTGGGCAGAAATGTAGGATGTTCCCTCAGTCTCATACTTATCTTCCCTCACTCCCATTTTTTGGGATTGGAGGTAGAGGGATAAATAGCAGACTCTGATCATACATTAGATGTAAAATGACCCTGTACAGCCCAGGTAAAAGAGAAGTTTAGTGGGAGCTAGCAGAGGGTGTTATCCAATTGATCTTTCTTCCCAGTCCATGGGTGCAACTCTAGGTGTTGTCAGAAGGACACCTCAGAGGAACTTGAGTAGCACTACATTTGATTTCAGGAAGTATTGTTTCACTTGCCTATGAGTGAAAAATGAAATGGGTGGAGAAGTGAAGTTACAGTTAGGGTTAGAAAAGTGAGTAGAGGGAAGATCTCACTTCAGGCCATGGAACAAGTGGTAAGTGGTAAGCAAGGTCATTACAGTCTACTTTGGCTTCCAAATATATGTGTTACACACACACACATACATACATACATACATGCATACACACACAATATACATACACCTATAGATATATACATATATGGATAGGTATGTGTATATATGCACAGATATGCATATACATATACATAATATGTATATAAGAATATGTATGTATATAGCTAGGTATATATACATATATGTACTTATACTTGTATGTAATTATACATTGTATAATTTATGTATTTTATGGTTAGTTACAACCCTGTGAGGATTTGGACAATTCATCCTGCCCTGGTGCCTGGTTTGATGATGGGACCACCTGTGGTGGTACTATCTGCTGCTAGTCTTCTGCAGTTCTCATGTGGTTAACGGTGGTTCCCTCTGGAGGTAAGAAATAGGGCAGTCTTCTTGACGAGCTTTTCTTGTGTATGAGAAGTGAGTAGGTAATCATTCATTTGAACTCTGACAGCTACTGTAGACCTCTCCCAGGAGAGGAGTGTATGTATGTATGTATGTATCTATGCATGTATATTTATTTATATGTGCACATATGCGTGTATATACATATTTGTGTGCATGTATGTATTTGTAAATACATGTACATATGATATAGGCATGTGTGTATGTGTGTATCTATGGGTATGCTTTTATTATGTAGGTATATGATGATTATACTTTTTTTTTTTAATAGAAATGCCCTTGAAGGTCTTTTGGTTCTTTTATTTAACTTTCTGTTTATGGTTTTTGCCCTTCTGGCATTATCTTTGATGGGCCTACAAATTCATGGGATTGTAGATGCAGACTTATAAGGGACCTCCGAGGCTGCCTAGTTCAACTTATATCATCTAATAGACTAGAATTATGAGGTCCCATAAAGGTCAGTAACTTGCCTAAGGTCACCCAGGGGATCACCTCTAGAGGTAGAAGCAGAACCCAGGTCACATGACTCCAGACCCGGTGTTCACTTTGCCATCCCATGCTCCAGTGTGATCTTCTGTTCTCCTGACCCTTTTACACGTTTGGTGGTAGCACAACTGTTCTGACTTTGGGGAAGGGTTGTTTACTTTTACTGGGTTTTTTTTTCCTCCTCCCCTTTTTTCCCCCTAGAATGTATCATATGTACTGTTTCTTTGGGGTGTTTTATTTCTTAGTTTCTAGAATTAAAGTAACTGTCATTTACCACTAGGTATGATATGCCACAGTGGGCCTGAAATCACTAGGATCTTACTTACTGTAATACCCAGAGGCAGCCAGGGGTTGCAGTATACAGAGCTACAGTCAGGAAGACTCGTCTTTGTGAGTTCAAATCCAGCCTCCAGTACTTACTAGTTGTGGGACCCTGGGCAAGTCATTTAACCCTGTTTACCTCAGTTTTCTCAACTCTAAAAATGAGCTAGAGAAGGAAATGGCAAACCAGTCCAGTGTCTTTGCCAAGAAAATCCCAAATGGGGTCACAAAGCGTGGGAGAAGACTGAAAAACAACAACACTTCTAATACCTGAGGAACAGACTAGGCTGCCTGGGATTAATAATTTAAAACACATGTGTAATTCTTAGTCCTAAAAAACAGACTTTGCCACTGTCTCATCAGCTGTCTCACCTTGGGGCCTTTATCAGCACCTGCACCCTCCTTACCCTGGAATAGCCTTCTGCCCCCAGGCAGCGAGGTGACACAGTGGCTAGAGTGCTGGGTCTGGAGTTAGGAAGACCCAGGTTCAAACCCAGCTTCAGACACATACTAGCTGTGTGATCCCGGGCAAGTCACTTAACCTCTTTCTGCTTCATTTTCCTCAATTGTAAAATGCGAAGTATAATAGCCCAGACCTCATACCTCACAGGGCTGTGAGGAGCAAATAAAATAATATTTGTAAAGCACTTAACACACTGCCTAGCACATAATAGGAACTCAGTGAATATCTGTTCCTTTTCCTTCTCTTTCCCTCCCCACCTTCTCTCTCTGGAATATCCTTTCTCTATCCTGGCTACATTCTCCTATTAGTAAGTTCTTCCCTGATTCTCCATTTTGGATAAGGGTCCAGGCCAGCCAAGCTTCTTTCCCCTGCCTTGTTCTGTTTCTGATACAGATAGATAGATAGATAGATAGATAGATAGATAGATAGATAGATAGATAGATGATTGATAGATAGACAGGTAGATAGATACATGTAGATAAATTGAAAAGAGACAAATCTTTCTCATTGCCTCTAGCAACAACTACTGACCAATTTTCCAGTGATGGCTGTGAAGTCTGGACTAAAAACAGATCTGGTTGTTTGAGGGTTACTGATACTCCCAGGACTTCTTGGTTCAGGTTTTGGGACTATTTCCATCTGGATCTGACATTGTAGTCAAGGTGATTTGACTTGTTAGACACACATACTGCTTACTGTTTCTCCTTCAAGGTGCTTTTCTTCTTCAGTTATGTCTGCAGACAATAATCTGTGCTTTTTATGTTGACACGATAAATATTCTTTGATTGATACATTAAGGATAGAAAAATTTGTGCTTTTCATCTATGAATTTATCTCATGTACAAACATAAAAGACTGCTTTGGCATTTGGGAGAATTACTTGTTTTCAACTAACTGAATACAGAGAAGAAAAAGTCATAGCCATCTAGTCAGAAGATTTTAGAGTTGAAAGGAATCTTAGAGATTGTTCAGTAATTAAACACACCTATTTTACAGATGGAAACTAAGGCCCTGAAAGAATAGCTATCTTAAAGTTTTTGAAAGATTTTTAAATGAGGAAATATTTTATCTAGTCTTTGCCTCCATAACCAAGACGTTGCAAAGAGGTAAACTTAAGTTGGCTATCAAGTGGGAAAAATGACTTCCTTGTAACTAGAGGTAGTGATAAGTGAGGTAGTTGCTTCTTTCTCAACAGAGATCTTGCAGTTATGTATTAGCTATACATATTCATGCGACATTCCCTAGTGTCATGCAGACGTAGGAAAAGGCTTAAGCCATAAATGGGTAATGGATTCAGAGGTAGAACATTGGGCAGAGCTGGAATATGAGGTTGGAAGCGTTATTCTCAAGTCCGTTCACCATAGAAAATGGTTAGGACTCTAAGGAAGATTGCATGTAAAAAAGATTGCCCACGTAACAAACACATCTTGTTTAGATTTTGCCCTTGATCTGCAGAAAATTAGATTTGCTTTAGAACAGTTCCAACAAAGTCAACTTTTGCCTCTTCCATCAGTATTGGAACTAAGGGTTTATAAACAAGTCATGTTATTCAAAACTTCCAGTAAATGAAATATATGCCAAGATTAGTACTGGAAATGACAAAATTCTCATCTGTTCTCCTTCCTCTTGGACATAATAAGAAGCATCTGTTCCATTTTTTTGATTCTTCACTATAATAATATTTAGAACTTACATATAGCTTCTTACTATCAAAGACTCTTGCAAACATTATATTACTCACAAACATGTCTAATGATTCTTATTTCTGGATCTTTTTTTATCAAGCCATAAATGATTTGTGATCAGCATATTTCTGGAATAACATCATTAGGCCTGTTTTATGCAGTAGAAAACTGAAACAAATAGAAACTGAGGTTCCTTAACAGAGACATGCACTCACACACACACACACACACACACATATATACAAATACACATACACATACATATATACATACACATACACATACACATATACATATACATATACGCATTCATTAATTCCACATTTACATGCCTGTGGTTGATTCCACTGATTCCAAGTGTTGGGTCAGAAGAAGTGAGAAGATAGTGGGTCAAGGATGCAGATATTTTTAAAGAAAAAAAACCTTTTTACTAAATGTAAACAAATACTTGGCAAGGATGCACATCAAATGTGATCAAAAGGATCAAATGATATAAAAAATCTTAAAGTGCTAAATAAATGCTATCTAACATAGATGATGATGAAAATGATGATGATGATGATGTATAGGAGCAACTCCCCTAGAGCTCAGTACACCATAGTTACATAAGCCTCTGCAGTTAATAGTATCAATAGCCCACAGGGGAGTAAAAAATCCTCAAGTTCCAAAGAGCTACAGCTCTTTCTTGATACTGGTTCATGCTGGATTGACTAAAAACTTAGCTTCAGTGCTTTTAACCTAACCTCATTTCAAAGCAAGGCAACAAGTGTTTATTGTGTTTTCTATGTGCCAGACACTGTGCTGAATACTGGGCATCCACATATATGCCAAAAGACAGTCCATGCCTTTAAGGCATTTACATTCAAAAAGGGAAAGACAATACACAAAAGGGAACTGAACAGGTAGGGAAGTTATTTATGCAGGGACACATCATAGAAATTTATAAATATGGAAACTCATCCGTGTTACATTAAAAATCTATATCTATCTATCTATCTATCCATCTATCTATCTGTCTGTCTGTCTGTCTGTCCGTCTATATCAGAAACAGAACAAGGCAGGGGAAAGAAGCTTGGCTGGCCTTAGTAAATACCTGTTTTTTTCAATCATTGGAGAGATATAAGAATTAAAAGGGGTTGGGAAGGGCTTGCTGTAGAAGATGGGGTTTTAGCTGGGACTTGAAGGAAGCCAAGAAGTGAGATGAGAAGGGAGAGAATGGGGGACAATCAATGAAAATTCCCAGAGCCTAGAAATGGAGTGTCTTATTCAGGGAACAGCAAGGAGACCAGTGTAACTGGATCGCTGTTATCAGAGAGTAAGTGTAGGGGCGGGGGGGGATTGTGAATGGTTTGAATGACAAATACAGTAAAAGATTTTTTATTTGATCCTCACTTTAGGAAATTGATCATGACAACTGAGATTAGATTGGAACAGGAAGAAATTTGTGGCAGGCAGATCAAGAAATAGGATATTTCAATAGTTCAGGCATGAAGAGATGAGCACCAGTAACAGAGTGATGGCAGAGAAAGAAACATAACGAAGAGATGTTGCAAAGGCAAAATTGATAGGCCTTGGCAACAGATTAGATATATGGAGTAAGAGATGAGGAGGAGTCCAAGGTAACAGGTAGGTTGGGAGCCTGAGAGATTGGGAGGATAGTGTCACCCTCAACAGTCGTAGCAAAGTTTGGAAATGAGAAGAATTTCAGGAGACTGTAATGAGTTTAATTTTGGATGTGTTGAGTCTAAATTGTACACAGTACATCCATTTTTATATATCTAATAGCCAGTTGGAGACATGAGACTGAATTTTCCTTTTGTTTACCAGTCTTTTAGATTTATCAAAAACTGAGAGAAGGACATTGAAGTTTCTTGCTTTAATTGTGTTTGTCTTTATTCAGTTAAATTTTCCTTTATGAATTTAGATGTTAAGGCATTGGGCATACAAGTTTAAAACTGATATTGGTTTGTTGGACCTACTTCTTTTAAGTATAATCTCTTTTTATATTATAAATTTCTTTTGTCTGGTAGCATGATTGAAACTCCAGATTTTTAAAAAATAAATCTGATGAATAATAAAATTTGCTACATTCTTTCATTTTTATTTTGTATCTTGTTGCTTTTTAGGTGTTTCTTCTAAGAAACACACTGTGGAGGTTTTTTGGCTGTTTGTTTTGGGTTTTTTTTTCATTCTTTACAATCCATTACTTTTTTCTTATTTTTTGCATTGTTTTATACATTCACGTTTGTATTTTACTCTATTTGTCTCTAATACTGTTTTTTCTAAATTAGAATTTTTTTCTTGTTTCTCTTTCTTTACAAAGATAGTTACTTGAACTCTTCAGTTATTTTTGCTTATCATACCTTCAGACAACCTTATTCTAACCTATTCTTTTCACCCTTACACATTCTTTCCATATATAATGCCAATGCAATATTCACAGCACCCATGGCAGCTATTAATATGCTGGTGTAGTTGTAAATCACAAACTGCAACAAACTCTCCACATGGAAGACAGAAAGAAAAAAATTATTCAAATATCAGACAGCCAAATCCCCAAACTAAAAAGCCAAATCCATCATAGCAACCAAGAATTTGGTACACATATCCAATACAGCAAATACCAGCATTCCCAGGCTTTCCCTCTGTCAGACCTTCAAAACAAAATAGGCCCCCTTAAGCAAAAATGCCCCTCTCTCACTCATGCTAGCTGCTCAGTCTCCATGCTGCTTGCTTCCAGCTGTTCTGGCTCTCTCTCCTGCTCCTTCCTTCCACCCCTCTCGTTCCTCCCTTTCAGCACGGTCCTCCCCCCAATGGGCTTCATGGCATTACATTTGGCCTATTAAGGGGCAGGGAAGACTTTAAATTCCCATTACCATTATACTATAGCACTTCAAATCTTTTTCTTTTCCCCATAGTTCACATAGTTTGGGAGTTTTCTTATCAATTCTTTTTTCTTTCTTACTTTACCTTTCCATTACTGAAATGAGATTTCCCCCTTTCTTTTCTCCTGTTTCAATCCCCTCTCTCATT
Source organism: Pseudochirops cupreus (assembly GCA_028627135.1). NCBI lineage: Eukaryota > Metazoa > Chordata > Mammalia > Diprotodontia > Pseudocheiridae > Pseudochirops > Pseudochirops cupreus. The sequence continues at coordinate 375,195,359 of CM053580.1, read as the reverse complement.
TTCCACCTCAACCATTCTCCTAGGTCATCATTAATTATTGTTCAGGTTTACAGGGTTTATGACCTTGAGTGACTTATTTTTCAGAACATATTATTCTGTTCTCTCCTATAGTTTCTGATGGGTGCAAAAGTTACTTGGGTTACTCAAATTTCCTGCTTTTTTAATATTTGATGTCTTCATTCTCATAAGTAGCAGGCATTACTGTTTTTTTTTTAATTGGGGGTATTTGGCTTAACTACTATATATCTTAGAGTTTGCAGCGTAGGTTTCATTTTTTGTTTTGTTTTTGTCTTTTTCTGGAAGTAATCTGTGAATTCTTTCAATTGACACTTTATTTTCTATATTCAGAAGCTCTGGTCAAATTTCTTGTATAACTTCTTGCTTTGTGGTGTTCAGGTATTTTTTACTTATCTTCTTCTGGGAGATAGATAATCCTTACATTGACTCTACATATCCTATCTTCGAGACGAATATATTTTACTTTTATAAAGATCATGTTTTCTCTCAATGTTATTGCCTTTTAATCTTCTTCTTCCATATCGTCCTTCATTTCTATGTATTTGTATTCCCAATCATTTGTTCTCTGTGAATTCAAATCTTTCTCTTTTTTAATTTTGCTGATTATCTCTTCTATATAATATATAATTACACAACATAAATATAGACAATATAAATTCCACTTTCACAATTCTTATTCTCTCTTGCACCATTCAATAATATCTTATTCTGTTCCCATATTTGATTAGGATTTCATATGATTCTTTGCCTTTTAAGTTGCTCATTCATTTTCCTCTTTCTTACAATATTTTTCAAAGATTTTTGGATCCATTTGAATGATCTGGACACCATATTTGCTTCTGTAAATGTCTTCTCTGTTAGTTTATTTGCTTGTTCTCAAGGGTTTTTGTTTGTTTGTTTTTTAAATTTTCTTCCTTTTCAGACTTGGCAATGCCAGGTTTTTTCACTTACATTCCCTGGTCACTAACTTTGTTGACCCTTTCATGGTTGTTCCCAAGGGCTGAACCTCAAAGTTGTCTCAGGCATCCTATAATGGGGAATACAGTTTTCATCAATTTCTGCCCCAAGTGAGACAGAGGGGACAGAAGGAAACTCAGTTGGACCAGGGCTTTTTTTTTTTAAAGGTTTGGTAGAGCTCCCCGCACGTGGGTGTACTTGTTCAGTTGCCTCTGTTCCTGAGTTCTCTGGTTGAGCATTACTGCACCACTGCAGGGATGCTGTTGCCCCAAGCAGAGTAAGCTTCCTCTTTTCATATAGTTCAACCTTTGCTACTTGCAGGGGTGGGAGGAGTTGAGTTGTGTTTCTTTTTGCCAAAATGTAATAGAATAAAGGTAGGGATAGGGGAGAGCGAGGGAGAAAAGAAGGAAGGAACAAGAGAATGCAGCTGTAGTAGCAATGGAACTCCTCAGTGGATCCCAGAAGTTATGTCACCTTACTAGAGCATAGCAGCTAGTGGGGGGGGGGGGTGCTGAATGAACATAGTAGGGATTAGTTCCTCTGTTGTTAGTTCTTACTTCATTAAAGATTTTGGTGTTTTAGACTATAGGGATAGTTTCAATTGTTGTGTCATGCATAATTCTTATTTTGGAGAGGTTTCAGAGGTTGTACAGAGAAGAGAAAATATCTAATCTGCAATCTTGTTGGTCATGCCAGAAGTCAGTCAATGACTTAAAACATCAAGGCCTGGGAGGAGGATTCAGTGTTAAGATGGGACAAAGTAATCAGGAAATCCAAGAAGGAAAGCAGAAGCCAGGAATTCTGAGATCACAACTAAATGAGTATTGCCCTTTTCATGTGGTGAGTGATGTTTGAATAAAACAAGCTAGTTAGTTGAAGATGCAGAATTAGAACACAGGGCTTCTAACTTTTACTCCAGACTTCATATATCTTCATGAATGAAAAAGAATCATTACAAGGATCCTCTAAGTTTTCAGACTGCTCTGAAATAAGAGCCCTTTAAAATAATTAAGAAGAAAGAATGTTTGTAAGGAAGTGAAGCTCAAAGACTTTGTGGTGCCTGGATGTCTAAAAGTCTGTTGATTTTGTCCTCCTGCCCTGGGTGGGTAAGAGATAAATTTAGGAGAATAGAAAGTTAAAAACTTAATGACTTATTGTGTGGCTCAAAAGGGAAGAGTCATTAAAAAGCTATCAATCCAAAGAGTAGAAAAGACTGTACTGGGGAAGAGCTGGCTCAACAAAGGGGAAGAAAAGAGGACTGTGGATACACATAGAAGTATTGTGGAGTTGTTAGATAACTAGGTTAATTCCTTGGACCTTGTAGGTAAATAAGGTTAACAGAGCTGAACACTCTGTTACTGTTCAGAATACTCTGAATATTTTGCTTTGCTAGTTGTCCTTCTTTGTTTGCTGTTTTATGCAAGCCTGATCTTAGACAAATAAAGAAAAAGTTCCATTGACTTATCATGAGTTACAAAAAACATTACACTAGTAAGGGAGCTGTGGGGGTCTTTTAAAATTGTATAATTGAATTTAGTAGAAACTTTGTAAAATGTCACAGAACATGTATTATCTTTCTGACATAGTGTTATATTTATTTCTTTGTACTATGATGATCTGTGACAGCTGCAGCAGCTTCATGTTGCATTTGTTAACTTGTTAACCACATATCCTGGGATATCTTTTACTGGTGGTCATAATAGCCCAGTTTTTTCAATGTCTGGATCTTTCCTTACCACCTTTGGATTGCCTAATTGGCATATCAGCATATGATCCCTGAATCCTCTAATAATCAATTAACAATTCCATCTCTATCTGGGAACTACTCCTTCTTTAGAGGGACTGATTCAATATCAAGTCCTGACCATGAACAATGTAGGCTTATTTTTACTTTTCTCAACAGTGATGATTTAGTGATAATGCTACCTATAGTTGGAGAAGATAGTGAGACATGAATTAGACAATCATATCATCAGATAGATTCAGAGCTGGTTGAATGGACTGACCCAAAGAATAATTGTTAATGGCACAATATCAAAATGGCAGAAGGTCTCTATTGGAGTACACCACAGATCTACAGTTGATCCTGCACTGTTTAAGGAAGGGAAGATGAAAGGGATCAAGCATTTGTATGTTTGCTAGGCATTGTGCTAAGTGCTTTATAAAATCCCATTTAATCCTCATAACCACCCTGTGAGGTAAGTGCTATAATGATACCCAATTTATAGTTGAGGAAATGGAGGCAAACAAAGGTTAAGTAACTTGCCCAGGGTCACACAATCAATAAGACCACATTTCAACTCAGGTCTACCTGACTTCAGACCCTAAGCTGGGAGTAATAACTAACAGTGGAGGCAAGTCAGGATCTAAAAGTCTCTTGACAGGCTGCAGCATTAAGCTGAATCTCACAAGATGAAATTCAATAGGAATGAATGTAAAGTCTTGTACTTGGCTACCAAATTAACTTTACAGGTACAAGATTGTGGAGAAACAGTTAGATAGCAGTTGTCCTGAAAAAGAGCTGGGGGATTTAGTGAATTGCAAACTTAATATGAGCAAGCAGTTGGATATGGGAACCAAAGAATCACAAAACAAAAATCCAAATCGAGGTTGCATTGAAGAGCATCCAGAAATACAGGGATAATAGTTCCCCTGTGCTCTGCTCTCATCAGACCTCTGTAATACTTTCAGTTCTGAGCACTATGGTTTAAGAAGAACATTAATATATTGGAGAGCGCCCAGAGGAGAGCTGCCAGGAGAGTGGTTGTTCTCAAAGGGACTATGCATACTTATCCTAGAGTATACCAGAGTGCTAGTGGTGTAGACAAGAGCTAGCTTTAATTATTTGAAAGGCTATCATGGATTTTGCAGGAGACAGAGCCAAGATGGAGTCTAGGAGCAGCAAGGTATGACAGCTCCCACATAGCCACCCCAAAATACCCATAAAATATGACTCTAAACAAATTCTAGAGCTTTAAAACACACACAAATGTACTTTCCGCTGAAGGTAGCTTGGCTAGGAGGGACCATCTCAGCTCTGGGAGCTGAAACCAGCCCAGCCTGAAATGGCGGCTTGGCCCTCAGGGCAGCCTGACAAGCCAAGCCAAGCCACAGCTGGAGCATCAGGAGAGCAGATCTGCAGCAGCTGTGGCAGTTTCCAGAATTGTCAAGCCATAAGAAAAAAGAACTAAGGGAAAGCTAAGTGGAACTTGGCTAAAATTGGGAGAGAAAAGTGGATCCAGCCAAACTGCCTCCAGGGCAAGGAAGTGGCAGAAGAAGAGGCCCTGCAGCCACCTCCACGTTGCTACTTCAGAGCTCCTGGCCTGTAGACTGCAGGGGGGAAAAGCGATCATTCAGAAGCCAAGTGTTCTAGAGTTGAGTGGCCTGGATCCAGATCATGGTCTTGGTTGGTGGTCCTGGGGTGTGTTTTCAGTGAGCCAAAGCTGGTGGGGGCTGAAGCAGCCTCCTAAAAGCACCAGGAGCTGGGAAAACCCCAGCAATTTGGGACAGAGCTTTCCCCTCTGGAAGCAGAGTTCCACAGAGCTAAAAAATCATTGACTGGCCAACCATGAGCAGGCAAAGGAAGCAAAGTAAGAACAGTAACCAAACTCTAGATTCCTTCTTTGGGAAAAAGAAGGATCGAAGCAGGGAATGGGAGGAAGACAACACAGTCAGAACTCCCACACCAAAAGCTTCCAAGAAACATGAAGATT
>CM053580.1:375165859-375190171 GCA_028627135.1 Pseudochirops cupreus | reverse complement strand
ACTGTGGTAGGGAGATCCATCCTGCCCTATCGGAAAATCAGTGGGGTGATGGGGGAGGACATAGGAGAGAATAGATTGGGGGAGGGGTTATACAATGGGATGGCTGTTTTGGGGTGGTGGGTAGGGGAAAAATGGGGAGAAAATTTGTAACTCAAAATCTCGTGGAAATGAATGATGTATGCTAAAATAAATAAAAGTTACTTCTGCATTCAAAATAAAAAAAAGGCTATCATGTAGAAAAGGGATTACACTTTTTTTTAACCTTGGAGCCCCAAATCAGAGTCACTGTTGGAAAGAGGCTATGTGCTTTGTTTATATTCAGGTTTATTTGATTGAATTCCCAACAAGAAATTGACAGGTCTCTGCTTAAGAACCTCTATGAAGACCCCATTTCTTCCCAAAGCACTCAGCTCTTCAACAATTCTAATTGTTGGAATTTTTTCCCTCACACTGAACCAACACTCTCTTTCTATAACTTCCACCTGAGTATTGTTCTTAATTCTTATCTAAATTTAAGGCCACAAATGACAACTCTATGTCCTCTTCCCCCTAATAACCCTTCCAATACTTGAACATTAGCCATACACAGTGATTGTGTTGTCTCAAATTTAGCAATTATGCTGTCATTAAAATGATTTTACAATCTCTATTGTACAATCTCTATTATCACTGAGGGCTCTGAGACTGAATTGGGAAGTCTGAACATCCCATATGGGGAAGCACAACCTACTTCCCCCTATTTCAGCAAACCATATGAGAAAAACTTAAAGAATGTGATCATGATTGCATAAAAACTTTTGAGGGCAAGTATTTCTTTTTTGTTGTTTGTTGTATCCTCAAATATGCCTAGCATAGTACCTGGTGTAGAACTGGTGCTTAATAAATGCTTATTAAATGAATGAATTAATAAATAATAATGATGTAGCAGTTTCCTCTGTTATCATCCCCTCTTTAATCTTCAGTCTTTATTAGGTCCTTTCTTGGTGTCTATAATCATAAACATCTCTCTACATCTTAAAAATGGCATCTTCAATGGATCTTACTACCCTTGCTAATTATTGTCCTATATCTCTTATCCCTATCTTGTCTAAACTTGAGAAAGCTGTCTACATGAAGAGCTTTCATTTCTTAGTCTATCACTCTTGTAATCCTAAACATTTTTAATTTTGACCTCATCATTCAGCTGAAACTGCCTTCTCTCACTGATTTCTTAGTTGACAAATCTAATTGCATTTTCTAAATCCTCATCCTTCTTGATCTCTCCATGGACTTTAATGAAGTAAGAAAGGAACTTTCAGCCAAGATGAAGTACAGTGGGCATGCTGAAGACACCTGGAGTCATCAAAAATATACACAATAAAATCATAGGTATGCTATGTTATAATAAAAGGTTTAGTAAAATAATACCAGTGTCTCATATAATATTCAAGAAGAAATGGTCATAGAGTGAATTTTCAAAAAAAGTCTTTTGGGGCATAAATCCAACTAATTAACAAACTATACAAATATAGGGTGATTGAAAAAGAATGTTTTCTATAACAATAATCAATGAATGCATTCTCTGATAATATTTGGCAGAGGGTATAGAACATTTCAGGACCAGAACATAATACTTTATTCTGCAGCCATTGACATAGGAGGATGAATATTGCTAACCAAGAATACCCTTAAGGAGAGGTGTCAAATACCACCATTGCAGAATAGGCTTGAGAAAACTGTTGAAAACCTGCAGAGGGACACCAGAAGATTATAATATCTAGTCTGTATAAACAGCAAAAATGAATACCATATTGTTTGATTAAAAGTGCCCAACAAGAATCTGGAGAAGAAAAACATATCAGAAAGCCTTGATATCCTAAATCAATAATTGAAAGTGAAAGTCAAAAAGTTAAGGATGATACAATCAATGTAGCAGAAATAAAATAATCTAGCACTAATTAAAACTTTCATTATATGTAAGAAGACAAGAAATTAGAGAAGCTTAGAGAACCCCACAAGCTGTAAAAAAAATTCCTAGATGTCTACATTGTTTAAAAAAATGCCCCAACAACAAAAATCCAAGTTGGATCAAGTGAAAAGACTGAAAGCATATATATGATTCATGTGATGAATGACGATTTTAATATCAAGAGTGGTAAATGAAATTGTTTCTTCTGGCTGTAATTTGAAATTGTAGCTTCTTTGCAAATCTGGAAAAAGGTAAGTCTTAATAAGATACATAATTATTGGCCCAGATATTTCATAGTGCTATGTTAATTACTAGAAAAGGATTGTTCCAGCTTCTTCTCTGATGCCAGCCTGTTCCCATTTTTTTTAACAAAAGGCATCACATAGCTATTATCATAAGAATACCAAAGATACCTCCAATATAAATCGATTTCATACTTATTTGTGTACTTTATACCCCTTTGCATTTCTCAAAAGAATTATTGACTAATATTCTGAAGTCCAAATTAAGTTTCATAATGAAGAGGACACACCGACAGAGAGTAATACTTGCTTAATACCAGATGTAGTCTTATTTTTAGTAATATTTTAAAGTAGTTAAATGGAGAAAAGTGGATGTATATGATATCCAAACAAAAACCTGTATAAAACTAATGAGACAGAACGTTTCACCCCAAGGCAGCTAGAGAAATTTTAATCCTCCTTCAAAAAAGGGGTGGTGGTAGATAGACTTTCTTAAAGTACATGGTGACCAGGATAATATTTTGTAGAAATATTTTTCAGGGGGCAACTAGCTGGTGCAGTGAATTGAGCACCAACCCTGAAGTCAGGAGAACCTGAGTTCAAATGTGGCCTCAGACACTTAACATTTACTAGCTGTGTGACCTTGGGCAAGTCGCTTAACCCCAATTGCCCTGCCTTCCCCCCTCCAAAAAGGAAAAAAAAAAAGAAATATTTTTCAGAACAAATCTCATTTTAACATAGCAGCAGTAAAGGCTGATAACTATTAACACATGACAGGACTTATTGAACATAGATTTAAAAAGCCTACTAAACAATTAGAACTTTAGTGGAATCTCAAGGCACTTCTAGCTACATGCAAATGAACTTAACTAACAATGTATCTATAAAGAAGCTTCAAACCAATGGCCAAGTCAATGTGAATTTGTTTATAGAGACAGAAGGTTTGGTAACAGTGATTCAGGGTCATGTAATTACAACCAGCTATATTACAAAAAGATATTTAAAACATGTCAACCTAAGGGGCTTAAAGAGTATAGAGTTATTGAATGATACAGATTATGCAATGAGATGCTGGAAACTGCAATGCATTATATCAAGTTGCAAAGATTTAGCATCTACTGGACAGATAGAAGACACTCAGTTTACTACAGTTATATGTTTGGCTGTCCGTTTCCTTTATAATCTAAAAACCAACAAATAGTCATGTTATAAATGCAAACCACAAAACATGCTTCAGAATTCAACAAACTGTAGAATGAAAGGAGCCAGAGAATCATTAACATAAGCACTGTGGTTCACAACTAACAAGGAATAACAATGATTCATAAAAATGACAAAGACTTAAATGAACTGACACAGCATCAAGTGAGCAGGAACAAGATAATAATGTATACTTTAATATCAATATATAAAATGAACAATTTTGAAGACATAAACTGTTGAAGAATAAAATAAGCAGAAACAGATGTAAAATTTATTCAATAACAACAGTGGTATAAAGAAAAGCAACTTTGAAAATTATAAGAACTATGATCGTGCAATGACCATTCATGAGTGTAGAGGACTGATAAGGAACCATACTACCCATAACAGATAGACATGTGAAGGACTTGGATTACAAAATTGTACAACCATATACACATACATACGTATATGTGTGTATATTTGTATGTATGTATGTATGCATATATTTGTAGAAAGCCTTTGAGGGAAATTGTTTTTCTTGGCTAAATATATTTGTTACAAGGAATTTCTTTTTGTTTTTCTTTTTCCCACAATGGAGTAAAAGTGACAGAAAAATAAATTTCTGCTAACTGTTGTAAAATAAGAGATGTGCAATGGGGCTACATATATGGAATCTTGCATTACTTTCAGATGAAGTCACTATATTATTAGTTTTACTTAATTGTTTTATGTTGTTAGAAGAGCCTTTTCATTAGAGTATAAGTAATCTGTAAATGTTTCTAATATAAAATCAAAACATCAATAAATGAAGGAACGAATAAAAACAAAGTTCCTATAAAAATACAATTAACATTTGGAAAGTAAGATTTATCATGAATTAGAAGCAATCCACTCAAGGCTTATTTGATACTGAGTAAAGTGAGCAGAACCAAGAGAACACTGTACACAGTACAGCAACATTGTGCAATGATCAACTTTGATAGACTTCATGTTTCTCAGCAATATAATGATCTAAGAAAATTCCAAAAGACTCATGATGGAAAATGCTATCCACACACAGAGAAAGAACTACGGAATCTGAATGCAGATCAAAGCATTCCGTTTTCACTTTTTTTTCCTTGTGATTTTCCCCTTTTGTTCTGATTTTCCTTTCACAATATGACTAGTGTGGAAATTTAATATTATTGTAAATATATTACTTATATCAGATTGCTTGCCATCTCAGGGAGGGAGGAAGGAAAAAAATGGAATTAAAATCTTATAAAAGTGAATGGTGAAAACTATCTTTACATGTGACTGGACAAAATGAAATACTATTAAGTGTGGGGGGGGGAGGGAAGAAGCAATTTGCTTTATCTACCTCTGCACTTGTAATTAGATTGTACTGACATTCCGTATATCCAATAGAGGAAACAATGTTATGATAAGACCGATATTTGCTGTGGACTTCCCCTACCACCCACTAGGGATTGTTATCCCAGAAAAGTGATGAAGCTGTCCCTGGGAACTAATTGGCCTCTACCTTTCTTGACTCAGGTTTCTGGTCACCTAAGAATGTAAAAATCCTACTCATGTGGAGTTGAAGTCAGTTCAGTGTGTTAGAGGTCTGAATACCATGCAAGTCACCAAGCTCTATGCTGATAAAAAGACACGTTTTCTTATGTAGATGAAAAGGGAAATATATATAGCAGTTAAGTTGACTGTTCAATGACATGATTGTCTCATTTCATCCCCAAATCAAATATGAGCTAACAGGGTGCAAGAATGAGGTCTGTCTCTACATGTGACTTAGTCAATAATTGGAACAAAATGACCTCCTGACACATTTTTTTTCGGTGATCAGATGACCAGACACTGAATGAATGGTGGCAACTGATGGAAGACCCTATCTGATCATGTGTGGGGATTCATTATAATGGAAGAAGGTTCACATGGAGTAATTAGTATGGATGAGTGAGGAGCCTATCTGGGAGGTTCATTGTCCAGTGGTTCTGGTTCTGCTGCTTCCCATGGAGAGGAGAACCATGAGGCAGGAGAATTAGAACAGAAGAAAATGCCTTGGAAATACCACTGGTGGTTAATAATTACAATAATAACAACAATAATATAACCTTGGAATTATCTTATTACTCGTCCAAAGAGGGAGCATACAGTGGATAGGTCTTCACAAGAAAGGAATTGTGTAAATAAGTTCATATGGAATCTTTATGAATCACTGTAGAAAATGACTTCTGAGAGTAGAGTTGAATGGAGCTAATGCTGAAATACTCTCTGCAGCCGGGTGCCGTTCATTGTTGTAGAATCATCAAAGTGAATGATATCCAGAAAGGGACATTTTTAGGTTCATAAGATAGGAGTTGTTTGAACTTGGCCTCATAAAGATGAATTCTCACCACAGCCCCCTTCTAAATGGGTAACTAGAAGTGAGGGAGTGAAGTTTCTAAAGGAAATGGTTTAGTAGATTGGATTTATGTGACCCTACCACAGACTTCTCTATCCTAGCCCATCCTGCCTTAGGGACAATTAGATTTTTCCTTTTTTATGGAGCTCTACCAGAATGGTTTCATACTTTAAATATGCGGTCTCTCCCAAAATATATGTAACCCTTGGCTCTGAGACTCTCTCTCTGTCTCTCTGTCTCTCTGTCTCTCTGTCTGTCTGTCTGTCTCTCTCTCTCTCTCTGTCTCTCTCTCTGTAATAGACTTAAGTCATCATTTGTTAACCGTTCAATAATTTATGAGTATTTCTTTTGTCCTTAAAACAAATCCAAACAGGATGCTAATGTCAGGCCCACCCTGGAAAAGTGTATATACGGCACTGTGAGGAAATTGTGCCAAAATAAACACTATAGGGTACTGCCAAGACCTGGCATCTTTCTTGATAATTGTCTCCTTAAAACTCGGAATTCTACTTTAGTACATTCATGGGAGTTCAGAGCTGGAATTAACATGACAGGGTAAGAGAGAGACAACACTCAATGCACACCAACTTTCCAGTCTGCTACACACTCAGTTCTTTGGGGATGTAAAATCTTTGAGGATATTTTGATCTTAGCCTCAGCTTACCTGAAAGTTGATCCTCACAAAACAGTGGCATGGTTTTGCTTTAGAGAGAGATATTTAAATGTTATTGTCAGAATATGAATTATTGGGTTTACTCAACTCCTTCCAATTTATTATATTATGGTCAGAAAATGATATATTTAATATTTCTGCATTTGTTTATGTGGTTTTTGTTCCCTAAGAAATGTCGGTTTTTGTCAAATGCTATGCCTGAGATGTAAGTATACTGTATTCCCATTCAGTATTCTCACGACATCTATCATATCTAACTTTTCTAAAATTATGTTAGTTTCCTTAACTTCCTTCTCTTTTATTTTAGGATTAGATAAGAAGGGTAAAAAGGGGTCACTCACTAATATAATTTTAATGTCTATTACTTCCTGCATTTTATTTAACTTTTCATTCAGGAATTTGAAATGCTATACCATTAGGTACATATTTGTTTACTATAGATATTAATTCATTGCCAATGCTATTGTTTAGTCAAATGTAGTTTTCCTGCTCATCCCTTTTAATAAAGTTCATTTTTACTTTTACTTCATCTGAGATCATGCCTGCTACTCCTACCTTTTTTTTTTCACTTTGCCTGGAGCATAACAGATTCAGCTCCAGCTCTTTATTTTAATTTTGTTTCAAATGTGTTTATTATAAACAACTTATTATTGGATTCTGCTTTTTCTGTTTTATGGGTGTATTCATGCCTTTACATTCACAGTTATGATGGCTAACTATGTATTTCTCTCTATCCTGTTCTTTCACACTAATCCTTCTGTTTTTTGTAACGTTTGCTCCTCAAGAGTTTGTTTTGCTTCTAACCTCTGCTTCTGTGAACCTACCCCTCCTTTTTACCTTAATCTCTTTCCCTCCTTCCCTATTGGATAAGATGAATCATGTACCTAACTATATGTTTAAGTATATCCTTCTTTCCTTGAAACAGTTCAGAAGAAAGTGAAGTTCATGTTGGCCTCTCCCCCCTACCCTATTCTCCCATCTGTTGTATAAATTCTTTCTTGCATACATCATTTATGAAATAATTTCCCCATTCTCCCTCTGTCTTTTCTCATCTGCCAGTATATCCCTTTTTCTCACTATTTGTAAGGGTAATGGTAATTTGAAGATCTTTCCTAATCCTTAATAAGCCTAAGGGAATTTGAAGATCTTCCCTGCCACTTTATAGGCTGAATGTAATCACATGGAGCCTGTGGTGGGAGGAATTTGCTGAACAGGTGGAACAGGACAGGTGGAGCAGAGTTCAGAGGAAGCTGGGAGTCAGAGCAGTTAGAATGGAGGGAGGAGAGAGGACACAGGCAAGCAGACACCTAGTATTGTGAGTGTTTGTTTATGGGAAGGCTTTGGGATGGTGTTGCTTCCTGCAGTGATAAGGTATATTAACTTCTTTGTTGCTATGATGGATTTGGTTTTCTGGTGTTGGGACTAGGCTTTCTGGTGTTGGGATTTGGCTTTCTGGTGTCTGAATAAATATTTTTCTTCTGTCTTCTATGTGGAGAATCTCTCATATTTTGCAATTGAGAACTATGCCAGCATATTCATAGTTGCCATCAGTGTTGTAAATATGGTTTTGGGGCTACACCATTGCATTCTTCTTTTTAGATAATTCCAACATATTAGACTCACTCTCATGTCCTCTTAGTAGACTGTTGATAAAGTTTGGAGGGATTACATTTATCATCTTCCCATAAAAGAATGTAAACCGTCTAACCTTGTTTATTTCCTTATGATTTCTCATTCATGCTTACCTTGTGTTAATATGATCTATTTTATAATTTTCTAGAAGGACTTACTACCTCTTTACAGTACTTAGGACAATGATTTTTAACAAATCTTTCCTCAACAGGTGCTTTTGGATGAAGATTTGATGAAAGAGTTATGCCTGGTTTGGGGTTTTTTTGTTGTTGTTTTTTGTTTTGTTTTTTAATGGCTAGGTGCAAACAGAGAATAGACTGAAGATCTGCAACAATCAAGGGAAATAAGGTGGCTTGAAGCAACCAAGGGAAGGGTTTTGCTATTTAGGTATAATTCATAAATGCAACAGAGAAAAACATTGAAAGCCCTAAAAGATACAGTTTACATGTTTGGGGCAATAGACAGGAGAAGAGGAAGGGAGAAAAGGAATAAGCATGTATATAGTGGCTACTATGTGCCAAGCATTGTGTTAAGGTCTTTTTACAAATAATATCTCATTTGATAATCACAACAACCCTGAGGTATTTGTGCCATTAGTATCTCAATTTTATATCTGAGGAAAGCTGAGGTTAAATACCCTGCCCAGGGTTTCACAGCTAGTAAGTATTTGAGGCCAGATTTGGACTGAGGTTTTCTTGATCCCTAGGCCCAACACTCTATCCATTGAGCTGCCTCAAGAGGACAGAATATTGGCAGTTATATTAAGTTTTTGTATCTTCAGAGTAGTGCCAATATTACTAAAAATCACAATTTGAGGAGAGATCTGTTTGCTACTCTCCTGGACTGCAAGCTGCAAGTTCTGGCCCAAGTAGGAATCTATTGGTTTGTATGTGGTCGAGTTTCCATAGATTGCTGCACACTGGAAATTTTTGTAGATTCAGAGTGACTGAACTTTCTGGCTCCTCCTTGGAATACCCCTGGATCCTACTCAGTAACCTCTCTCCTGAGAGTAGGTGTGCAGGTTCTGTAGAACCAGTTAATCAATCAACAATTATTTATTAAGCACCCATTATGTGTCAGGCCCTGAGTTAACCACTGGGGGTGCAAATACTATGAAACAATCCCTATTCAAAAGGAACTTACATTGGAATGGTGTAGAAAGCAATTATAATTCTAACTCAATAAATAAATAACTAACTTAATAAATAAAAAGATCGTTAAAGACAAAATAGTTTGAGAGGAAGGGCGCAAGACATTGTGAAGATCAAGAAAAGCATCATATAGAATGTAGTGCTTAAGCCAGATCTTACACTTAAGAATTGTTTAATGCAATTAATCAGAATCAGGTTGCCTTTTAGAATTATTTCAATTTATATGTTAGTAATCCTTGTGTTTGTTTTATAATTCTACTTTCTTTATTCTGCATGATTTCAAATGTCTTCACGTTTCTCTGATTTCTTCACTTTATTTCATTTCTTATGATGATCTTTCAATACATTCATGTACCACGGTATGTTTATCCATACCTCAATCAATGGTGATCCACTTGCCAATTTTTATTACCACAAAAGTTCTGCTGCAAATATTTGATATCTTTGGAATCTTTGTTTTAGGCATTGATCTCCTAGAACTATATGGCAACAGCGGGATCTCTAAATTAAGGGGTATAAACAGTTTAGTGACTTTTTCTCAAGATTTTAAATTGTTTTACAAAATGGTTATGTCAGGTCATAGCTCTACCAACCTTGTGTTAGGATGACTGTCTTCTTATAAACCTTTTAATATTAACTATATCCATTTTCATGCCATGATTTTTATGGTAGTTTTTTGCAAATGTTTATAATGAGCACAGAGAGATGACCACATCTCACATGAAATGATATTTCTCTTCATCTTTAGATGTATGATAAAACCATCTTTTACAACCCTTTTGTTTCTCCAGGGAGGACCTGTGAGTTATCCTTCTATTTAACTGTAATTTACTTTTAAAAAGCTTGTGACTTCACTTGTAGCCAAAATATCAAGATTGATATGACTTAGTTCCTTCAGCGGTATGTATTGCTTGTAGTGCAAAGATCTTACCTTTAGAGCATTAATACCCAAATTATTATTTAAGGATAGACTAAAAACTCTGCTTCTTAGCACTCTCTGTGTAATTTTCTGAAAATCTGCCACTAGCATTGCCAAAGTGAAAGTGAAGCTGTGCTGACCTAAATGTCAGTGGGCAGCTGGCCTTACCCTTTCCGGGTCTTTGGTGCACATCCGGACCTAACCAGCACGTTCAACAAAGCAGAGTCAAAAGCCAGAACAGTGAGGGATCAGCAGACAGCTTTATTTTTCTCCATTTTTTTACCCCCGCCACTTCTCCTCTTTTATCCCCCTTCCTGAGCCCTTAGACAAATCATCTGCCTCCCTTGTAATCACCTCTGAAACCACGAGGGTTGGGTAAACATATATAGGAAGGATGGAGCTCATGTCCCTGGAATAGAGCATATCAACACAACATCTGTGTTGTGAAATGCAGAATACAGGACACACTGACCCAGAAGCGCAATTTTGCCGCTCATGACTCTGTGTTTCTGGTGTTTATGTCCATCTGCATTCTCAGCATATTCTGGCGCTCATATCCCTGGGCAGAACTACACGTACCTTTCCCCCATCATGAAGCTACATTTTATTTCTTTGTTTTATGTGCATTTCCCCATACACAATGTAAAACATCTTTCCTTCACTTACTTTTTAAGCCTTCCTACACATAGCTGCCAAAATAGTCTTGATGAAGTATAAGTATCTCACTCCAATATCCAAGAAACTTCAGTGGTTCTCTAGTGGCCCTGGGATAAAATATAAAGTCTGTAACTTCTCATTTTGGGGGAAATAAATTTTTATTCCTGTTGTTTGCTTTCATACTCCTTAGATTTCCTCTCTCCCTCCCCCCCCACCATCTCTCTCTCTGTCTCTCTCTTTCTTCTCCTTTTTGTTGCCAGAGAAGAATCTCTTATAATACAGATTAAGAAAGAAAGAAGGTAGAGAAGGGAGGAGGGAAGGAGGGAAAACAAAAGAAAGAAGCAAAAGGAGAAAAAAGAGAAAGGAAGGGAGAGGAAAAGAGAAAAAAAGAAACCAAAAGAAAAACAATGAAACAAAAGAAGAAAAAAGAAAGATAAAAGAGAGAAAAGGAAGGAAGGAAAGAAAAGAATGAGAAGAAAGAATGAAATGAAATAAGAGGAAGAAGAGAACAAATTATAATAAAGCTGTTCAACATTGTGAACAAGGCTAATATTTTGTGCTATGTTCCTTTCCCACGGACCACAACTTTTGTAAAATATGAGTCAGGAGAGGAAATCTTCTCATTCATGTATTCGTTTTGACCAATCAGCTTGGTCAAAGGTGTTTTTCATTTAGGCTATTTAAGAATAGCCTAAAAACTCTGCTTCTTAGCACTCTCTGTGTAATTTTCTGAAAAATCTGCCACTGGCATTGGCAAAGTGAAAGTGAAGCTGTGCTGACCTAAATGTCAGTGGGCAGCCAGCCTTGCCATTTCCGGGTATTTGGTGCACATCCGGACCTAACCAGAACGTTCAACAAAGCAGAGTCAGAAGCCAGAAGAGTGAGGGATCAGCAGACAGCTTTATTTTTCTCCATTTTTTTACCCCCGCCACTTCTCCTCTTTTATCCCCCTTACTGAGCACCTTAGACAAATCATCTGCCTCCCTTGTAATCGCCTCTGACTCCACAAGGGTTGCGTAAACATGTGTAGGAAGGATGGAGCTCATGTCCCTGGAATAGAGCATATCAACAGAACATCTGGGTTGTGAAATGCTGAATAAAACAGGACACGCTGACACAGAAGCACAACTTTGCTGGTCATGACTCTGTGTTTATGGTGTTTATGTCCATCTGCATTCTCAGCATATTCTGGCACTCATGTTCCCGGGCAGAATTACCGTACCTTTCCCCCATCATGAAGCTACATTTTCTTTCTTTGTTTTATGTGCATTTCCCCATACACAATGTAAAACATCTTTCCTTCACTTACTTTTTAAGACTTCCTACACACAGCTGCCAAAATAGTCTTGATGAAGTATAAGTATCTCACTCCAATGTCCCAGAAACTTCGTTGGTTCTCTAGTGGCCCTGGGATAAAATATAAAGTCTGTAACTTCTGATTTGGGGGGAAATAAATCTTTATTCCTGTTGTTTGCTTTTCTACTCTTTAGATTTCCTCTCTCCCTCCCTGCCACCCAACATCTCTCGCTGTATGTCTCTCTCTTTCTTCTCCTTTTTATTCCCAGAGAAGAATCTCTTACAAAACACATTGAGGAAGAAGAAAGGCAGAGAAGAGAGGAGGGAAGGAAGGAAAAGGAAAGAAAGAAATGAAAGGAGAAAAAAGAGAAAGGATGGGAGAGGAAAAGAGAAAAAAAGAAACAAAAAGAAAAACAATGAAAGAAAAGAAGGGAACAGAAAGATAAAAGAGAGAAAAGGAAGGAGGGAAAGAAAAGAATGAGAAGAAATAATGAAATGAGGAAATAAGAGGAAGAAGACAAAATATTATGATAAAACTCTTCAACATTGTGAACAAGACTAATATTTTGTGCAATGTTCCTTTCCCACAGACCTCCACTTTTCTAAAATATGAATCAGGAGAGGAAATCTTCTCATTCATGTATTCATTTTGACCAATCAGCTTGGTCAAAAGTGTGTGACATTTAGGCTATTTAAGAATAGCCTAAAAACTCTGCTTCTTTGCACTCTGTGTAATTTTCTGAAAATCTGCCACTAGCATTGGCAAAGTGAAAGTGAAGCTGTGCTGACCTAAATGTCAGTGGGCAGCCAGCCTTGCCCTTTCCGGGTCTTTGGTGCACATCCGGACCTAACCAGCGCGTTCAACAAAGCAGAGTCAAAAGCCAGAACAGTGAGGGATCAGCAGACAGCTTTATTTTTCTCCATTTTTTGCCCCCGCCACTTCTCTTCTTTTATCCCCCTTACTGAGCACCTTAGACAAATCGTCTGCCTCCCTTGTAATCGCCTCTGACTCCACAAGGGTTGCGTAAACATGTGTAGGAAGGATGGATCTCATGTCCCTGGAATAGAGCATATCAACAGAACATCTGGGTTGTGAAATGCAGAATAAAACAGGACACACTGACCCAGAAGCACAACTTTGCCGCTCATGACTCTGTGTTTATGGTGTTTATGTCCATCTGCATTCTCAGCATATTCTGGCGCTCATGTTCCTGGGTAGAACTACACATACCTTTCCCCCATCATGAAGCTACATTTTCTTTCTTTGTTTTATGTGCATTTCCCCATACACAATGTAAAACATCTTTCCTTCACTTACTTTGTAAGACTTCCTACACTTAGCTGCCAAAATGGTCTGGATGAAGTATAAATGTCTCACTCCAATGTCCAAGAAACTTCACGGGTTCTCTAGTGGCCCTGGGATAAAATATAAAGTCTGTAACTTCTGATTTGGGGGGAAATAAATTTTTATTCCTGTTGCTTGCTTTTGTGCTCCTTTGATTTCCTCTCTCCCTCCCCCCCCCACCATCTCTCTCTCTCTATCTCTCTCTTTCTTCTCCTTTTTGTTCCCAGAGAAGAATGTTTTATAATACAGATTAAGAAAGAAGGAAGGTAGAGAAGGGAGGAGGGAAGGAGTGAAAAGGACAGAAAGAAGCAAACAGAGAACAATGAGAAAGGAAGGTAGAGGAAAAGAGAAAAAATAAAACAAAAGGAAAATAATGAAAGAAAAGAAGGGAAAAGAAAGACAAAAGAGAGAAAAGGAAGGAAGGAAAGAAAAGAATGAGAAGAAAGAATGAAATGAGGAATTAAGAGGAAGAAGACAAAATATTATGATAAAACTGTTCAACATTGTGAACAAGACTAATATTTTGTGCAATGTTCCTTTCCCACGGATGTCCACTTTTGTAAAATATGAGTCAGGAGAGGAAATCTTCTCATTCATGTATTCATTTTGACCAATCAGCTTGGTCAAAGGTGTTTTTCATTTAGACTATTTAAGAATAGCCTAAAAACTCTGCTTCTTTGCACTCTCTGTGTAATTTTCTGAAAATCTGCCACTGGCATTGCCAAAGTGAACGTGAGGCTGTCCTCACCTAAATGTCAGTGGATAGCCGGCCTTACCCTTTCCGGGTCTTTGGTGCACATCTGGATGTAACTAGGACGAGTCAGAAGCCAGAAGAGTGAGGGATCAGCAGACAGCTTTATTTTTCTCCATTTTTTACCCCCGCCACTTCTCCTCTTTTTTCCCCCTTACTGAGCCCCTTTGACAAATCATCTGCCTTCCTTGCAATTGCCTCTGACTCCACAAGGGTTTGGTAAACATGTGTAGGAAGGATGGAGCTCATGTCCCTGGAATAGAGCATATCAACAGAACATCTGGGTTGTGAAATGCTGAATAAAACAGGACACACTGACCCAGAAGCACAACTTTGCATTTAAAGGTGTTCAGATTTTACCTCCCAGGTAATTTTGCAGCCTTAGTTCCCATCAGTCCCCTTCTTACACTGCATGTGTCAGTCAAATCAATCTCGTTTCCTTTCCTTTCACTTGGCTTTCTCTCTCTCAGACTCTGAGTCTTCTCACCAACTATTCTTGCTGGGAATACATGTCCTTTTCATATCTGCTTCTCAGGATGCTTCAACATCTTCAAAGCTTAACCTAGGTGCTACATCTTATTAGAAGTCTTTACTGATCCCCCTAGTAGCTGTTTGTTTGTCTGTCTCTCTCTTCAAATTATAATCCAATTCTTTCCCAGTCCCTTGAGAGAGGCTACTTTGTTTTGTCTCTTAATTTCCAGTACCTAACATGATGTTTAATATATTCTTGTTGAGCTGAATTGTGATCAGATTTCAAAATTATATATGTTTTAAAATGTTTTTCTTTAAACAAAACTATAATTATCAGTTTGCTGATGCAATCCAAGGCAAAAACAAACATGTCTTCATATCCTTGCCTTTTTGGAATTACACTTGTGGAAGAAATAATTAAAATTCTGCATAGTACATGTTCTGAAATTGAGGTATTGCTTGGTTACAAGGGGGAGAATTAAAAATTGAAATACAGGAAGAACATTATTTTAGCTAAGATTTTTAAAATAAAATCAGGCAAAAATGATTTTTCTGACTTTATTCTCTTTTTTAAGGAAATTCTAAAGTAGTATTAACTTTTCTCCCTGGTATCACTTGTTGAGGTTAGGTTGAAGAGGAACTTCTGAGCCCCAATTTCAGACAAGAGTCTATTTAACCTGGTCTTGGACCAGTTCTCATTACTGCATCCTATACCTAGCAATTTGATTAGACCGAATCAATTCTTCCATTCTTTCTCACTATCCAGTTCAGATTATTAGTTGATCAGAAATCCTTCCCAGAGGTACTCACCGTCTTGGGAAAATATAGAAGGGACACATTTCTCTAAGACCAGTTCTGAATGGGAGATATAAACTCCCACACCTAAATACAATAGGAAGACAGATACCAAGTCTCACAGGAAGGGGAATTATTAGTTTTCATGACCCTATATGAGTTTCTCAAGTGCAAAATTACCCAAAACTGGTCATCTGTAACACTTTTCCTGGGCTAAGCTGAGAAAATTTGCCAGATCAGATCACCAATGCCAGATACTTCTTGTTTTGGGTTCTTATAGGCAAATCTATATGCCTTTGACAAAGCTAATGGTTGGAGGAAACATTTCCAAGTTGTACCATTTAAGTGATTACTCTTCTGAGCACATTCCTACTTTCACTTTCTTTATTTGACAGCCAGCTTTGTCAGTGGTAAGTATGGCTTTCCCCAAGGGCATGTGGTCCTGTTTGCCTCCTGTAAGATATCTGAAGGGGCTAAAGCTTAAAGATACTTCCCTGTTGTCTGCCAGGACATATTTGCATTTCTGACAAATGCTACACTCCTGCCAAACTAGAAAAACTAAGTGAATGATCAAGCCATTATCTGTTTTTCATTAACTCAGTGATTTTCAATATGTGATCCAAGAGGGTCCTCAACTGATTCATGGCATATTCATGTTGATAAATGCCAGTAACTGTATTTCAATTTTCATGTGAACTAAAATTTTACAATAATACCTCATTGTCCCTTCTTCAAAAGCATTATTTTTCTTTAATAATTCTGAAAATGATAGGAAATTGGAGTAGGTAGGAAGTTAACCTCTGTTCAGCTGACATCATCTGGAAGCTGAAAAGTCAGTCAGTAAACAAGCATTTATTAAGCACCTACTATTTACCAGGCATTCTGCTTTACACTAGGGCTGGAAAGAAAGGCCCATAGTAAAAAATAAAACTCAGCCTCTGTCCTTGATAAGCTCACAATCTAGTGGAAGGACAACATTTGAACAAAAACCTATATGCAAATGAGATAATCACAGAAGGAAGGCACTAACATAAGAAAGATTTCTTGCGTAAGGTGAGATTTGAGAAACACTTTGCGAACTACATATTGAAAGAAAAAACAATGGCAGGGCTAAATTTATGAATAGGGAGGTAGAATGGATAGACATTGGATGGTGGATTCCAGATGCAGTAAAAGGCAGTATACTACAATATAACAGAAGTTAGGAAAGATGAGATTTAGTTGTAGCTCTTGGTCTAGCTCCAACTTATTAGATCCTGAATTAAGAAATTTCTGTTTCCAAATCTAACCTTCTACCTTTCACACTCTTTACTCACACTATATAGGCTCTCTGTCTTTCTTATAACTTCTGGCACTTGTATTTCTCAGTATTCTTCTAGATTACTATTACTCCTCCTCCTCTTCCTTCTACTACTACTACTATTACTACTACTATTACTACTACTACTACTACTACTGCTACTACTACTACTACTACTACTACTACTGCTACTACTACTACTACTACTACTTGCTTCTTTGGCATGACTTGCTTCAATATTCCAGCACTTATTTATAGACTACCCATATTAAATCTAGAATTTCTGATTTATATCATACAAGTTGCTAATCTCTAACCTTGGTCTTACTCTTAAGTTACTGGAGAAAGTCATAAAATTATGCTTGGTTCACATATAGTGAGGCAGAATGCTACAGTGGAAAGAATTCTGGATTTGGAATTCAAGGACTTGGGTTTAAGTCCCAGCTCTCTCATTTATTACCTGCATAACCTTCACCAAGTCTTTGGACTTCAATTTCCTCATCTATTAAAAGGAGTTGATCTAGACGATTTTAAAGTTTCCTTCTGGTGCTAAGCCTGCAATTCTATACTATAAATTCATAATATATAAACTTAGTTGAGCCTCCACTGCTGCTTGTCAAAACAAACAAAAAATCCACAAACAAACAAAAACAAAAATCCCTTTACTATGCTGGACCTCACTGAGAACACAGCAAATTTTCAATCCTTCTTTCCTCTTACTGGTTTTTTAATTATCTCACTTCTTACAGTGACTTTTCTAAATCCCATTATCAGTCTCCCAAATCCAACCCTTTTAACTTGCCACATTCATGTCATTTCAGTTCCAAATCCACTGGTAAGATTGAGACTAGCTGATAATATCTTTTTAAAATCCTCTACTCCATAAAACTCAGCATTATCAACCATTGTCTTCTTCTCCCTTGATTCAAAGGTAGAGATAGGCTTCCACTTTACTAAAATTAACATCTCTATTTGTGCACTTGATCCTACCCCTCTGCAAACTCTTCCAGGGCTATATTCCAACAGTCCTTCCCTCTTCCATGGAGGTTAAATCTCTTCCTCTGCAATGACTCCTTTTGATCTTTCTATAAATAGGATCCATTTTCTCTCTCACATAGATTATCCCTATAGTCTCCTAATTGGTCTCTCTGGTTCAAGTCACTCCTCACTCCAAATAACCTCCATAAAGTTGCAAAAGAGATTTTTTTTTTCTAAACTAAAGGTCTGACCAAGTCACCCTCTATTCAATAAACTTCGATGGGTCCAATATACCTCTAGGATCGAATATAAAACTCTCCTATTTGACATTTTAAAATCTTCACAATCTGGCTTCTTCCTAACCTTCTGTCTTTTTATACACTACTCCTTACACATTTTATGCATGCTGTGATTGATCTACATTGGCTTATTTGCTGATCCTCACACATGATGCTCCATCTTCCATTTTTGTGCCTTTCTACTGGTTGTCTTCATGTCTGAAATACTTTTCCTTCCTACCTCTAGCTCTTGGTCCTTGGCTTTCCTCAAGACTCAACTCAAATATCACCTTCTCCTTAAGTCTTTTCCTGGTTTCCCAGCAATTAGTTCCATCCACTCTAGAGTTACTTTGTGTCTACTTTGTATATATCTAATAAATATTTATATGTGTAAATATTGTCTTCTAGATTAGCATGTAAACTCCATGAGGTTACAGACTATTTTACTTTATCTTTGTATTCACAGTTTCTAGCTTCAGTCCCTGACACATGGTAGCAGTTTAATAATTGTTGGTTGATTGTGTTTGCATTAAGTCCATTAAGCACAAATTCAATTTAGAATAAAATTCTATAATGTACTATTGAAGGGATAGTCTGAAGATATAGAAAAGGAAGTAGTGATCACTAAAATCCAACAGGGTTTTATGAAGAACAGAATATACTTGACTCACTTCATTCCATTTTTTTTTACAAGGTAACCATAGATTTGGTGATGAAAATCAAAACAAATGAAATAAGATATATAAAGCACTTTGCAAATTTTAAAGTAGATGTTAGCTATTAATTTGGTTAATAACATAGGAGAGGAAGAAATATCAGATTTCAGGGGAAAGATCTAAAGCAGTGGTTCTCAACCTTCCTAATGCTACGACCCTTTAATATAGTTCCTAATGTTGTGGTGACCCCCAGCCATAAAATTATTTTCGTTGCTACTTCATAACTGTAATTTTGCTACTGTTATGAATCGTAATGTAAAAATCTGATATGCAGGATGTATTTTCATGTTACAAATTGAACACAACCCACAGGTTGAGAACCGCTGAATTCTAGAGGTATTCAGGGACTAAAGGTCAAAATAAGTTCAATGTTACCTAGAAGCAGTGGTATGCCAAACCTGGCTCAAACTAAGCAAGGGCCAATTGTTTAATTTTCAGCGAGCATTTGTAATTCTAATTGTCAGATCAGTGACAAATCAAAGCTTGATTGATTGTTTCGTTAATTATCTAGAATTAAGAAAATGGTGAAGAAAAATGTTAATAATGTAGACTAAGTATTTTTTTGAGAATCTTGTTATTTTCCAGCACACCATTGGATAGAAGTAAAACAATCATAACAAGAATAAATTCAGTAGACCATGTAATTCTGTGGCATGCTTAGATTTCAGCAAAACATTTATCAAAGCATTTCCCATTTTCTTTGTGAATAAGCTAGTGAAGCAAAGGCTAACAGTTTAGTTTGGACAGTAGCTTAGAAAGATTAAGAACTGGTTGAATGGCTCGACCCAACGAGAAATCTGTCTGTTCAATTTCAACTTAGAAAATCTGTCTCTGGTGAAATGTCCCAGGGATCTGTACTTGATCCTGCACTATTTAATATTTTTATGTTGACTATAAAATAGACAAGATAGCATGTTTGTCAAATTGGCAGATAACACAAAGCTGGGCAGGTAAGTTAATAGATTAGATTAATAAAGAACTTGGTAGGATAGAATGAAGAGCGAAATATAATGAGATAAAGTTACTAAAATCGGTATAAAATTCTACACCTGGATTTAAAAATCAATTTTACAAATGTAAATGGGAGGGCAGTGTCCTCACTTGGAGGGTTTTAAGGACCTATGAGCATCAAATGAGTCAACATTATGACAATAGCAGCTGAAAGGAAAGTAGGATCTTAGGTTATGCAAGAGTCAAAGGGTTCATACTCTCTCTTTGTCAGACCACAAATAATTACTACTATTTGCAATATTAAAAGATCATTATGTTTGCTCATATAATAAGGCTAACACATTTGAAATTTAATAGGTTCCCAAAGTATAAAAGATTTAAGTTGGAAGAGGCCTTACAGATTATTTTTTCTTATTTTACATATGAGGACACTGAGAGAGCAACATAGCATAGCTGGTTGCCAATGAACCTGAGACTAGGACCTAGGATCTTAGACTCTCGGGCCAATGAACTTCCAACTTATTAGACAAAGCTGGCTTGTTATTTCAAACCATTTCTAGAACCATTTTCTTACTACTTGCAGGGCATGAGTGAAATGACCAAAATGCATGTATGTTATTATAAATCCACTTTGCCTATGTTGCTTTCAAGCTGCTAGTCCCCACCCACTCACCAATCACTCTTTCCATAAGGTGACTCTAGAGCAGCGGTTCTCAACCTGTGGGTCGCAAACTTTTGGGGGTTGAACGACTCTTTCACAGGGGTCACAGGGGTTGCCTAAGACCATGGGAAAACACATATTTCCCATGGTCTTAGGAACCAAAACACCACTCCTCTGTCTGTCTCCAGGTGGGTCAGCCCACATGCAGATGCACCCACATATGAATATTAAAGGGTTAAAGGCATTAAGAAGGTTGAGAACCACTGCTCTAGAGGATATGAATTACCCCTGTTAGTACAATCTAACATGCATCAGGATTCTGATCTTACTATGCAAGAATACTGTAAGGAAAGGTATCAGAATTCATAGTTGACCAATTAGCACTAACTACCATGATTGGTACTGTCTGAAAGGCCAGGGAATGTAGATTTCACCCTTCCCTGAAGGTTCACTGGTATCCTTAATGGTACAGTTTTAGGGGTTTCTAGGTTTTGTGTTAGAGAAAGAAATGGCAAACCACTCCTGTATCTTTGCCAAGAAAACTCCAGATGGGGTCACAAAAAGCTAGACCTGGCTAAAAATGATTGAACAACAAGAAAGAGCCTTTTTTAAAACTTGTCTTTTTAAAAATTTATTTTCTTTTTAATTTATGAAATAAACAAGCATTTCCATGACATAAAAAAAGATGATTGCACGTGAAATTACAAATCTATTATGTACAACTTGCTATTCTTTGTAAATATTTAATAAGGTGAACATGTAACTTTTTTTTCTTTTTTCTCCCTCCACGTAGATAGCTACCATTAGGCACAAATGTATACACACACATACATGCACATACACATATATACAAAAATAATGTAAAATCATTCTATACATACTTCTATTTATCAGTTCTTTCCCTGAACGCAGATAGTGTCTTCCTTCATATGTCCTTTGTAGTTAATTTGGGTATTCATAGTTGTCAAAATGACTTAGTCACTCAAAGTCATTCTTAAAACAAAATTGCTTTTACTATATACAATGTCTATTGGTTCTGTTCATTTCACTCTTTGTTATTTCATGAAAGTCTATCCATGTTTTTCTAAAATCAATGAGCTTTTCTTGTAGCAGCATTTCTTATAGCACAGTAATATTCCATCACAATCATGTACCACAACTTGTTTAGCCATTCTCCAGCTGATGGGCATCCCCTTAATTTCCAGTTCTTTGCCACCACAAAGAGTGCTGTTATAAATATTTTAGAACATACAGGTTCCTTCCCTTTTCCCCTATCATCTTTGTAAATAGATATAGTAGTGGTATTAATAATTCCAGATTGCTCTCCAAAATGGTTGGATCAGTTCACAGTTCTACCAACAGTGAATTTGTGTCCTGGTTTTTCCACATTCACTCAGACATTTGTTGCTTTCCCCTTCACTCATTTAAGTCAATGTGACAGGTTTAAAATGACATCTCAAGTTTGTTTTAATTTGCATTTCTCTAATCAATAATGATTTAAAGCATATTTATATAACTATAAATTGTTTCAATTTCTTAATTGGAAAACTGACTATTCATATCCTTTGACCATTTATCAATTGGAGAATAAATTCCTATTCTTACAGATTTTACAAAGTTCTTTATATATTTGAGATATAAGACTTTTATCTGGAAAACCATCTAAAAATTTCCCCAGTTTTCCACTTTCCTTTTGATCTTGTTTTATTTGTACAAAACCTGTTTAATTTAATGTAATCAAAATGATGCATTTTATACCTCACACTGCTCCTTATCTCTGTTTATTCACAAATTTTTCAGTTATCCCTAAGTCTGATAGGTAATATATTCCATGTTTGTCAACTTTTCTTGTAATATCTCTCTTTATATTGAAGTCATGTAACCATTTTGACCCTAACTTGATAAATGGTGTAAGATATTGGTTTATCTCTCTCTCTTTCTCTCTCTCTCTCTCTATCTATCCATCTATCTGTCTGTCTATTGGTCAGTCTATCAGTCAGTCTATCTATCTATCTATCTGTCTATCTATCTATTTATTTATCTATTGGTCTGTCTATCTATATCTATCTAGCTATCCATCTCTCTCTCTCTCTTTTTCCGTGTGTGTGTGTGTGTGTGTGTGTGTGTGTGTGTGTGTGTTGGTCTATATCTATCTATACCTATATCTATAGGTATAAATGGATTTTTCCTTAAATTGATCCAAAGCATTTTCTTAAAACCATCAGTAAATGTTATTTGCCCAAATAAGCCCAGATCATACATGTATCTCAGGACAAGCAGAGAGTACTCACCTCTATCAGGCCTAGTACATAGTGCTATAACTAGCACAGGACATGATGGTACCTTGTTTCAGGCAGCCAACATCAGGTGATTTTTCCCCAAAGTGACTCTTAACCATAACATTTTGCCTCCCAATATTCCACAAGTGTGTGGGGTATAATTGCCCTGGGCTTCTTCTCTAACAGGCATATGATCCTTCTCTCCTGGGCTAACATATTCCTCAACTCCTGCTTTGGGCTCAAAATCCCACAAGGCCAAGGTCTGGGACTCCCTGAAGGAAAGATTTCCTCCTCCCAGCCAGAATACATCTGTAGTATGCTCTATGATATCTCTCCCTCTCCCTCCCACTGAATTTGCCCTAGGCGTACTTCTGACTTGTTATTTTTCTTCTACTGCAAAAATACATAATAAGAACAAAAGCTAGCACTTATATGTTATGTTAAGGTAGGAAGGCATCTTACAAATATTATCCCATTCTATCCACACAACAACCCTGGGAGGTAGGTGCTATTGTTTACCTCATGAGGAAAAGAGGCAAGAGAGTTTAGGTGACTTACCTTGTGTCAGAGAGTTAGAAAGTACCTGAAGAAGGATTTCAATTCAGATCTTTCTGACTCCAGGTCCAGAGATCTATTCATTAATCAATAAGCCAATAAACATTTATTAATTACCTATGATGTGCCAGGTACTGTGAGAAATGCTGGATGCACTATCTACATACAAACATTCTGTGTGCTCCAAAATTTACGGGTTCCATGATAGCCACATCTTTGTTCTCAATCATACGACTCCTGTCTTCCTCACATATCTCATTAATTAACAGTCATGCTACATATATTCTCTTTCTTTCTCTTTTCTCCCATCACTACTCAATTTTGTCCTTCAAGGTCCTATCATGAACTCACCCAGGGCATCGTTTATAGTAAAGCCAATCACTAGCAGCTCTCCTGAGGACTGCTGCTGTGAATAACTTTAAGGATTTAATCGCATAGTATAATGAACTCTCTATTTATTTAGCAGTAAACTAAAGCGAAACATTCAAGAAGATATAGCACAACATTCAAAACAATATAACTTAACAACTTTTTACTAAGGTGCCCACATAGTCCTAAACAAAACTCACAATCTCATCAATCAGTTTTGATTACCCAAGTGAGTTCTCCTTTAATGCTTAGGTAGAGGCTGGCTTATGATCATCCTTAAGCTAATCATCCCTAAGTCAATCATCCTTCTCTGGGGGGAACAGAGGGGAAGCAGAGCCAAGATTCCAGCAAAGACACAGGAAAACTTCTTGGCTCCTCCCATAACCACCTCAAATGCCTATTAAATATGGCCCTAACCAAATTTTAGAGCTACAGAACCCACAAAGTGACAGGAGAAACAAATCTCCCACTGAAGGCAGCTTGGCAGGTGGACAAGAAGGGTTCATCACAATGTGCTGGGAGCCTAGCCCAGCCCCACATGAGGCTATGGTTTTAGCCCCAGGGCCAGCAGCAGGGGAGGTTACCAGAATTATCAACCTGTAAATTTCAAAGAAAAAGTGAGAGGTCAGTGTAGAACTCTGTTGGAACTGTGGAGGAAGGAGGAGCAGGTCTGGCTCCTGCCCCTAGAGCTAGAAGTGGTGGAGGTGTGGAACCCTGCAGCCACCTCCACATGGCTGCTTCAGAGCTCCTGCCCTGCAG
>CM053580.1:375092345-375165359 GCA_028627135.1 Pseudochirops cupreus | reverse complement strand
CAAAGATCCTCCTCTCCTCACGCACGCAACTGCTCAGCGCCCAGGCAGCTTGGTCCCAGCAGCTCCTCAGCGTCCAGGCAGCTTGGTCCCAGCAGCTCCTCAGCATCCAGGCAGCTTGGTCCCAGCAGCTCCGGCCCCTGGCAGTTCCTGCCCCAGGCAGTCCTCAGCAGGAGTCCTTAGCAGAGATTCTGCCCTGCTCAAAGCAAAAGGAGTTCGCAACTGCAGCTACTGCCTCTGACGCCGCTTCCAGTCCGCACCGCACGGAGACTAGCTTGGTTCCGGCGTTCCCTTGCTCCACCCCTTCCTGCTACATCAGCAAGCTCAAGGGGCGTGGAAGATCTTCAGATCCCGGTATCGTTACATCTAAATGGCACAGTGGATAAAGCACTGAACTTGGAACCAGGAAGAATTCAAATGGGAACCTTGTGAGTGCAAATCTAGTCTCAATTGTGTGACCTGGGGCAAGTCACTTAACCCTGTTTGCCTCAGTTTCCTCATCTGTAAAATGAAGGAAATGGCAAACCACTCCAGTATCTTTGCCAAGAAAAACCCAAATGGGATCAAGGAAAGTCAGAAAGAACTGAAACGACTGAAGAAACAAGCATCCATCCTTATCAACATTTCTATTTTAAACCTGTACACAGTCATTTTCATTTGTCTCTTTTTTATGATATAATTTGAAATCTGGAAGTAATATTTATTTTTTTAAATTATTTCCCTTGAGAGAGGGATTGTGTTACTATTTTTCTTGACTTTTATAAAATATCCCTTTGGTAGTTTTGTTGGTATATCACTGATTTCCTAAATTATTTTATTCTGACATTTGTTACATATACTATGAACAATGAATATCTAATTATTCAAGTGGTTCTCTGTTTCTTTAAAGAGTGTTTTTATTATATTTATTTGTCTTGAATATGACTTTTGCTAGATTGACTCACAGTTATTTTATATCTTTTGTAGTTATTTTAAATGAGACTTGGCATTATTTTCTCCTGTATTTTATTATTGCTATATATAAATGCTATATATAAATATATAAATGCTTCAGCAAGCCCTTAGTAAGAGCATATTATGTGCCAGGCACTGTTCTAGGTTTTAGGGATACTAAAACAAAAGTGAAACAGTTCCTACCTTCAAGGAGTTTACATTCTAATGGGGAAACAACCACCCTGTGAGGCATACACAAACTATATACATAGTAAATATAGGTTATGTGGAGAAGGAGAGCCATTAGGAAATGGAGGGATTAGGAATGGCCTCATATAAAAGGTGATACTTGAACTGAGCTTTATAATAACTTAGGAGTTTTTTTTTTCTTTTGCTGTTTGGAGGGGAGAAGGAAGGGCAGTTGGGGTTAGGTGACTTGCCCAAGGTCACACGGCTAATAAGTGTTAAGTATCTGATGTCAGATTTCAATTCAGGTCCTCCTGACTCGAGGGCTGGTGCTCTATTCACTGTGCCACCTAGCCACTCCTTATAAGTTAGGAATTCTAAGATGCAGAAGTAAGGAGAGAGTGAATTGCAGGCATGAGTCTGTCCAGAGGCACAGGCACAAGAGACAAGTCATAGATAATCAGCAGCAGGAAGGCAATAGAGTGCATGACTAGTCCATTACTTAGCACAATGCCTGACATATGCATGGTAGGCACTTAAAAAATGTTTATTGAATTGACTATAGAGTACATGAAGAATAATGTATAACAAAACTTGAAAGGTAAATTGGAGGCAAAATGTGAAGGGCTTTAAAAGGCAGGCAGAGGAATTTTATATTTTATTGAAGAGGTAATAGGGAACAATTAAAACTTATTAAGCAGGGGAATAACATGTTCAAACCTGTGCTTTAAAATGATGAATTTGTGGAAAGAAATATCCACATCCAGAGAAAGAACCACAGTCTGAATGCAGATTGAAGCAAACTACTTGCTCTCTCTCATTTGTGTTTTGTTCTGTTTCATTCCTTCTTTCTCATCATTCACTCTATTGGTTATAATTCTTCTTTACAATTTGACTAATGTGTAATGTGAAGGTATTTATAGAACCTCTATCAAATTGAATGCTGCCATGGAGGGGGAGGGAGGATGTAGGGAGTGGGAGAAAATTTGGAAATCAAGGGATTGTGGAACTGAATGTTGCAAACTAAAAGTAAATAAATAAATTTTTAAAAGATGATCAATTTGACAACTGTGTCAGGATGGATCAGAAAGGGGTGAGACTTGAAGTGGAGAAACTCATATTACTCTTGAATAGTTCAGAAAATAAGGATCTTAATTAGAGTAGTGACTGTTTGAGTGGTGAGCAAGGTATGGATATTGAGAAGGGAAGAGAATAAATATTTATAAAGTGTCTACTAAGGTCTAGGCATTGTGCTACATATATTATCTCACCTGATCCTCACAACAACCCTGCAGGACAGGCACATTTTATGGTTGAGTGAATTGAGAAAAATAAATGTTAAATGACTTGCCCAAAGTCATACAGCTAGTATGTATCTAACTAAAGATTTGAGCTCTGGTGGGGTGGCTGGGTGGCACAGTGAATAGAGCACTGGCCCTGGAGTCAGGAGGACCTGAATTCAAATCTCACCTCAGACACTTAACACTAGCTATGTGACCTTGGGCAAGTCATTTAACCTCAATTACCCTCCAAAAAGACAAAAAAGATTAGAGCTCTGGTCTTCCTAATTCCAGGCCCAGGACTCTATCCAATTGCGCTGCTAGCCACCTTAGGAATATGAAAAGATGAAGAAGTAGAGTGGAGATGACTTAGCATCTAAACGACTATGTGAGTCAGAGTGACAAATAGAGGATGACTGAGCTTACGAAGCTAGATAACTAAAAAGATGGTAGTATTTTCTTTTTTATATTTAATTTATATTAAAATGTTACTCAATTATATGTAAACAAAAAATTTAGCATTTTTTCCTTTTTTTTTTTTCACAATTTTGAGTTCCGTATTCCTTTTTCTCTTTTCAGGGCTTCTTGTGTTCATCTTCACGTAACTCTCACCTGTGACTCGAAGAAGCTGTAGCATAGTCAGTGGCCACACCCTGGTGATCATCTTGGTAAAGACTAAATTGAGGGTAATTGACAGACTTCAAACCTATGGGTGAAGTAGGGGGATGTCTACTACAAGCTTGTAAAGAATTTCCCTGATGGAATGGATGGATGAGAACAATTCGCTCTAACAGCCATGAAGGTCCTGTGGAATGCTTCAAGGTTAGTCAGATATCAAAGATGCCAAAGTCCTTGATAATATGCTATGCCATCACCAGTCATCCTGACTTTTATCTTACCACTAGACTTTGATGACTCTGGGAGAGTGAGGCTAATGACTTTGTGCAACTCTGCCTCACTTAAATCCAATTCACATGCAAATCAAGACATCACCCCAAGGTGTCATTATTCCTCTCCAAAAATGAAGGATGACCACCACCAAGAAGCACTCTTCTTGGACCTGGGACTAAAACCAGCTCCCTTGCTTTCCTGAAGCCACAATTGCTATTGTTCTTCTATGTCTTGCAACTGAGACTAGGGTCCCTACTCCACCATGAGCAATCAGAAGCACTCCTCTTCCCCCTGGAACCACCACAAGTCCCCTCTTCCCCTGTGGCCTCAAGTGCTATCACTTTTTTTGGCCCTGGGACTGCAAGAGCTGCATCTGGGCAATGTAACAGGGTCCTGAATCCAGCTCCAACAAAGAATCCTGTACAATCTCCTTGCAACTAGTTGTTTAGCCATATTCCACCCTTCATGGTATGAGAGCTTCTGAAGCTACTCTTACCAGCAATGCAGCCACCTCTAAGGCCTGCTACTGTCTCTGGATGGGGGCATGGCTTATGCTATTTGTCCAAACCAACACTCTGGTGAGACAGACTTTTCCTGCCAACCTTCTAATTTGTCAAGTTGTCTTGGGCTAGAAAAGGTTTTCATCTGAACTTTTGTTGGTTCTACTGCTCCAGAATACAACTTGAGGCATTTGTGGAGTTTATTGGAAGGGAATTTGGGAGAGCTCAGTTGAGGGCTTCTCTACTCAGCTATTTTGGCTGTGCCTCTCCAATGGCAGTGCTTTCAACAGAAACAGGGAAGTTAGGAAGTTAGCACAAGGCTTTCACCTTTCATTTTAAAGTAAGATGTATCTATACCTCTACCATGATGGTGTAGCTTCTACTGAAATTTCTATGGTGCTATTCACACTCACACAACCCATAACATTGTTTCCTTGGGAAAATAAGGTCTTTATTTCTCACCATCTAATGCTAGACCATTTGGCCTGAGCAAATACTTCAAGGGTTCCCAGGTGACAAATATATCTGTTCACCAAATCCTATCCCAACAAGCATGGGGTAATACTTTAGAGGGCATTAATAATTTAAAATCTAACTTTCTTTTTATTTTTACTACAAATAAGAGACCAGTCTCCTTAATTATTTGGTAAATTAAGCAGCTGTGTGCCAAACATCTGTTTTCCCCCCAAATGCAGATTGTTCAATAAACAGATTAGACAGTCCATTTCTACTTAGTGCAAGTTGGTGAGCTGGCTTCATGGAAAAGACAGATTTTTTTCCCCTTTGTTTTTGTAAAAATCTGCAAATAAAGCTGCATTTCTAATCAGTGTACATTCCTTTGGGCTTTTAATGACTACTTACCAGTTATTTATACATTATGTTTCTATGTAAATTTCAAAACTGAAGTGGTACTTAATGCAGATGGGTGAGCAAGTACTGAGAGGTTGGAAAATAGGATTCTGGCTACTTCCTATTCACTTGAGAATTCAAAGAAGTAAAAATAAAAAGTTATGTGGTATAAGTCACTGGAAGAGGAGTCAGGAGCCCATACCTGCTCAAACTAGTGATTCATTGGATAATAAGTGAACCATGGGAAAAATAAAATCAATTAAACCCAATAAATGTTTATTGAGTATATATAACTACATAACCCCAGTGTTCTCAATAGGTTTGTAATCTAGTAAAGCAGTCAAGACAGGCTCATAAAGGAATATAGTTCAATATAGTATATAACGTGTTCCAGTAGATAGGTGCAAACAAAGTTCTATGGGGTTCAGATGGGAGATTGCATCTAGTTTATGGGATAGGAAGAGTAGGAGATATTTCCTTAGGGAGATGACTGTTAGGTTGGGAGGATGGGTAGGATTTTAATAGGTTGAAGTGTGAATAAGGGAAGGGGAAAGGTCATCCCAGGAGGAAGGAACAGAATGAGTAAAGGTATAAAGGAAGAAAAGCAAAAGGAACATTTGGGGAAAAACAAAAGTTTAATTCAATTTGATTCAGTCAGCATTTATTAAGTGCTTACAACATGCAAGACACTGTTCTAGGTGCTAAGAACACAAAAAAAAAGAAGAAAGAAAAAGAAAAACAGTTCCTTTCCTTAAAGAGCCTATATGCATAAATAAGAAAATACAAGGTAATCGAAGGGAGAGACAGATAGACAGACAAACAGAGGCTAAGGGAAATAGAGACAGAGAGAGAGTGATTTTAACAACTAAGAGGGTAAGAAAAGGAAGTGACAAAGGACATAAACTTTGAAAATAGCAAAAAATTCTAAGAGGTAAAGATGAAGATAGAAGGTATTCCAGGCATGGAAGATAGCCAGTATAAAGGCATGAAGAGGAGATAGCAAGTGAATTTCAAGGAAGGACAAACAAATCGATCATGTGAAGGGAAGTATTGTTTTTAAAAAAGTATAGATAGGTAGTCTGGTGCCTGGGGTTAAATTAGACCCCTGAGTACACTATGGGAAAAGTCATAGTCATAGAATCAGAATCTGATGTCTGTCGTTATAGTTGGAAAAGACCTTAGAGATCTTCTTACCCAATCACTTTGTTTTACAAGTTGCAAGAATTCAAGCCCAGAGAAATGAAATAACTTTTCTAGAGAGCTATGGGATCAAAAAACATAGTCAAGTTCCTTTAAATAGGATATATATTAAAGCTGAATATAATGAGACCAAAATTTCTGGATCCCCTCTTTACAGCTCTGTTACATAGATGTGCTCAGGAAATTGTAGCTTCTCATTGGAGTTCAGTTGAATTTGCAACTATTGTTAGCAATACTAGCTATGTGAATGTGTGAGATTTGGTCTAAGAGAACAGTAGGTAGGGGTGTGCAGGGCAGAAAACAGGTGCAGCCACTGTGTTGGCAAATACACCAGGGCTACAATAAGCGAATATACTTAAACAGTGAGGAACATAGGCACATTCTTAGGATTTCTCTTAAAAACAACTGGAGCTGAGTGAACAGAAAACAGAAGAGAGAAGAGCATAATGAAATGTTAGTTATATTGAAGCAATGCAGCCTTCATGGTCTGAGTTCTGCACAGTTCAGAATGGTCTTCTTCCTTCCAGATGTTCTCAGTGTCTGAGAGCATGTGGAGAGACTCATACAAACTCAATATAAGTTAATACATCTTTCTTGCTTAAGCCTTATGGTTCTGATTTCATTAATAGACCAGGTTATCCCATGCCTGATATGACCCTCAGAAACCATTCCTTATTTTTCAGGACATTTATAACAGTAGGCAGAAAACTTGTCAATAATACCAGAGTTGGGGAGGCTAGATGGCGCAGTGAATAGAGCACCGGCCCTGGAGTCAGGAGGACCTGAGTTCAAATTCCGCCTCAGAAACTTAACACACTTACTAGCTATGTAACCTTGGGCAAGTCACTTAAGCCCAATTGCCCTGCCTTACCCCCTCTAAAAATAAATAATAATATTAATATTAATAATAATAATAATACCAGAGTTAAAGTTGATGCCCCCAACCTCCCTCTCCACACAGTAGTGTTAGATGAGATGTTTTAAGCGATACAATGGCTGAAAGAACAGCTATAAAAATTTTTAAGGGAAATAGTATATATGCATCATGACAGAGAAAGCAAGATGGCATGGTGGGTAGACCTTTCAAAAATTCAAACCCCTATCATCAGGTCTACCATAAGAGCTTCCAGATCTAAGATTCTGATCAATCCCTACCAACACCCACATGTGCATCATATATGCCCTTCCTTATCCATGATGCTTTCCACAGTTGGAAACCTGTTACATGAGGTTCTGGAATGATGGTCAATGGTTATAGAATATAGAATGGGATGGGCTGGTGAACAGAGTATTTTGGTTAATTGAGAGTTAGCATGGAGTCCACTTTTCAAAGAAACAAAACAGCGACATTTTAAAAACAACAATTTCATTCAATGTCTCAGAAAGCGGAACCTTACAGATCCACAGTGTCATCATTATGAATATAAATTACGATGGTATGGGACCATTTCAATACTTTAAGAATCAAATTTAATCACTGAAATTTAATAATGTACACTGCAACCAGCTATCAAATCAACTATCAATTTTATCAAATCAATATTGCCACTGCCACTGGAAAGTCTGTGTCAATCTACTGTACTCTGGTTCTACTCACCATTTCTACAGCAGCCTAAAGCAAAATGTCATTCCCTGGCCACCACTCTCCTCTACGTGTTTTCTTCTCTATTAGAGTATAAGTTATGTATATTATAAGTATATAATATATTATATATATTATAAGTATAAGTTAAGGCTTGCTTTTTTTAAAGCCCATCCCCATTCCTTAGCACAATGCTTGACATTCAGTAAGCAAAATGCTTTTGCATTATTCATTCATACAACTTTGTTGATAAATTGCATAGTGGACAGAGCTCTGGGCCAGGAATCAAGGAGACCTGAATTGAAATTCACCCTCTGACATTTATGATGCAACTGTTGACAAGTCACTTAATCTCTCTATGCCTCAGTTTCTTCAAAATGGGGCTGATAATAGGATAATAATAACACTTACCTCCCAGGTTTGTGGTGAGGACCAAATGAAATAATATTTATAAAGCACAGTCCCAGGCACATAGTAGGCACTTAATAAATGTTTGTTTCTTTCATTGATAGTTTTGTAAATTCATAGGATTACCAATCCAGAGTGGAAGTGACCTTGGAGGTCTTCTCAAACTTTGCTCATTTTCCATGAGGCCCAGACAAGTTAGGTGACTTGCCCAAGATGAAAAGAAAAAGTAATAAATGGCAAAGCCTGGATTCATGCTCAGGTGATTTAACTCTAAATTGTGTGCCCTTTCTTTTTTTTTGTACCTTGCTGGTTTTCCATCAAATTTGCCTACTATCTTCTTCCTAAGTCCCTGGGGCAAAATCCCTTCCGCTGCTGTTCATCTCTTTTTCCATCTTCTCTCAGTGACCCAGTTTAGTAGGGGTGCCCATCCTCAGAAGCTTTAGATGCCTTAACAGAGACAGAAGGCCCATAGCTTCTATCCTTCCTTCCCCCCCCCCCCCCCCCACCTCATGCATCACCAACCTAGTAATGAATCTTTCTGATCACAGCTAGGCTGATCCTTGATCAGCCTTTTCCATGTTGATAAGGTCTCCTATAGCTTGAAATCTGCTGGTAGAACCTTCAACAACCCAACATCACACGAGTAGCAGTCCAAGTAGGGAGTCAATCATTGTACAGTAGTACCACAAGAAGCAGACTCCTTCTCTGCTTTACTTGTATTTTTAAAATATTTAGAGAGCGTTGATTATTTCAATGCCCTCCAGCTATTGCTGATTACTTAAGAGAGATGCTCAGAACAATTTTTCCTTCCTTCTGTTCCCAACTTGCAGCTACTCAAGAGTAAAGGTTACCCATTATTTTTCCCACCAATCAAAGCTAAAGGTGTGTTTACCACTAACAGTCAGAAAGAGGGTGTGAACAATTCTAGTTAAACAGTGTTGTCCATGCTTGTCCTTGTCAGACGGTAGCATACTTCACCTTTAGGGTTGATACTAGCAGAAATTTGTGTCTACTGGCAGAACTCAACAGATATATGATTTACTATCTCTTATGCCTCTATTACTGATTGACTGGAATGACACATTTTATTATTGTAGAGATGAAACATTCTCCTTTGTTAGTAGGAAATTCCCTTACCCACATTTTCTATAGGGGATTCACACATAAAATGAGTGAAAAATCCTCAAAAGAACATCTGTTTCTTCTTCTATACTATATGATAATGTCTTCATATTCACACATGGTGATTGTGTGTACTTTGTGTGTTTGCTAGCGACAACAACTGCAAAGCCTATTATAGTCACATTTTACTGTGCATTAAACATCTGGCATCAACAGAAGAAACAAAGAAAAAAACATGATTGTACTGTCAGAGCTAATAATTCAGAAATATTAATCAGCTCTCATAATCGTCTATAGTAACTCATGCATGATTGGCCTGTGTGTATTTTTTTTTTTAACGATTGATGCAACTTTCTGTATTCTCTCACTAGAAATTCTAAAGCACAGATCTTAACCAGGTAGAATGTTCTCACTTGTCTCCACTGATCCTTTACAGCTTCTGTTTCAAAAAGAGTAGGGGAAAAACTTAGCATCATCTTTTTTGAGCCACTGTTGATCACTAGCATGTTGGCATGTCTTTATTCAAAATTAATGTTTCTTAGCCTCGGCCGTGACCTAACAATGATGCTAGGCCTTCCCAAGTGGGAGACTTCCAATCATAGATTCAGATACAAGCTTTTAGAGTTAGTTGGAGCTGGGGAAGAAACAGCAGGTTCAGCACTCAAGGGAAGGACCATCATTATATCACTCTATTAGCGACCACCGCCAAGCAGGAACAGTAACAGGTGACAGGGCAATCTCAGCCCAGCTGTCTCTGGGAAGTCAACTGGAGCTTTCTAAGCCTTATCTGCTCAGGAAAGATTAGAATAAAAATGGCAGAAGTTTCTCAAAGTTTCCCACTTAAGGCCACCCCATATTGCAACCATTTCCAAGTTTCTACATCTGCACTTGGCATTTGCTATCCCACAAGGCAGTCTTCTTCATTTCATAGAATTACGTTAACTTAAAATGCTTTCTATTACACTGTCACATTTTACCAAGCATTAAGCATCTGGTAACAACAGACTAAACAACACAGAAAGCAGGATTATGCTGTCAGACTTAATAATTCAGAAATATTAACCAGCTCTCATAACTATCAGTAGTTTTTCACATGTAATTGGCCCTTGATGTGCATTTTGTACTTATGTGTAGCTCTCAGCATACCAGTTGAAGATAATCGTGCTCTATACTTCATGTAACTAACAGTTAATTTGGCTAAATGAAATCAGTTCATCAGCAATAGTTTCTCTGTGCCCCAGAAATCCTAGTTTGTTAAAAGCCAACCAAACAATAGTTTTCAAAAATGAAACAAAAACATTGTATGCAATAAAAGAAGAAGAAAACAATTTAGCCTTGAGCAAACTTGAGAATGGTGGAAACTGAGCTGTGTGCAAGGAGACTGTAGTGCTCCTTGCCTGATCAGTAACCAAATGACTACTGCTTGGTTAACTGTAAGCTTCAGTTTGAGACATTTTGCTCCCATACTTAATTAAAACAGTATTGCTATCTTCGGTAAGTATCTGAGGTGTAATACTACAGTTCTAGTAGAGATCTGTTTCTTAATTGGTCTTAAATAGGTTAATTGCAATTCAAAGAACAAGCAAGTCATTGCCAATGAGAAGCCAGAGCAGGAGTAACATAATTCTAAATGAGATTCTTCCAAACATTTCACTAATTATCATTAATGCAATTTTTATGTGACTTATGTATTTGATTTAGTTTAGAAATAAACCCATTCAGGGAGCAGTTGGGTGGTACAGTGGATAGAGCACTGGACCTGGAGTCAGGAAGATTTGATTTCAAATACAGCCTCTGACACTTATAACTCTGACCAGTGACCCTGGGTAAGTCACTTAACCTCTATTTGCTTCAATTTCTCATCTGTAAAATGGCGACATACTGGAGAAGGAAATGACAAACCACTCCAGTATCTTTTCTAAGAAAACCTCATGGGCACAGCATATAGGGTAACATAGAGTTGAATGTGACTGAATGATTGAACAACAAAATCCATTCACCTACTGCTGTTTGGCACTGGAAAAACAAAGACAAAATTGAAAAAGTTTTTCATCTTAAGAAGCACACATTCTCACATATGGAAAACAACATGAGTGAGTAAATGAATGAATGAAATAATATTTATTAAATGTTTGGTATGTGCAAGCGCTGGGGTTATGAATAGAAAATTAACATGGTTTCTGATCTACATTCTAATGGGTAAGACAACACACGGTGTTAATGATTTAAAACCTATACATAACTACCCTTAGTCATGAAGACCAGGAATAAGAATGCATGAAGGTCTGCTTTTTGGAAACTCCTATGTAAACTAGTATTAAAAACAAGATGCAGCAATCTAATAGATGGTTTATTCCCAGGCTGTCTGTTGCTATTGTTATCCAAATGAGTGTGCCCCATCAGTGGGGACCTGGAGAGCTACTAATGTCAGCTTACATCTTTGATAAACATTTGTTTGTAAATGTGTTCGTATTCTTATTAATCCATCTCAATGATTCAATCTCCTGAGATCCTGAAATAGTAATCGGGGCCAATGTGCACCTGCCCTAAAGACAGCCTCTTGGAGTAGGTTATATTTGAACTAAACCCAGAAAGGAGTTAAGGATTTCAAAAGGCCAAAATTAGGAGGAAGAATATATGAAGCAGGAGAGACAGCTTATACAAAGGCTCAGATGTGGGAAATAGAAAGTTGTGCATGGTAAGCTGAAAGTAGGTCAATTTGGTTGGAATGTAGAGTTTGTGAGGGAAAGTAAATTAGTCTGGAAAAACAGATAAGAGTGAGGGGTTGAAACTTTATATACAAAATGAAGAAGATTCTGTATTTTATTCTGGAAGTCATAAAGAACCAGTGAATCTTTTTGAGAAGGGGAGTGGCATGATCTGATCTGTGCTTTAGGAATATGATTTTGGCAGCTGGGTAGGGAG
The DNA here is from genome assembly GCA_028627135.1 of Pseudochirops cupreus. Lineage (NCBI taxonomy): Eukaryota > Metazoa > Chordata > Mammalia > Diprotodontia > Pseudocheiridae > Pseudochirops > Pseudochirops cupreus. The sequence goes on along the minus strand of CM053580.1, from coordinate 375,153,486 downwards.
TGGGTTATATTGTGGACTCTACTGTGAATGTTTACGATTTTGTGTGTGCATAAGGAAGTAAAATTTTGGCAACAACCCTAGGAGAATGAGTCATGCTATAAAGCCAACTCTTTGAGATAGACAAAAGCAGTTTTAAACAAAAAAGAATACCAGAACTTTAAAATTTTAAACTATTTCACTCAGGGATTTTTCTATATTTTGTGTATCTTACTAAACTGAATTTTTGGAATATAATTTAACTTTGTCTTCATAACGGAGAAATAATCAGAATATCATTGTTTTTTTCAAAAAATAGACTGTAATGTAGGCATGTTCTCAAGATCAAACAAGTTACTTATGGCTATGAACCTCCACGCTAAATGTTGTCACATTGTGGTGCTTCTTGAATGCATAGTTTTTCTCTCTCCTCCTTTCCTTCATGGCTCTCAATTCTCATATAATATATCTGTTGTGGTATCTGCTTGAAGAAGTCCCTTTCCCACTCAAATTTGCTATTTCTTGGATTAAAATTCCAAATTTGTTAAAATTATATAGGAAGAAATAATTCAGGCTTCAGAATAATGGCTTTCTTTTATTTTTAATTCATGAAATAATACAAGCATTTCCATAATGTGGGAGAATTTTAAAAAAAGATGATTGCACATGAAACTACAAATCTATTGTGTATAACTTGCTATTTCTTTTAATTATGTAATAAAGTTATCATGTAATTCTCTTTTTTTTTGTTTCTTTTCTTCATCCCACCCCAGAGATAGATACCTCTAGTCAGAATCATGCATGTGTATGTATACACACACATTTATGTGTATGTGTGTGTATTATGTATGTATATATACATATGTACATATATATATATATATATATATATATATATATATATACACACACACATAAATCTCTTTGTGTGTGTGTATGGGTGTGTATCCTTTTTCCTCTGAATGCAGATAATAACTTCTTTTCTAAGTCTTTTGTAGCTAATTTGGTGTTTAAAATAGTCATAATCACTTAGTCTCTCAAAGCTGTTTTAAAATCAATATTGCTTTTACTATATGCAAAATTCTCTTGGTTCTGTTCATTTTGCTCTTCATTATTTCATGCAGTCCTATACATGTTTTTCTAAGATCGTGGAGCTCATCATTTATTTCTTATAGCACAGCAACATTCCATCACTATTGTATACCACAACTTGTTCAGTCATTCCACAATTGATGGTCTTTGTCACCACAAAGAGAGCTGCTATAAATACTTTAGAACACATAGGCTCTTTTCTTTTTTCCTGATTATTTTTGGAAATAAATGTAGTAGTGCTATTGTTGAGTCAAAGGGTATAGGCAGTTTAATGACTCTGGGCATAATTCTAGATTGTTTTCCAAAATAGTTAGATCAATTCACAGTTTCACCCATAGTGAATTAGTGTCCCAATTTTTCCATATCCCCTCCAATATTTTTTGCTTTCCACATCAATCATTCTAGTCAATCTAGTAGGTATAAAACCATATCTCAATACTGTTCTAATTTGCATTTCTCTAATCAATAATGGTTTAGGGAATTTTTTTCATATGACTATAAATTGTTTTGATTTCTTTATCAGAAAACTGCCTATTCATATTCTTTGACCATCTGTCAATTGGGGAATGACTTGTATTCTTATAGCTTTGACAAAGTTCTTTGTATATTTGAAATATGAGATCTTTATCTGAGAAACTGCCTTATAAAAATTTCCCCCAATTTTCTGCTTTCCTTTATTTTAAGTTTTTGAAATTTAATTTATTTTATTCTGAATGTAAGAAATAAAACAAGTATTTCCATAACATAGTATAATAGAAAAAATGATGATTGCACATGAAACTGCAAATAAGTTATGTACAAGTTGCTATTCCTTTTAAATATGTAATAAAGTTATCATTTAAAATTTCTTCTCCCTTCCCCCCTACCTGAGATGACTACCATTAATCACAAATGTGAATATATAAGTATATTGTGTATACATACACACACAAACAATATATGTATAAAACCATTCTATACATGCCTCTATTTATCAGTTCTCTCTCTGGATGCAAATACTGTCTTCCTTTATATGCCCTTTGTTGTTAATTTGGGTATTTATAATAGTCAAAATGACTTATTCAGTCAAAGTGATTTGGCTACATTTGTTTTATTTGTACAAAAATCCTTTTAATTTAATGTAATTAGAATTATTCTTTTTATACCTCACACCACTCTCTATCTCTTGTTTATTCATAAATTGTTTGCCTATCCATAACTCTTTAAAGAAGGTGTTGGAACTGCTAATCTAATGATCTCAGATTTTGTGAGAGATCTATGAGTCTATGACTGACTCCATGAATATAGAGCATGAAATTTGGCATTTGGACTTTGTAACCACCATTTTGTTGTCATTTTTTTTTTTTAAAAATATATGCTTTGAGGTTTATTCCTGTGTTATGTTTCTAAATTACAAACATTTACAGATTATTCTCAGATCGTGAGAAGTCATTTGTAACATAGCAACATATTTGTACAAAACTAATAATACCATGATCTCATCTGCAAGTTCATGCAATATTTTACATCTGAGGCACCCCACCTCCCTAACCTATTTTTTTTAAGGCAAAAAGTGACTCTTTCAGAGTGAGACAGTGTCTTAGGCTGGATTTGAACTCAGGTCCTACTGACCTCAGAGCAATGCTCTCTCTACTGTACCACCTAGCTGCCCCTTCAAATTATTTTTGGTCCATTTTTCCTCCTGAAAGATCGTGCTCAGTTTTGCTGGGTAATTGATTCTTGATTGTAATCCAAGTTTCTTCACCTTTCACAATTATCATATTCTAAGCTCTCTGATATTTCAATATAGAAGTTGCTAAAACCTGTGAAATTCTGACTATGATTCCTAGATATTTGAATTGTTTCTTTCTGGCTGCTTGCAGTATTTTCATTGACCTGAGAGTTCTAGAATTTGGCTATAATATTACTGAGAGTTTTCCTTTTGGGATCACTTTCAGATCAGTGTATTCTAGTTGTAGGATTCAAGGCAATTTTCCTTGATATGCTGTCCAGGCCGCTTTTTTGATCACAGCTTTCAGGAAGCTCAATAATTCTTAAATTATCTCTCCTGAATCTATTTTCTAGGTCAGTTGTTTTTCCAATGAAGTATTTTACATTTTCTTCTATGTTTTCATTCATTTGTTTTTGTGTGATCGATGCTTAATGTCACATTGAGTCATTAACTTCCACTTACCTAATTCTAATTTTTAAGGAATTATTTTCTTCAGTTAGCTTTTTACTTCTTTTTCCATTTGGCCAGTTCTGCTTTTTAATGAGATTTTTTTTTTGCTCCAGTGGATTTTTTCTAGCATCTTTTCCATTTGTCTTCTGAGTTATTTTGGACTAGAAAAACTCTTTCATACCTCCTTTTGGAAGTTTTATTGCTCTAGAATTCATTTTGGAGCATGATTTAAAGATGTTTTATGGAAAATTTGGGAGACCTCAGGCAACTTCCTGTCTTTTCTCTGACATCTTGGCTCAGCCCTTCTCCCCCTAACCTGTTTCCATTTTAAAAAAATTAATAGATATCCATTTTCTCTTTCTCCCACCCTAAATCCCATTCACAAAAAGGAAGTAAATTTCTTGAAACAAATATACATATTTAAGCAAACCTAATCCTTCTAATGTATTTTACACACACACACACACACACACACACACACACACACACACACACACCCCTTTCATATATACACATACCTCATTTGACTCTCTAAATCTATTGCCTCTTGCATGTATACCACTTATCATTGGTCATCTATAATCATGGGTTGTCATTACACTGATTATATATCTTAAAGCTTTCAAAGTTGTTTGTCTTTACAATGTTTTTATTGCAGAAATTATTCTCCTGGTTCTGTTCATTACAGCATTCATTAGTTTATAAAAGTCTTCAAAGTTGTTAATGTTGATATTATAGCCTAAATTATTTTTCTGGTTCTGTTCAAGTCATTCTGCATTAGTTCATAGACACCTTTCCATGTTTTTCTGGAATATCTATTTCCTCATTTCTCACAGCAAAATAGTAGTCCTTCACATTCATAAACTACACCATATTCAACCATTCTTTAATTGTCAGATGTCTTCTCACTTTCCAGGGTTTTTCTTTTTCTTTTTCTTTTTTTCACCATAACAAAAAGACTTGCTATAAATACTTTTTGTTTTTGTTTTTTCTTTTTGGAGGGGGAAGGTATGGCAGTTGGGGTTAAGTGACATGCCCAAGATTGCATGGCTAGTTTTTGTGTTAAGTGTCTGTGGCTGCATTTGAACTCAGGTCCTCCTGACTCCAAGGCCAGTGCTCTAGTCACCACGCCACCTAGCCACCCCTATAAATACTTTTTAATCCATAAAGAACCCTTTCCTCTTTCTTTAATCTCTTTTGGGCATGCTCTTAGAAGTCAAAGTACAAACACTATTTAGTAAATTTTTGCATATAATTTCAAATGCTTTCCAGAATGGTTACCTCCAATCACAGGTCTACCTACAATGTATCAATCTAACTATTTCCTCCAATATTTATCATTTTCTTTTTCTGCTCATCTTTACCACTCTGATGTGTGTGAGGTTTAATCTCAAAATTGCTTTGTTCTTCATTTCTCTAATTGGTAGTCACTCAAAGAATTTTTATATGGCTATAAAAAGCCTGGGTTTCTTCCACTGAGGTATGTCTCTTAATATCTTGACACTGTTTATCAATTAAAGCATATCTCTTTTTCTTATGAATTTGAATCATTTACTTATATATCTTGGAAAAGAGATCTTTATCAGAAATGCTTGAAAGATTTTTCCCCTGGTTGTTTCCCTTTTATTCTTAACTTTATTATTTGTTCAGTATTTTAAAATTTTTATGTAATCAAATTATCAACTTTATAACTTTTATGATCCTCTCTAGTCTTTATTTGGTCACGAACTTTGTTCATATCCATTAATCCAATGGGTAATTTTCCCCCCTTGTTTCTCTAATTTGTCAATGAATGTGACCATTTGGAGCTTATTTGTGTATAAGGTATTACCACTATTTTGACCATTCAGGAGTGGTTTTTGCTCCTGGTTCTCAGATGTACTCATATTAGCTGAGATTACTAGGTAGCTGAATTCTGCATAAGTTAAGGTATAATGAACTATAATATTAGGGCAGGATGGTATCACAGGAAAAGTACTAGATTTGAAGTTGGAGGATTTGAATTTAAATTTCAGCTCTGCCACTTAATACTTGCGTGAACTTGGACAAATCATTTCATCCATCTATCATCAAATTGTGAGATTGTTGAAGACAGGTAATATTTGGCTTTTCCTTGTATCCCAAGGGATTAAGGCTATGCCTGGTACATAATAGATGTTTATTTGTTGTTGTGTTTGTCCTTTGTTTTTGAAGAAGACCATGGCATTAGGGAAATGACAACATGACTTACAGTTGACTTTGATTTGAGTGAAGGAAGTTGTTGAAGGTCACCAGCCTCACTTTCTCCTCTAGAGCCATCTGAATCAAGTGACCAGATAGTCATCAGGATGACTGAAAATGACCCAGGATGTAATAGGACACTGGCCCTTTTAGCATAAGGCCTTTTCAGGTACTCACTTAAGGTGAGGTAAAACCCATTCAATGAATAAGCCTCTTTAAGAAGTGAACCAAGGGATGGCCCCTAATTAGCAAAAAAGAAAGAAAAAACAATCAAGCTGGGAAGGAAAGACCCTCAGGGTTGTTGCTCCAAAGAGAAACAGTTACCAGTGACATTCACATGTTAAGTTTGTCCTTCATTTTGGAAGAGGACCCTGGCATCAGGGAAATGATGACATGACTTGCATCTGACTTTGATCTGAGTGAGGGAGGGCTGTGCAAGGTCACCAGCCTCACTTTCTCCTCCAGAGTCCTATCTTTAATATGCTAGGTAGGGTTTCAGGAGAGCACATTGTTCAAATGTGTTCTCCTAGTGTGTTCTATAAAAGTGATGGCATGAAGAAATTTATTTAGGTAAGCTTATGTAACTCAAAATAATGAAACTATGGAATGGAGAAGAATTTGTATGAATAAACTAAAATGATGTTAAAATCAATTTGTGTCCAGTGATGATATTCACAGGGGGAGATGAAATAATATATGTAATTTTCTTATATGCCTTCTTAGAGTTAAATTCCTTGGGAAAAAAATTTTTTTTCTATAACTAAAATTTGAAGTGAGAGAAACAAAGAAAATTGAGCGTAGTCTGACAGCAACAAAGAGAAATGGGTACACCTTTTCCATTTAAAGAATAAAGTGTTTACTAACTAGCTTTGATTTTTTGACAATTCTAATTTCTGAAAGAAAAAAAGTAAATTAGCCCTATACTTCCATTTCTCTAGTAGGTATCTCAAAGCGCATCCCTAAGGTGGTCCTATACTTAGAGGAACACTTTCTGCTTCAATATTTGAAATCATTGAATACATTTTTGCAGGTACATGAGTAGTGCGTGTGTGTGTGTGTGTGTATGTGTGTGTGTGTGTGTGTGTGTGTGTGTGTGTGTGTGTGTGTGTGTGAGTGTGAGTGTGTATGGATGGAAGGGCAGGAAATTGAGTGGAAGAGGTGGAGCAGACAACAAGGTTTCCCTTACTAATATCAAGGCAACTAGGAGAAAAAAATGTAATGCCCTAGAGAGAGGAAAGCTGAGTAAGAGAAGACTAGCAGAAGGATAGTATGGTTAACCATTCTTGCTTAGAGAAATGAAGCAGATTTTGAGAGATGTTCAAGACATGCTCCAGTATGAAAATATTTTTCAGTTAGGGGAAAATTCTTTATCCAGCAACTTTAAGTGAAACACTGTGATTCTGTAGGATGCTATGGTTTTTCTCTAGAAATATTAAGAAACACTATCCCCATCCCTTTTCTCGAAGAAGAAAATTGGGAAAAAAATTTACAACCAGTGTCTCTGATAAAAGCCTCATTTCTAAAATATACAGAGAACTGAGTCAAATATATAAGAATACAAGTCATTCCCCAATTGATAAATGGCCAAAGATTATGAACAGGCATTTTTCTGAGGAAAAAATTAAAGATATCTGTAATCATATGAAAAAATGCTTTAAATCACTATTGATTAGAGAAATGCAAGTAGTACTCTGAGAATAACACATCACACCTATAAGACTGGTTAAAATGACAAAACAGAAAAATGATAAATACTGGAGAAGATGTGGGGAAATTGGAACACTAATGCATTGTTGGTGGAGTTGTGAACTAATCCAACCATTCTGGATAGCAATTGGGAACTATGCCCAAAGGACTATAAAAATATGCATACTCTGTGACCCAGCAATACCACTTCTAGGGCTGTATCCCAAAGAGATCATACAAGTGGGAAGCAGGCCAGCAGATACAAAAATATTCATAGCAGCTCTTCTTGTGGTGGCAAAGAATTGGAAATCAAGGAAATGCCAATCATTTGGGAAATGGCTAAACAAGTTGTGGTATATGAATGTAATAGAATACTGTTGTGCTATAGGAAATGAGGAGCAGAAGTACTACATAATAACCTTAAGAGACATATATAAACTGATACTGAGTGAGAAGAGCAGAACCAGGAGAGCATTGTACACAATTACAGACACATCATATCTGTGATGACTAACTTTGATAGACTGGGCTCAACTCAGCAATGCAAGGGTATAAGATAACTCCAAAGGATTCATGATGGAAAAGGCTATCCACATCCAGAGAAATATTTACAGAGTCTGAATGCAGATTGAAGCAAACTATTTGTTCTCTCTCTTTTTTGTTTTGTCCCTTCTTTCTCATTGTTCATTCCATTGGTTATAGTCCATCTTTACAACTTGACTAATATTTAATGTGAAGGTATAGGTAGAACCTATATCAGATTACATGCTGCCATGGGGAGGGGAGAGGACAGGGAGGGGGAGGAAATTAGGAATTCAAAAGCTTGTGGAACTGAATGTTGTAAACTAAAAGGAAATTAATTAATTAATTAATTTTTTCAAAAAAGATCATTGCCTCCTCACCCACCTGAAGTGATTGACTCCATGATTGGCCAAATTAAAAGCAATGATAATGTCTTCTCCTTTGAATTTAAAAGTTAAGATACTGATAAGAGGAAGGAACTTTTTTCTGCCTTTTAAGGGAGTGGTACAAGAAGGAAATGAATGGTGATTATTTTGGAATGTTACTTACTTTAATATGTTATGATATCCTCCTAGTTCAAAATTTTTACAAATTTTATCTCAAATCATCTTGGAGAGAAAGTCATATCAGAGGGCCTGAGTGACTATGCCAATTTGGACATCTCTCTCTCTCTCTTTCTCTCTCTCTCTTTTTCTTTCTCCAACCTAGAAATGGTTTGAATCTAGATAAATTTAAATTTAAATTATTTTCATTGGACTTGACTCTAAATCATGGAGTGTATCATTAATTTTCTTTGACAGCCTGTTTCAAATTACATAATGTCTATTTTTACATTTCTTTAATGTAATTTCCTTCAAATTCATTGTAGTTACCTTGTCTGAACCTATATACAATTTACCTAGTTCAGCATCCTGGTTTTCAAAGCCAGGGCTCAACAGCTGCCCAGAGTCTCATCTGGCCAAATCACTCAACTCTTCCCATGAGTGAGCCCCAAAGCAAAACCTCATATCAGGGTATATATAGCCTTCTCCAGAGTCTGAGAACATCACAACCCTTGTGATCCACGGCACAATCACCAAGCAACAAGGTGTGGGTGTTCCTGAAAAACAAGCCTCCCACAACCGGCTCCATGTGACCACATTCAGCCTATCAGGGGGCAGAGTATATTTTCAAATCAGGGAAGGTCCTCAAATTCACTTAGACCTATGAAGGGGCAGGGAAGATCTTCAAATTCCCATTAACATTACATAGGCCTGAGGGCACGTGCTGTGCAAAGTGCACACGCTTTGTGTGCTGAACCAAGGTTGCAATGAAGTTGTGGGATGGAACCAAGGTTGCAATGAAGTTGTGGGATGCACTACTGTCAAGTGTTGCCAGAAACATCTTGGATTCATTACCATGTGATTCTGAATTGATTTTTGGTCTTTGCATATTCAGAAACCTTTTACTCTTGCCAAATTTTTCATATGTGGCACAACTCACATTTTTAGAAGTGCTGAATTAGACAATTCTTAAGATCCTGTACAAGTTTAAATTTTATGATGAGACCCCATAGTATGGAGATAATAATACTTGATAGAATAGCTATAAAAATCATAATAAAAATCGTATAGTGTCATAGAAATATGTTAACATTGCTATTTGTTACCTATCGCTCTTGCTGAACTTCTGTGTCCTTTTTATTACTTTAGCTAATAAGGATCCATTCATCTCTAAAATTTAGAAGACTCCACAAAGTACTAAAAATAGTGTCTAAGCAGATTGTATTATATACAGTACTCAAGTTGATGGCTTAATAGAAGCTGAAAGGTTTTTCATTCAGCTTTTTTAAAGTGCCTTACAAAGTACTTAAAGTGCTATATTAATGTGAAATGCAATTTTTTTTTCATTCCAATGGACGAAAGTTGCAAAGAGTCAAATATAGGATACACACACACACATACATATCTCTCTATCTATATGTATGTATATTTCCTAATCCTATACATACATACACACACACACACACACACACACACACACACACATACATCTCCTGATAATTAAAAAGTAGAATGGGCAGCTGGAAACTTTGTAGTTTCATCCTCACTGGAGGTCGTCAATCAGAGATTAGGTTATCACTTGCTGGGTATGTGATACTGTTGATTTCTTTCAGGTATGGGTTGGACTTGATCCCCACTGAAATCTGTTTCAAATCTAAGTTCTGTGATTCTGCTATTTTGTCTCCCATCGAAATGATCAATAAAATAATCAATCATTTTTATGAGACTGGCATTAGAATGCCAAATATACATTTAAATTTACTCTGCATTCATATTTTGTGACTTAATGGAATTGTATGTTTTTGATAAATTTGTTTTCTGACAAATGTATGATTTGGAAAGATTTTATGCATTTGGTCCCCTGGTTTACCTGGAATATATTCCCTTCTCATGTTTACCTCTAAGAATCTTTAGCCTTCTTGATGGCTCAGCTCATATGTCATCTCAAAGAAGCCTTTTCTGATACCTCTTCTCATTAGTATCTTTCACTCTTCAAATTATCTTATAACCATTTAGGTGTCTAAATGTTGTATTACCCCCTCCAAGAGAAAACAAACTTTTTGTTTGCAAGAACTCTTTCCTTTTGCCTGAATATTCCCAATGTGTAACACAGTACCTCGTACATAGTAGATAGTTAAGAAACGCTCATTAAATTGAATTGAAATCAAACTGGGGTTGAATTTTTTTTCAAAGGAATTTATCCCCAGGTTTTAATGAAAGTCAATGGGAAAATCAGATGTGAAATTACAAAATTAACTTTAGAGAAAATACTTCCAGTTCATTTATTATATAATATTGTGATATTTCTTTGTTGGTGTCTTATCCCTCTATTAGGTGATAATCAACTTGAGGACATGAACTATTGCCACCTAAATCTTGTGCATTCCCAGGTACCTAATGCCTACATGGAGTAGAAATTGAAGAAATATCTTTACATTGTTCTATTGGATCGGAATTGTACCACATACAGGATTATAAAGCAACAGGGAGAAGAAAAAAAACAAAGACAGTGGTGGGTGAGCAGAGAGGGAGATAGAGTAACAAATAGAGAGACAGACTTTATTAAGTGTACCAGGCACGGTGCCAAGCACTAGGTATACAAATACAAAGAAGCAGACAGTTGTTTGCTGATTTCTCTAGATTTTGGTGTGGATACGCAAGGCAAGGGAAGAAAGATACCACCTATAAATTAATATGGTCTTTTTTGATAGGGCCATCTCTAACATAGGATTACAGAATATTGTCAGATCTCTTGTGACTGTATATTCCATAAAATATGATACTCATTCTCTTAGAAATAGTATTGAATTTGGGAACCTCAAAGAGCTTACATTCTTATAAGAACAGATTTTAAAAAGGAAATTGGAAAGGGGAGTTGAAAAAGAGGGTGTTATCAGCAATGCGGCTTTCACAATGCCTACAGTAACTATAAGTATGCTGATATGGTTATTAATCACAAAATGGAACAGGCTCTCTACATGAAAAATATAGCTAGAGCATTTATTTAAGTACCAGAAGACTGAGTCCCAAAACCAGAAAGTCAAAGCCAACCCAGTAGTGATGAAGTTGGCACATGTGGTCAAAGTAGTAAACACCCACATCCTCAAGCCTTCAAACAGGACAGGCTACCTCAGGCAAAGATCCTCCTCTCCTCACGCACGCAACTGCTCAGCGTCCAGGCAGCTTGCTCCCAGCAGCTCCAGCCCCCTCAGTTTCTGTCCCTGGCAGTCCTCAGCAGGAGTCCTTAGCAGAGACTCTGGCTGGGTCAAAGAAAAAGGAGTTCCCGCCACAACCACAGCTGCTGCCTCTGCCGCTGCTTCCAGTCACCATCCCATGGACATTATCTTGGTTGGGGCGTTCTCTTGCTCCACCCCTTCCTGCTATGTCAGCAAGTTCAAGGGCCATGGAAGATCTTTAAATCCCAATGTCATTACAGAGGGGCAGCTGGTGGGGAGGTGGAGTGGTCTGGAGATAGAGTTGAGCTGAGAATTATGAACAACATGGCTGGGACCCCTCAGAGAATAGCAATCCTATAGGAAAGGCCTCAAAGCAGAATCACCCCTAGGTAGACAAGGCAGCAGATAGAGAGATGGAGGTAGAGAGTCAGTGTTTTCATAACTATGCATGATCAAAGGGGAAAAATGTTTCAGAAGTGAAATATAGATTTGGAAAGCAAATATCTTGATAGGCATATGGTGGTTGAGGATCAGTTTTGAATTTCTGGGTTATAGCTTAAAATACCTTTTCTGGAGAGAGATGGAGCATATCTAATAAAGGAAGATAAAAAAAATTCTCTTTGGAATCTTTAAGATCTAAACAAGAGAGTTTAAAACTGAAAAGGCAGGGGGAGGAAGAAATTAACTACATATACTTTATGAACCAACACAGATGCCACAAAAAGTAACTAAAATGTAGAACAGCAATAAAGACAATCAAAAGTTCAAAGCACACAAAATTCAAGAAAGGATATAGCAGCAAAACTCATGGCATTAGATATCTATACACAAATAGACCAAGTGTTAGTTACAGGCAGGATGAACCAGAGAAACTACAAGGAAGCAAATTTGACTTAGAATATATCACTGAGTCTTAGTGGTCAGTTCTGTCCTTCAACTCTGCATGCCAGGGACTCCTGTTCTTGCCTTCAGCTTGACATCAGAAGATTTCTTTGAACCAGTTAACGTTTCTATATTAATTGTTAACCTTTAGTTCTTACAGGAGTATAAGAATACTTTCCCTTCAATTTCTAAAAATTTCAAATTTGAAAACAACATATAGATTTTCATAGAAATGCTGGGATTGACTCAAACTTTACATAAGCAATGGTGATACTGATCTGAGTGTAATTCCAAAACTTGGAAGATAGAGAAGGGAAGGCAGTAGGACCAAAGTGGCCAGAAAGATGTCTGGGGCAGAGGAAGTAAATGAATTATACCTGAGGACTACCTGAAGTAGTGGACCAGCTGAGACACTAACCATTAAGGCTCAGTGTGTGGTGACTGGTGAGATTATGACTCTGGTGTAGGCTATTCAAAGAACTAATAGTTATGTCTGCTAAGACACTACCAGTGAACACTGAAAGATTGTATGGAATGAGAGAGATGCGGTCTAAAAGGGGCAAATGGAATGAGTTTTTAAAATGAAAGACAATGTGATTTGCAAATGACAGATCAATTAATCTGGCTTAGATTCCTGGCAAAATTCTGGAATGTGCTATTAAAGAAATATTTGGGGAATATTTGTAAAAGGAAATGGTCAATGCAAAGAGCTCATGTAGCTTCATACCCTACTAAGTGTCTGAGGCAGGCTTTGAACTGAGGTCTTCCTGATTCCTGGCCAAACACTCTACTCAGTATACACCAGCTGTCTCCACTAACTATTCATTGAATTTAGCCACCCAAAAAGTTCTGAATCCATTTAATGGTATATAGTGTAATCCATTTCTTTCCATCTTCTACAGCAAAATAATATTAAGATATTTTATCAAAAACTTTGCTAAGATCTGTGTAAGTGATATCCATACCATTGTCCTTATCTACAACTTTAGTAATCCTATTGAAAAATAACGTGATATTATTCAGGGATGCTCTGTTCTTGACGAAGCCATGCTTCATCTTTGAAATGATTGTTTACCTTTCAGGGTGTTTGTTAATTAGCTCATCAATGATCCTTTCTAGAATTTTCCCAAGAATAAAAGTCAAGATCACTTACCAGTAGTTTGGAGACTTTTTCTTCTTTTTGAAAAGCAGTATATTTGCCCTTCTTAAATCTAGTGATACCTTTTCCATTTCCCATGATTTTTCAGATATCACTGACAGTGGCTCAGCAATTATATCTGACAGGTTTTTTTTTTCTAGAACCCAAGGATAGATATAGTTTATCTGGGTCAGGTGACTTGAATTAGCCAAGGGCTGCTAGGTTATCTCTTACTATCTTTTTACTTATCTTCAGTATCTGTTTCTTGTTAGTAATTTACAATGCAAAAGGCATTCTCAGCAGGAAAAAGAAAAGAAACCTAGTAAGAATTGAGCAATTACAATTTCTCTTTGTTCTCAGTTGCCATTGTCCTTTACACCCTAAGAAAGGGGACTACCTCTTCTTTGATCCTCTTTCTTCCAATATAACTTTAAAAAGCTCGAAAAAAAGTAAAAACAAAAACTCTTTTTTGTTGTCCTTAGCTTATCTTTACTTGAAATCCTGAGTTTTAGTTAACTCTGACAGTATTTTTTCAGGACCACACCATGTTCTTATATTTGTCCTGTATTACCCATTCTTGCTTCTTTTTAAAATCAAAGTGGATTGATTAGATCTCTATACATCTATAGCAGTCTCTTCAGACAAATTCCAATTTCCTCTTCAAAGGAATTACTTTCCTTTATCTCTTCAAAATTTCATTCTTGAGCATATTGCATCACCCTTGAGGGGATTTCCTCTGTAGCATTTTAGTCCGTCAGATCCTCCCTGTCTTTTCGCTGAACCCTTTGAAATCTTAATTTGAATTCCACAAGTCTACAGCATATGTCCAGCTATGTCTAGATTTTCTTTCTTTCCCAATCACAAGCCCAATGATAGAATGGTCACCTCCCTCCACAGTTCTTAGTATTTCTTCTCCAGCAAGCAGTTATATATACCATTAAATGGATTCAAAACAGGTTGGATGGCTAAATTCAATGAATAGTTGTGAGTGGAGACAGCTGGTGTATAATTAGTAGAGTGTTAGCCCACGAATCAAGAAGACCTTAGTTCAAATCCTGCCTCAGATACTAATAATAGATTCTTATTATTGAAAATCAAGTCTAGAATAGAATCTCCCCTAATTGGTTCCTTCCTGTTTTGAAGGATGAAATAATCACTAGGGCAATTCAAGGATTTATTGACCATCTGGATCTAATGACCAGATATTCATCAGGATGACTGGAGAGGACTTAGGATGCAATGGGAGATTCTGGCCTATTTTATATAGTCATCTATGTTGGAGGATGTAAATAGGTTTCTCCCTTCCACCTTTCTACTCAATTTCATGTGCTTTTGTATGGTTGACAAGACAATGCATTTAGCCTAGAGAAGAGAAGATTTGGAGAAGACAGCATAGCTTATATTCTCATATATTTGGAGCATTATTATATACTAAAGGGTTTAGATTTGCTCTTATTGGCCCAGAGGATAGATCTAGTAGAAACATGTGAAAGTTATGAAGTGGCAAATATAGCTTTAATGTAACAAAAAGATCTGGACAACAGCTTCCTGACAGTTACAACATCCTAGGAATGAAATGACCTCCCTTAGCTCACTATCATGTTCCTTTCACTAGAAATCTTTAAGTAAAATCTAGCCTTCTTGTTGGGTGGGTTATAGAGTGGGGTTCTTGTTCAGGTAGGTATTGAACTACATGGCATTTTAGAGAATCTCCAATTTCTGTTTTTGTACTCTATGATTCTAGTGTATATGCTGCTATGTAGCCCTGTGGATCCTCAGGAAGGAAGGTCACAAATTTAGAGCTGGAAGGAGTATGAGAGACTCTAACATCCACAATTTACAGGTGAGAAAACTACAGCCTAAAGTTGTTAAGGATGGGCCCAAAGTCACACAGATAGCAAACTGGGATTTGAATTCGGGTCCTTTGGCTCTAAATTCAGATCTTTTCTATTGCATCACACTGTCCTTTATGTCTTTTGGTGTTTTTTTTTTTCTCTCCATTCCTTAAAATGTGTCTTTCTGGCAGAGAAACATCTAATGATGATTTGTCAAAATGTATTTTAATCCTTTTATTTAACCACAGTACTGGTTTCACAACATGCACACCCAGCTTTGACACTTCAATGTATCAAATCACTCAGTTATCTTCACTTTCCCTTTGCATCTGTAATTCTGACATGGTTACCAAGCTTATTATCCCTTCACTGCCTTTCCCCACTCCTTCTGTTCAGTGTCTTGGGCAAATTCTCAGTTATTACCTTTCAACCTCAATGCAAAGATTTACTGTATGTCCAAGGTATTTTGTTTATTTGTTTCATCCATACTTTTCTTTCTTCCCCATCCTAAGAAGTTAATGAACAAAACACTGTAAAGCCACACACAAGCAGCTTTCCAGAAGACAGCTACTGTGAACAGCTTTCAAGGTTTGGATTATACAGTATAGTGAACCCTCTATTTATTCAATAACAAATCAAAGCAAAACATTCACAGTAAATCAAAGTACAGCATTCACAATGTTACAACTTATCACAGAAAATGGCCACATAGTTTTTACCACAGTGGTCACAAAGTTTCCAACAAAGAACAATCATTTAGTAACTCAAGCATTCAATCATCTCAATCATTCAATCATCCTCAAGGAGGTTTGCCTCCTCAAGGAACAAAAAGTACAATAGTCAAAATAGGCACACTAAGTTAACTCAATCAGTCACTTATTCAGTCATCAATCACTAAGTATAATCATTTAGTCAATCAATCATTCAGTCATCCTTCATTATTCACTATTCAATCATCAGAAAATACATAGACCCTCTACCCCTAGGTCACTAGTAAATTACAATTTCTCAGTTAGTATACAATATCCAAGTAAAGTCTTCTTTCAGCTTGACTCGGGATGGTCTCTCAGATTCCTTGGATCCCCTTCTATGGTCCCAGATCCTACGTGGATTCACCAAACTGTCACTTGGGTTCAAAGGCAGACAGCTCCCAGGTCCTTGTTCAGCTCTCTGTGTAGTTCTTGCTCCACATTGGAGCTCACAGTGCCCAGTCCATCTCAAATCCTTTACAGTCTCTGTTCCTAGGAAGACAAGGCTTAACAAAGCCACAAACAGATTCATACAAAATACCAGCATCACAGTCATGCTTCCTCAGTCCCTTGGCAACTCTGGCTGGCCCTTGGAAATCCTCAACAGCCTCAGCAGCCCCAGCTAGCCCTCAGACTCAATAGAAGTTTCAGCTGGTTTCCAGAATCAAAATCACCCCATCCAGGTTTTCAAAATCATTCTCTCCATGGGGTAGAGGGGGTGGCTTTCCTCTTCAGCCTCCCCCAGGGCAGCAGCTTCTGCCTCCATGGAACTTGCTTCAAGAAGATCTGTCTCTCCCTCTCTGGGGCTTTTCCTTATATACAGTATTGCCCCTCCCTGTTCAGCCCCTTCCTGTTACATCAGCAACAGGAGACAGGAGTTCATGCTTTCTGTTTCTTTAATCGAGGCTTGATTAATTAGCACTAAGTGCTAAGTACCTGTTACCTTTCCAATACAAAGGAATCTTCAAATTCAAATTATATTGCCATTACAAAAACACATGTAAAAATGATGTATTTATGAATCTGCCTAACTTGTATGATCAAAATAATTGAAAGGAAAGATAGAGAACAAGAATTTCTTAAGTACCTACTCAATGCCAGGCACTGTACTAAGTGCATTACACTCATTTGAATCTCAGAAATAGCCCTCTGAGGTAGGTGGTATTTTGGTCTCCATTTTATAATTGAGGAAGCTGAGGTAGACAGAGGTAAAGGGACTTGCCCAAAATCAGGCAGCTAGTAAGTATCTCAGGCTGGATTTAAATTCAGAGCTATCCTGACTCTAGGCCCAGTGCTTTATCCACTGCCCTGCTAAACTGCTTCCAATGGAAGGTGGAGGAAGTAGGGAGGTGAGGGGGAGATTGCCCTAGAGTATACTTTAAAAGTCCTTCTAGGTTTTCAGTTTTACTAAATAATTCATAATAATTGAGGCAGAAAAGGAATTTTATAGCAATAAAACAAAAATGGTGAGGGGGTGGGGGGAGAGATACTTCCCACCTGAAATCTCTTTATCTCCTTTCTAGGTCCTTGATGATCAATAATGAATGAATGGGAAAAAGAAAACCAACACACTCTAGTCTAAGAATATGGTGGTTTTGCGCATTAAATTGTAAGAATCCTAGAGTTAGAAATAACTTTAAAAGCTGCTTTGTCTAAATGCATACTTGAAATACAAAGCCCCTCTAAAACTGATACAAAAGAAAGAGCACCATCTCTGGAATCAAAGGATCTGGACTTAAATCCCACCTCTGATGATTATTGCCTTTGTGACTTTAGTGAATTAACCCCCTTGGGCCTCAGGCTCCTCATCTTTAAAACAAAGAGGGAGAACTAATGGATCCTGAGGTCTTCAGACCTATAATCCTTTGAGCAATAAAACAAGAGCATCTATGATCATCTCGCATTTTTGCTTGATGAAATCCAGTGATAGCAAACTCATTATATCTAGGGATAACAACCTTCCATTTTTGGATGGTTCTAACAATTACAAAATTATATTGAAATAAAATCTTCTTGTTCTTCACTCCCTTAGTCCTAATTCAGCTGAGATGAGGGTGAAAAGCATAAAGAATTGAATCTAAAGATTTAAAGATAAAAATGATATCCCCATAGGGCTCCTCTTCAGGCTAAACGGTCCTTCATAGCATTATCTCAAGTCTGCTTCCCATTTTGATGACTTTATTCTGGATGTACTTCAGTACCCAGAACTGAACCCACTCGCATTTTCTGTTTTTGTTTTAGTTTTTTTTTTTAGTTTAGTGTTTTGTTTTTTTTGGAGGGGGGAAGGTAAGGCAATGGAGGGAGGTTATGTGACTTGGCCAAGTGTCTGAGACTGGATTTGATCTCAGGTTCTTCAGACTCCAGTGCTGGTGTTCTATTCACTGTGCCACCTAGCTATGTTCTATCATTCAGAAATATTTTGCATAGAACTTCATATAAACCATAATGTATAACTATGAGGTGAATCCCACCAATCTCATGACATCTTTGCTGGATGTGAAAAGTTTTTTTTAAAGGCCAGCTCCAAACTGCTGTTAGTTTTTAAACATTACCTTCTCAACAAGAACTTGGAGTTTTTAGTGTTAGTATCTTTTTTCTACATCTCACCATGCATCTTTTCACCATATTGCAATGGGATTCTATATCTGGATGCTGCTAAATGGATAGGAATGACACCTCTACAACTTCTCTCTATCTTTCACTATTATATTACATTTTTCTTTTTATGAACCATGCAGATGTAACTGTAAAAATTTTGTTCTAATGAGAGCTTCGAGAGCTTGGGAAAACCCACCTGGAAAATCAACTTATTTTTTATTTCTTTCTCGCTTTCTTTATGAAAGACTCACCAAGTTTGTAGGCTTAGGGAGAGCTTAAATGACACTAATGGAGAATTGAAAATGGTGAAAAAAAATAGGGCAGCAAGAAATCATAATAAAGATACTAGTTGAGAAGAAAAGATGGAGCTAGAAAAAAGTTAATACAAATTCTCTTTTATCTAGTAGGGGCAATTAAAAATAGAAGGATATTGTAAGAACACAGAGAAGAGGCAATATAAAAAGGAAGAAATGAAAAAAAGTCAGAAGACCAGCTTTTAACAAGAAACCATGATGAGGTTTTTACCTGATGAAGACCAAAGGTTCATCTTTATTATGATTAATAAATATTCTAAAATGATATCACCCAGCCTGTCACCTATGGTTCCCATAAAATATTAAGGCCTGGAGAGCCATTCTACTTCCCATCTCAGTTATCAGACCACAAGTTGTCAATGATAAAGCTGATCTTTCTTCTTTCTAGGAAGCTGAGCTACGGGCAACCTTAGTTGTTCCACTCAGGTTAAGTTTGGATGTAACTTGCTGTGAACAAGTGGGAGGGGAAGTCTAAACTTTTAAGATTGTGGTAGTCAATACTTAGACTTCAAATTCCAACAGAAACTCCAGAATTTATAATTTTGTAAGAATTTCTTAAAATCTCTGGCAAATTTCTTCTTTGCTATTTCTACTAGCCTTTTGATGAAACTTTATTTTTTTTCCATGAAATAAATTAATTTTGGGGAGAAATGTGGGAATAGTAATTAATTTATTACCAAATTTGTGGATGATAGAAAGAAGGACTAGCTAAGACATTGATAGAATTAGGATCTCAAATATCTCAATGGGTTATGATGATAGACTAAATTTAACAAAATAAGATTTAATAATGTTGAATGTAACAAAAGAAATCCAGCAATCAAAATTAAAGAGCAAAAACACTTAGGTTAAAAAAAAATCAACTTTACAATTACAAGATGCAATATGTCTAGTGATCACTTCATATAAAAAAAAAACCACTGGGAATTTCAATTTCCTGAAGATTCACATGTCCACAATGTGTGTGCTAAGAAAGTTAATGTAATGTTTAGCCATGACTGTTGAAAGATAATGTTTCCTTGTCATAACCAAAGTAAGAAGTGTCCATAGAAAGGGAGATTTCATGACATACTTTAGGTTTCCCTTCCTATATCAGGGATATTGTGATCAGTTCTGAGTTAGTACTCAGTACTCATTTGTAGAGAGACATTGAGAAGCTGGTATGTGGCCAACTGATTAGGGAAAAGGGGATATTTAAAACCATGGGGTCATGGTTCTGGTTCTATATCTGATGCAATGGATCACTAAGAGTTAAGGACTTAAACAAATAATGTAATCTATTTCATTCAAAAGATATTCCAATAACCAGGTAAAAAGTCGTTCTCTAAGCAATTAAAAAGAAATCTGGAGGATGAAAGCAGATGAAAATCACCAGCACCAGCATGGGGGATTTAAACAAAACAAAACAATTTGTAAGGAGGATGGCTGGGATCAGGAACCCTCTCCAAGATCCTTGTAGTTTCGGTGGTGGCCTGTTGTACTATGAAGCTGACAGTTTGACCCTGGCCATGTATTTTACTGATGGCAAAGGGTAAACTGGAGGAGTGTTGAGGCGTAATGAAAGTGCTTACTGTAACTTAGGAGATATGAGTTAACTTCATACAAACACACATACACATCCATCCATCCCATCCATCCATCCATTCATACATATATACATATGCATATATAGTTTCATTATATATATTATGCATAACAGTTGAAAGTTTAGATATAACAAATATAAACTGCTGCAACCAAGAAAGTTGCGGTGCAGATCTGGGACAGTTTGGATTAATTCTCCTCCTAGGTAGGTTGATCTGGTACTCAGCTATGGGCCCTTTGGACCAGAAAACTATTAAAAGCAATTTTTAGGATTTTGGAGAAGAATTCCTTAAATCCTCCTTCAGATTGTGGTCAGTTTTCCTAATGACAGCATTTAACCTTCTTCCTTATAGCTTATAGGGATGTTTGACATTTGATAAGAGATGAATTAGAGGGATCATCATAGCTGTTGTTGAATATAAGGAGGATTTTCATGCTAGAAAGGACCAGACATATACTACTTGGTAATGGAGTAATTAGAACCAATGAGATAAAGCTCCAGGAGGGCAGAATTTTGAGTATGGGTAGGGCAGGAAGGTAGTAAATTTCCTATAATTCAGGGTAGTCAATCTGAAGCAAATCCTCAAAGGGGGAAGCCTAGAAAGGATTCATGCATTGAGGTGGGGCTTTAAATACATGACTAAGGATAAATTTATGCTTCTATGATAAACAAACAAACAAAAAACAAGATATTCCTTAAGAGAAGATTTTTTTTTCTCTGCATACCAGAAGTAAACTAGGGGAAGTTTCCATCCAGGAAGAGTAACACCATAACTACATCAATATACAGAAACATATCTACAAAAAGAAGAAAAGGTCATATATGTACAAAAGTGTTTATAGAAACTATTTTTTCTTGGTGATGGAAAAAAAAACCCTGGAAACTAAAGGTATACTGATTAATTGAGGAATAGCTGGATAAATTATGCCATATGAATTTGATGGAATGCTATTTAAATGGATCATTTCAAAGAAATGTAGAAAGACTTGCATGAACTAAGAGTGAAGTGAGCAGAATGAGAAAAATTTTTGATATGGCATCAATAGTATGAAAATGAACAATTCTACAAACAGATGAAAAATGAAATGAGCATATCTAGGAGAATAACTTAAGTAATAATAACAATACTGCAAAGACAAGCAACTTTGAAAATGATAAGATTATGTTCAATAATATGGTTATCCATGATAAAACATCATCCATCTCCTGTTGGAAATGTGATGAATGAGAATGTACAGAAGGAGACATCTGTTTTTGTGTACAACTAATGTGGAAATATTTTACGTTTTTGTGCATATTTTACAAGGAATTTTCTCTCTCTTTTTTTCCAATCAGGCATGGGGCATGTATAATAAAAATTAGATTTCTCTCAATTTACAAAAAGGACTCAAAAATAGAGAGGATGGAGGAGGTGCTATAGATGTGGAACATAGCATGCAATTACAGATGAGATCACCGCACGGTTAGTTGTGTTTATTTATTTTACTTTGTTCCAAGAAAACTCTAAAAGTGTAGGAGTAATCTGGAAATGTCTATAATGTAAAAAATGAAAGGCACCAGTAAAACTTTAGGAAAAAAAACTCTCTGTGAGCTGAAAACAAAGTTATTTAATAGACGAAAACTTCTGTTTTTACAATTTTTCATACACTTGTTTCAATACTTAAGTGATCTATCATTTTAATAGTGTGAGTGCACCCTTGTTTAAGAGCCTATTATAGCCTAGAGAAATTGCTTGTTGTCTCATCTCATGGACATATAGCTCCATAATGTATGAAATATTGAGCAAGGCTTCAAATGACTATCGACTTGTTTATTATACCTATAAATTGCTTTTGAGTCTGGCAACTGGTTCAGGACACTTAAATAAGAAATTTAAGTATTGAACAAACTTTGGCATCTTTGTTCTTTTAATGAGATCATGACCACCCATATGGAAGAGTTTCTCAGTTTAGCCAGGCAATGAAGAATAGTCTCCTATTTCTGGGAAAACAGGACTTAAATCAGAAGTGGTACAAGTCATGACTTCTTTCTCTGACTTCCTTTCTACTTCCCTCACCCCATCAACCAATTACACCACTCAAAAATCTTAAAGCAAAGATTTAGAAGTTGAGACAACAGGTAGCCTTCATTCCCCACCAATCTTAGTCCCTAGACCTCTTCTCTCCACCACACCCTCGTCCATAAGGGATTATGTCTAGCACATTCCAGAGATGGGACTTTCCTGTATAGAGAGGGAAAGTAGGGAAACCATCTGCTACTCAAGTTGCTACTGCCACCCACCTCAATCTGGGGACTGCTATAATCAACAATATAACATAATATTGTATAATCAATAATATATCAGCCTAATCTGGATACAGATCTGGTGAACTACAGCTTTTCTTCCAGTTGGCTATAAGGAATATCTTTTAATAAATCCCATTTGGACATGTAAATCTTGTTCATGGGTTTTCTCCTTTTCCTTTCCCTAGTGTGGAGGCTGATTTACCACATAATCATTCATTTGTGGAAACCTCTCCTGCCAAATGTAGGAATAGAAGTGGGTAGAAAAATCAGATCAAATCTCCTTATTTTAAAACTCTTAAATGTTACAGGAATAGTCCTTATTTAAATTGCTACAGCTAGTGGTCCTAATTCAGTCTACTACCATGTGCCACCCACATCTTAATAAATACTCTTCAGGAATTTTTGTGGGCCCCCCAAAATTAATTTTCTTAGAGTGATTGTACTGGACTTTCAGCCCTGTGGCTTCAAATTACAATTACAACTGTTACTATTACTATTATCAGGTCTATGAATGACTGTTGCACTTTTAGCCTGGGAAAAAGACCAAGATTTTTTTTAAATGAACATTTTATGCATAAATGTATATGCATACACACATATTTATGTATGTGTACATGTATGTCTATGCATGCATACACACGTGTGTAATATGTGTGTATAATCACAGAGCCTAGGTTAAGAACATCTAGACCAGTTCTAAGTCCTATGATCCAGTATTAATTCAATATATAACTTATATTTCTTTATACTGCCCAGGGTCATGTAGTTAATAAGTGTCTGAAGCCAGATTTGAATTTAGGAAGATGAGTCTTCCTGACGTGAGTTGTCACACTCTTAGTATTGTAGGGAGCCTGAGTTCTGTGCCCAATTTCTTTCTAGAAGTTAAGCCTGAGTATTCAGGTACTAAATTTAATGATGGGACTCTAAATTCTGAGGGCCCCACAGAAAAAAATTTTTTTTTTGATTCATTCATCATCTGTCACATTACCTGTCTTCTAAAGATGAGACAAAAGCCCTGTGAACATAGTCAATACTCCATAAATGTTTTGGGTTAGAGGGGGAGAGGGAACAAAATCAGCAAAACAAAGGACTTTTAACAATTTTTCTGGATTTGGGGAGATACTGCTGGTTCTCTTTCTCTTTTTAAGTCTACACAAAGGGTCACATAGTGAAAAGAAGAATGTGCCCATAGCTTTATCTAATCATGCCATGACAAAAGAAAAGAAAGTGATTTTATTGAGCCTAATGGGAATTTATGCATATCCTGTAGTGGGTGGCAAAGATAATTATTTCTAATCTAATTTTATTTGGGCAAATAAAAATAATTTTAGACTTTGGTTATTGTTTTCCAGAATCCTTTTTAAGCCTAGAAATTGAGTGCTGTGAATTTTTGTACTGGTTATTATTTCCAGATCACTGTTTGCCTCAGCTTTTCCCTGTGTTGATCTCTATTTCATGGCATTAGAATTTATAACATCGTCTCTCTTTTTACATTATTATTTCATTTTCCCCCGGAGGATGATCTATTTTTGTTGTTGTTCAGTCATTTCCATCATGTCTGACTCTTCATGACTTTCATTTGGGGTTTTCTTGGTAAAGATACTGGAGTGGTTGGCCATCTCCTTCTCCAGCTCATTTTACAAATGAAGAATCGAAGTATACACCATTAAATGACTTGACCACAGTCACACAGCTAAGATTTGAACTGAGAAAAATGAGCCTTCTTGACTTCAGGCCCTTCATTCTATCTAATGTGACACCTACCTTCCCTGATATATTTTTTTTTTACAAAGGTATTACATGGTATTGTTAAATATTTATACATATAAAATTTAATGTTCCCACTCAGAAGACGCCATAAGTCTATCAGTTCTAAATTCCCTAACATTTTGTTCATTGTTCATGTTCCTTATCCTTTTTGCTTATATTTCTGTTAGATTTTTTCAGCTCTACCAGAAGAACATGAAAACACATAATTATTCTTTTACTCTCTATGTCTTTTTAAATTTCGTTTGCCATTTCTTTATGGGTTTAGAAGTTACAGAAGCTGAAGAATATAAGTGTAGTGTTTAGAATTGGTTCATTACTTATATTTCCAACTACTCACAAGGTTTCTGTGAGGATGATGAGACAATATTTGTAAAGCATTCAGCACAGTGCCCAGTACACAGTATACATGTAATAAATGCTTCTTTACTCTCTTTCCCTTCCCAATGATCATTGTGTAGTTTATCTATTTACTGCTTTGATATTACTGATTTTTATTTTTGTTTTGTCTAATAAAGTGATAGCAGCTTCTCTTGGATATACTCGATGCATAGTGAATTTTTGTTTTTTCTAGCTTCTCATTTTATTTTTTCATGCCTTTAACTTTTAAATATGTTTCTTAATGTGTTTTGTTTTCTTCTTAATATATACTTTAATTTTTCACATTTGTGTTTAAAATTAGGATCATTACTTATTCATTTATTTCATTCATTTTTTTTACTTCTTTTTATACTTTGCTGGTCCCTTTTTGATTAAATTAATACTTTATCTCTGCAATTATTTTTCTTCATATTTTTTGATGCTAATCTATTCTCATAGGCTGCTCACCCTCTCCATTTTTGCTTGTGTAGCCTGCTTCAAGTTATTTCAATTTACTTAAATTATTAAATATTTTTCTTCTATTTATTTAGCTATCTGTTCCTCATCCCCTTTTGTTCCTTCTCTTTCACTGTCCTCTCAAGCAAATTTTCTAAATCTTTACTTCACCCCTGCAAACTTTTATTTTTGTACCTTTCTTTACTTGGCCCTTTTCTAAGAAGTTTTAGTTAGATTTGTCCCCTCAATTCTTTCTTACTTTCCAGTCTATTTTGAATTTTGTTTTGTGATCTGTGGACTTTTTCCCTCCACATTATCTTTGTGTCCCTTAGGGAGTTAAAGCCTCTGAAACAGATTTGAGTTCTTTCCTCTATGTGATTTCTGTTATTACTTTTATAAAAATGAATCAATCCTTTTTTTTCCCTTCCATGTGTCAATCTTTGAAATAGTAATTAATGGAGAAATCAATGTCAGAAATAGCACTAGGAAGGAAATGAAAACATATTAAGTGCCTCCTATGTGCCAGGCATGGTGCTAAGTGCTGAGGATACAAATACAAGGCAGAAGGAAGACAGCCCCTGCCCTTAAATAGCTCTCATCCTAATGGGGGTGGGGAGAGGCAGGGATAAGAATAGCTGGTAGACAGGCATGTGCTTTTGATCTCCAGAAGTCAGGAACAGGACTGGGAGGGGAATGAAGGCTGAACAACCTGAGCCCCTCTATAAAATGGAAGTCCCAGGAGGAACTCATCAATGTGAAAGCAGGCTGACCTTGTGCAGAGATATTTCAGGTTTAGATCATGGGTGTTGTTATATATTCCAGAACAAGGAGATTCTTTCTGAGGGAAGTTTCAGGATGAGACAACATAAAGCATGGTTTTAAAGTCTAAAAATCAGGGATGTGGCAACTAGGAAAGACTGCAGTCATGGAACTGGAATGGTAGGAGTTAGCCTATGCCTCAAGTTTATATTCCTGGACTTTTTCTCTGTCTTCTCTATGATCAGTTTCCATTCCCAATCTTATGCCATAACATCAATCACTCTATGTCCCTCTGACATTCTGGATTCCCCTCTCCCCCCAGTAACATATATTCCTTCTCCTGAGGTGGGTGCAGATAAGTGGTATAGTGGATACCATGTAGGGCATGGAGTCAGGAAGACTCATCTTTCTGAGTTCAAATCTGACATCAAATACCTGTTAGCTTTGTGACCCTCGGTAAGTCACTTAACCCTGTTGTCTCAGTTTCCTCATCTGTAAAATGAGCTGGAGGAGAAAATGGCAAATCACACTTGTATCTTTGCCAAGAAAACCCCAAATAGGGTCATGAAGAGTCAGGCATGAGTGAAATGACTCAATAACAAAATCTCCTGAGGACAATCTATAGAGGTACAATAATCTTTCAGAGAAGTTGGCTTCCCAATGTGAAAACTTTTTCAGGCAAAATCAATCATACATTCCTATCTCACGCAGCAGGCTCAAGTCTCTCCCTCATAGTAATCCTCTTCTATGACACATCATCCCTATATTCTGGGACAAGAACCCTTCCCACCCCAGCCCTCTTGTAGTCCTGCTTAACTGTCACCTTCAGTACCTTCTTCCTGCATACCTACCTCGAGATAGAAACACCCTAGGCAATCCCTTCTCTATTCAACCATGGGCTTAAGAGGACTGCATGATTTGTTCTTCTTTCACCTCTCTTTTCTCCATTCATTTGAACTGCCCTGCTCCTACTTCCCACAAAAGACATTGATTCATGTAGGGCTGGGGAAGAGATTTAATACATGCTGTCTCATTTCAACTCTTCCACTGATCCTGCTCCTAAGTTTTGAAGTTCCCCAGAAATCTGCAGCCTTTTAGATTCTTTTTATTCCTTGATGGCTATACTTCGTTATTTTTTTTTTTACTCCACAACTCACTCTTTCTCTTTATTCAATAAAACAATAAATGATTAACTTAGAATGATTTGTTTCATTACTTAGTCTTTTCTTTATAGTAGTATTTACTTTGCTTGCCCTTCTGTTTGGGGTGTATGCAAGTCAAATAATCTGTTTACTTCTCTTCACTAATACTTCACGTGTAGTTTTTGTTGAGATCCACTTTTTTAAAAAAAATGATCATTAGGCTTAGGCTTTGTAATGGTAATGGAAATTTGAAGATCTTCTCTGCCCCTTGTATTTACAATCAAACAGGTATTTAGCACCTTGTTCCAAGTTCATGATTGTGTCAAGTATTAACATTCAGAACTTGTGAATTCCACAGTGGGATGGACTTGTTGATGTAACAGGAAGGGGCAAAACAAGGAGGAGCTAATACTGCATATAAGGAAAAGCTCAACTTGAGAGAGGCCAGAACTTCTGGGAGCAAGCATCTGGAGGCTAGGCTTCTACTGCTGGAGAGAGAGAAGAGAACTGAGAACTGATCTGAGAAGAATTGAGAAGAGAAATGAAAACTGAGGATGAACTGAGAATTGAGAACTGAGAAATGAGAAGAGAGGAGAACTGGGAGGAGGCATGGCTGTGGTATAGGTACTTTGTCTGTCTGTTTTGATATTACTTTGTCAGATTCATCTGCTAATAGAGGACAGTGCTGTTGTTACAGAAGGCCTGGGACCTTGCAGCTGGTTCAGAACCCCTGAAAGAGGATTTTCTTGTTGTATCTTTACAGAAATCCTGGAGGAGGCTCTTGTTGATGATTTCAGAGGTCCAGGGACTATATTGATGATTTGTGTTTATTCCTCAGACTTTGTTGTTGGATCTATGTTGATTTCGCAGGCAGAAAGTGAACTGATGAAGATGCTGGCAATGGGTACGAATGTTATTGTGGCTTTGTTAAGCTTTGTCTTCCCAGGAACAGAAACTGTGAAGGACTTGAGGTGGACCAGACACTGTGAGCTTCAATATGGAGCAGGAACTGCACAAGAAGCTGGACAAAGAACTGAGAGCTGTCTGCCTTTGAACCCAGGTGGCAGTTTGATAGATTCAGGCAGGAGCTGGGACCATGAAAGAGGAACCATGGAAGCTGAGAGCCTGCCTCAAGTCAAGATGAAAAGACCTCTCCTTGAGTATTTAATGCAAACTAAGAAAATCATGACTCACTGTGGCCTATAGGTAGAGAACTCTGACCTTTATATTTAGATGATTGAATTAAGTACTTCTCCAATTAAGAAGAAAGAGGACTTTTTGATTGAAGAGATTAAGACAATGGGACCTAGGAGTAGCAGACTTTGACCTATACTTTGTGTCAATTAAGGAGGCTTAATTACAGAGTCCTTGAATTAAGGACTTACTAAATGAATGTTATCTTTGTTTAAAACTATGTGGCCACTTTGGTGAAAACTATGTGGCCATCCATTTTAGTGATAAGTTGTTATGCCATAACAATGTGAATTCTGTACTTTGATTTTCTGTCCATGTTTTGCCTTAATTTGTTACTGAATAAATAGAGAGTCCACTATACTGTGAAATCAGAACCTCGAAAGCTGTTCACAGCAGCAGTCCTCTGGAAAGCTGCTTATGCTTGGCTTTACAGGGTTACAGGAGATATCATTTTGGATTGAAGTTTGAGCTTCATTGCCTTATGGCATTTATTATTCTGTTATCTTCTTGTTCCTGGAAACAGCATAATAATTCTATTATTTGAATTGTCTTTTTTTTTCTGATTTTAAGGTATTTCTCCTAACTTCTTGCAACAGGTATCATGGAAATTGATCAGTTTAATCATACATCTTGAAGTTTGAAGCACAAAGTTTTTATTGGTTTTTTTAACCTTTTTTTTCCCCTGGCAGCAATCAGTAGATCATCTCAATTAACATACTGACATCTGCACTCAATAGTTCTGAACATTTTCTTTATATTATTCCCTGTATTACGATATTTAGATTTTTAATTAGTCATATTCTGGTGGATCTATAACTTATCTTTGCCTATTCTTTCTTCAAGGCTAATTGCTTTGGTTTGTAGAGATTTCATATTTTTAAAAATGTTATTACTCATTGTTTCTCTTATTAAATTTTCCTCCACTTCAATATTTTTATGTTCTCAACCTATTCTTTCTACTAATAGATTACCATGTATTACCTTATCCTAGTCTTGTAATGTGTGGTTTTTATAAAATATATTTTTCATTACACCATCATTTATTTTCTACATGAGAGCTCTAATTTGTGACCTGAATTTATTTCTAATTTCTTCTTTTCTAATTTCTATTTCCTTTATGAACCATTCTGAGGATCCTTGTTTTTGTTCTATTACCTTTGGAAGGGTCCCCAGGAATCAGGCTTTCATCATATAGTAATATATGCCAATTATACTTTGATTTCCCTTTTTGTTTTCATTAATCTTTTTCTTCTAGCCTTTTAAGATTTTCTTGATTAACTTATCTATGTGCAGGGTTTTATCAATTCTTTTTTTCTTGATATTAACAGTTCAGTTTTTCTTCTATTATTTATCACTTATGCTCTGGCTTCTTCTTGTTTGCTGAAGCTACAAACACCTGAATTTGGGTTACAGGGCTGCTTCATCCACTTCAGATGGAGAATTTGGGGTTGTCTACTTGGGTCCCTGCTTGAGTAACCTATGGGATATAGACCTAAATGCTAGCTGTTTTTCCATTAGGCTCAAAAAATCATCTGCACAAGATGATTTTTAGCTCACTAGTTTTCCCCTCTGCTATCCTACTTTTCTTCTTGTGGTTGTGTTTAGTCTATGTCTGGTGCTTCCTCCAGGACATTCAAAGGAGGTTCACAAAGTTCTACTCTAACCCAAGGATTTCTCTACTACTACATCTCGAATGGCCACCTATTTACAACATAGAATGCTTCCAACCCACCTAATGGCACATTCTACTTTTCTTCATGTGATTGAACTAAATGAGTGTCTGAAGTCTCTTAAAAAGTAAAGGGATGAGACAGTTAGGTGGTTCACAGAATAGAGCACTGGACCTGCAGTCAGGAGAACCTGAGTTCAAATCCAGCCTCAGACTCTTCACTAGCTGTGTGATCTTGGGAAAGTCACTTAACTCCAATTGTCTTGCCTTCCCTCCTCCAAAAAAAAAAAAGATGGAGGGAGGTGGCATTGGTTTTGAGGAAGTCACTGAAGCTGCAAACTTTTAATTTATAGTTGTGCCC
The DNA here is from genome assembly GCA_028627135.1 of Pseudochirops cupreus. Lineage (NCBI taxonomy): Eukaryota > Metazoa > Chordata > Mammalia > Diprotodontia > Pseudocheiridae > Pseudochirops > Pseudochirops cupreus. The sequence goes on along the minus strand of CM053580.1, from coordinate 375,123,016 downwards.
TCTGAAGAAGGCTGCAACTTTATTTGGGCTTGCTGTTGGTAGCAGGTATGGGAGGAAATGCTGAGTGACGACTCTAAGTATTAAGGTTACACAATGTTAATACACAAGTTTTTGCCTTAAAACTTCTCTGCCTTCTGATCTTGGTGATATCATATGCTCCTGTAGATTAAATTAAAATCTCTATGCAGATATCTCCTAAATCTATATAGCCTTTGATTCTTCCCAGAACTTGGTTCCAGTGTTACAAGTTGACTGTTGGACATTTTCCACCTAGATGTTCCATAGGCATCTTAAATCACAACATGTCTAAAATAAAATTGAATATCCTTATGCCCCAAACTACTGTCTTCCTGTCTTTTGCGTTTCTAACAAAGGTACCACCATCCTTCCAGCCACCCAGATTTACAATCTTAGAGTTACCCTCAACTCTTCACTCTTCTTCATCTCTTCCCCACCCATTTCCAATCACTTTCCAAGTCTTGTAAATGATACTTTTAGTGTGCCACAATCTCTCACACATATATTCCTTTCTTTATATTCACAGACTACTACTGCCCTATGAAAAGTCGTCACCACTTTTCACATGGACTTTCAAAATAGCTTTCTAATTAACCTTCCTGATTTTGGTCTCTCCCCTCTTCTGTCTATCACTTCCATAGAGGCCAATTTGATATCCTTAAAGCACAGGTATGATCAAATAATTCTTCTTCTCAAAAGTTTGTGGATTTTTATAGCTTCTTAGAGAAAATATAAACTACTTAATTTGATATTTAAAGTCCTTCATAATCTAATTCCATCTGGTATTTACATATTTGTTTTGCATTGTTTTTCCCTCACATATTCTATTGTCCAACCAAAAAGACCTACTCGCCATTCTCAATATATGATATTCCATGTTCTCCCTAACCCCCTAGAGCCTATACACAAATTGTCTTCCATTTCTGGAATATTCTCTCTCCTCCTTTCCCCTCTGCTATCCCCATGTTACTACAAAGTTCACCAATGTGGGTACTCTCTTTGTTGAAGCAGATCTCAATCCATCTATGCTGTCATCCTGGAGAGTTCCCCATACTTGTTAGTACTCTCCACTCTCCCAAATAACTCTCCATTTAGTTTGTACATAGTTTGATTTAACTGGTCTGTATACATATTTTTCCCCACCCTCTGAAATACAATATAAGCTCTTTGAGGACAAGATTGCTTTCCTTTTTACCTTTACCTCCTCAGCACCACACAGAGTGCCTTGCAAATTGCAGACATTTCATAAATTCTTGTTAAATTGAGTACAATTCCAAATTCTTGTCTGGAAAGCGAGAGTATTCCAATCATCTGGTCTTTTGCTTACTATTCTTACCTTGGTTTTACCATAATCTCCATGTAATGCATGGTCCAAATGAAGAGATATCATCTTTTATGATTTAGGGTTATTTAAGGTGCCTTTCTGATAAGTCACCCTGCTCTCCTATTTTTATGCTAATAAAAATCTGGAATTTCCCCCTCATTTAATTATGTATTATCCTGCCTATTAAAACAAATCTAGTTAGCATTATCATGACAAAAAGGAAATCCCAGGAAATTAGTAATCATTGCTCATGGAGGGAAAAGGAAACATCCTGTCTAGAGAAGAATCTTTATACTGTCATTGAGTCATTTCTCCCTAAAAAAAAAACAACCCATCTCACAATAACATTCTTTCATTACTGCGGTCTGGCTGCCAGTAGTAGAATGCAACAGTTTCTAAGAATTAAAGAATCACAGAATTGGAAGGGACTTTTCCAGTTGATTCATTTTACATATGAGGAAACTGAGGCCCAGTGTAGCAAAATGACCTCCCTGAAGTTACACAATGAGTTCATGAAAGCCAAAGGACTGCAGCATTTAGAGCTGGAAGAATTTTCCAATTGTGGTTTAAAAATTAAGGCCCAGGTCTTCCAGTTTCTGGTTAAGAAATGAGGTAATGTGTTATCTAAAATTCTAAGTATTTTCATAGTGTTCTAATATCCTAGCCAATTTTTAATACAACCTACTAGCACTTTGAGTAACTTAAAGAGTACTATTGAGTTAGATGTCTAGAAATGAATACAAGTAATTGCCTGATAATCTTTATTGGACTGAGGGTGATCAGGGTCTTCAACTTATTTCTAGTTATTTGAGATTTAAATACAATATGTCTTTCAAGATCTCTTTTGTGAAAACAAGTTGAAGTTGTTTATTTTTCCCTCTAAAATATGCTTATTGCTAGTGGAAATGATGGGAACTTCTTAGTTAAAGGAGCCAAGGTTGTTAGTGTTCAAATGTAAATTGTGGGAAGTCCTTCCATAGATGCAACAATTCTTTCTAAATCTTAGAAGACAATCTTTATGAGTTGCTGTGGCCAAAAATATTCATCACCTGGTGGCTAACTTTTGGCCTTCTGCTGGCATGGGCAATGCATTCACTCCCTCCCTGGACCTGTACTTCAAGCCCTTCCAGATGGGCAGGGCCTGCCAGAGCCTATGTTCCATAAGCATAGCCTTCAATGAATGAATGAAAAAGAATTTATTAAGTACCTACTATATGCTGGACTCTCAGGACACACACACACACACACACACACACACTCAAACACAATACTTGCTGAAAGAGCTTACATTTTAATGGGGAAGATAGCATACATAAAGAAATGGGGGCCAGAAAGGGGCACTTTGATGTGGAAAGTTACAGAGATGTTGAGCAGGTCATAGGGGAGCAGATAGACATATTCCTTCCAGGAAAAAGGACAGAGTTGATTTCTTCAAAAACCCCTCCTGATAGCCCCACCATGATGAAGAATCTAAATAACACTTTAGTGGAGGTGTAAGATAATACGCCCTTCTCCCCCACCCCCACCCCACATGTGTAATGTGTTATCTGAAATTATAAGTATTTTGGTAGTGTTCTGATATTCCACCCACTTAGAGGCTATTCAGTCTGATGTGCTTTTGTTGGTAGCAGATTGACACTTTAATAGGAGTCTAGATTTGCAAAATCATTTTATGGCACTGTCTTCAACATCAGAGTATATCACAAAATACATTTCAACTGTTTCGCAAACAAACTTTCTTCCAGTTAATAATTAAACAGAGGAACAGCTTGTGGTATATGCTTGGAACTAATTTTACTATATATAGTTGGAAATGACAAGAGCACATGAAGATATGACTGAAGCCTAGTAACATTTAAATATTCGGTTCTTACTCTGTTGTTACCTTGACTAGTGTAAAGTTGGTTCCCAAGGTAAAAACTAAGTGGTCTGCTGGCATATGGTAGAACCTCCATTTGAGCGCTAAAAGCTGGATACTGTCTTTGTGAAACAGATGTTGCCGAGTGCAGCAATGCACAACTGACTCTATCTAACAGCTGGGAATCCTTCGTGACCCATATAGCAGGAAATAAACATGGGCCTATGCTTGGCAAAAGTGTAAGGAAGCAAATTTCCATTTGTTAAGGGCTTATCAAAATTAAGAATAAATGTTTTTAGCCATAAACTGATTTTATTCACCAGAGTAATCTTTCCAGCAGTTTATGCGATGGCCTCATAATATTACTGGCACCCTTTGCCAGATAAAGGCTGCAGTTGCACTGACATATAGTGCAGATGGAAAATAAACATCTGCCTCAATCAAGAAAGAAGACCAAGGACAAGGTTGACGAATATTATCTGGCATGACTCTCTTTGCAGGGTAGCATATAAATGCTACAGGACCAAAACCACTGGCATCGTCTGGTGTTGTCCTTATGTGGTTACTGACCATGAAGAGAGATGATTAGTATGCCCTCTCCAAGGAGGAGTGGTGCAGATGCTCAGAATGATATGATTCCAACTCACTAGGATCTGCCTTGCTGTAGCCACACCATGCTAGTCGCAGAGCGATTCAATTTCATTTTTTTTTCATTTTTTTTCCATGGTTCGGCAGCATTTAGTGCCCACAAAGTTTCCCTCATTGCTGTCAAATGGCATGGATGACAGGAGCAAGAAGAGTAGTTGTTCTGAAAAAGGAAAGAAGAAAAAACATTTTAAGAAACAGCTCTAGAGTATTGATGTTAATCTCGGATGAAAATTATTTTCTTCTGTGGCACGCGCCAACACTTTAGCTGATCTAAACTGTCAGTAATAGTAACTAATATTTATACAATTCCTTAAGTTTGCAAAGTTCATTATCTCATTTGAACCTCCCCACAATCCTACAGGTTTTTTTTTTTAATCCCCACTTTATAAATGAGGACACTGAGCTTCAGAGAGGTTAGCTGATTTGCTTGTTATTGCACAGCTGTTAAGTATCAGGGAAAGGATTTTAACCCGTGTCTTCCTAATGCCAAGTAATGCCCTCTACATACTATATATATTACCATTCACTTTCACCTTTGGCAAAGCCTGAGTGGTATTTTCTAAGGAAAAATATAATATGTACATACTTACCTGCAAATATACATAGTTACAAGCACACATGCACACACACACACACACACACACACACACACACACACACACACTTTCCCAATTCTGACCCCAAATTCCTTTGGCCAAATGATAGCCAAATGATTTCAGTGACACAAATGACATAAGGAATGTCATTTTAAAAATTTAAACTCGATTCCTGACTATTTGACTGAAACTTGTTTATTTTTGCAATCACCTGAAATCTGTATTAGCTTTTTATATATGTAATGGATAGCTGTTTTTGGTTTTATGACACTATTAGAATTTACCAGGAAAAAAGTAAGAGTGTCACTGCTTATTTGGAATAATGGAAAGAATAGTGTAGGGGATACTGGGGGAGCTAGGGTCTAGTTCTGTACTTAATGACTGTGTGGCCTTAGAAAAGGGACAGCCTCTGTAACTCATAGTTTTCTCATCTGTAAAATTAAGGAGCTAGACTAGATCACGTTCATGGTCTTTTGTGGCTCTAAAATACTACTATTCTATCTAAAGATTAGAGTTAGTCAATATAGTATAGTTATCCTCAAATATTAAAAATCATATTATGAATGATCCAAGACAACCCCACATGACCCATGATGAAAAATGCTATCCTCCTCCAGAGAGAACTAATGAACTTTGAGTGCAGATTGAAACACACTTTTTTCATTTTATTTTCCTTGTTTTTGTTTTGCAGCATGACTAATGTGGAAGGAAGGAAGGAAGGAAGGAAGGAAGGAAGGAAAGAAGGAAGGAAGGAAGGAAATGGAAGGAAGGAAGAGAAAATCATATTATGATAGAGAAGAAATGAGTCATTTTCTAAGATTCTGCTCATTTAAAAGCATCTCTTGGCTTCCCCTGAGCAGTGCCCTCTGACATTATGCTGGATGAATAGCGATAGAGACTAAATTTGTGATTTCATTGGTACAGTAAACTCCCAATGAGGAAATTCCTTCTACTAATATGGGTTGGCATTTTCTCTGCAGCTTAAAATTGAGAGTTGCTAATAATAATAATAGAATAAAACAGTACCTAGCATTTATATCATGCCTTAAGATTTCAAAGCACTGTCATATGTTAACTCATTTTGTCCTCACAGCAACCCTGTGTGGTAATTGCTATTATTATTCCTGTTTTGCAGATTGAGAAAACTGAGGCACAGAGAGATCAAAGTGACTTTTCTAGGGTCACACTATTAAATAAGTATCTGAGGCAAGATTTGAACTCAGATCTTCTTGACTAACTTCTGGGATCTATCCACAGGGGATATCTAACTATCCAAATAGAACACTGAGAGGTTAAATAGCTTGTTCGGGATCACAAAGCTATTATGTGTCAGAGGTAGAACTTGAATACAAAATCTTCCCAGTTTTGAGGTCAGTTCTCTATTCACTACATCTCTACTGACTTTCTAAATTAGATGAATATCCGCTATCTTAATCTAGCACATAAATGATTATTTAAAATTAGCCTACCAATAATTCAAGACATATGGAATTTATTTGCTGTGATATGGTGGAAGTATTATGCATACCGCTCTTCCAGAAGGAAGGAATAGATGTTAAGTTCTAGATCATGAAACAAATAGAAATGATATAGTAATATATGAGGAACTTCATTTATTCCCACAACTCTTCATGCCCTTTCTCTAATAAAAAGAAGAGTAGCTGATGAAAACTTGATTTTCCTTGATAATTTCATTCTTCAAAAGATAGAGGGAAATGCAAAGGGAAATATAATTTTAGACTAGATCTTAGAGTAGAAAAGATGATCAGAGGCTATGTAGTCCAACTAATGCTTGGATATGAATTCTTCCTCCCCCTTCCAACACAAAAGTGATAAGTAGTTATCCTGACTTTGCTTAAGGTCTTTTAATGGGGGAAAACCTCCAACTTTCTGAGGCAGTCCAGTACATTACTGGATAATTCTAATTTTTAGGAAGTTTTTCCTAACACCACATATAAAATTTAAATCTTTATAATTTTTCCTTCTTTTGGAATAAAACAGGGAATATCTAATATGCTTTTCACACAATGACCTTGTCATCATTTGAAGATGCTATGCTTTTCATACCACAACCACTCCCATCTACCCTCCAAGTCTTTCTTCTCCCAGCTAATTACCCCAGTTCCTTCAACTGATCCTCAAATGGCATGAACTTAAGGTCCGTTGACATTCTAGTTACTCCTTTCCAAATACCACATTTGTTCAGTGTTCTTTCTAAAATGTGGCATGAAGAACTGAACATAACACTGGTGATATATTAGCACAATCATATGGTTCAGTGGAGTCAGAGAGTTGGCTTGGAAATTCACTTTTGTCTCTCATTATCTGTATAGATTAGAGTAAATCACTTAATGTCTCTCAATCTCAGTTTTCCCATCTCTAAAGTGAAGAGATTTGACTAGATTATCTCCAAGGTCCCAGAGGGTTCTTGAGCCTTTGACCAATAAGGAAGAACTGGTTGCCAAAACAGAAATGGCAACCTTGGGAGAAACTGATTTTGTTTTAGCATTTGAAGTTGTTGGATTGACCTGAGTATCCCAGGAATATTATTAGATGGAAGTCCTTCAGTTTTATTTTGGAATAATCCTATAAGTCATTTTAAAGTCTATACTTTTCCAGCATAAGAGGATGAGTAGAGAGCCAGCCTTAGAGACAGGAAGACCTTTATTCAAGTTCTTCCTCTGACATGTATTACCTATGTGACCCTGAAGAAATCATTCAACCTTTCACTGCTCTAATCAACTCTCTAAATAGTTTCAGAGAAAATGTTGATCTGTATTAAAGAAGAAATCCCTCACCAGAAACTCTTTACACCAAAGAAATCAGAGGTCCAGGTCCTGTTCCTATGCTCATATTGCTTAGGATAATTTCAAGAACATAGGTGGAAATCAGCAATGACAGTGGTTAAAACTATAGACTTGTTGATTAAATGTGAAGTTGCATGGAGAAAAGAGGACATAAATGGTGGAGAATCACAGGCTGATGACTGCATAAAACTAGCATAACAGTAGGGAGTGGGGGAAACACCTTTTCTTTCATATTCCTAAATTCCCTTTGATGACACTCAAATGCACTTTTACACATGCATTTTGGCATAACCTTACAGAAAAGTGACATTGGGGACTGGAAGGGTGGTTGGTAAGGAAATTTTATCATAAAGTGAGGGGAAGAAGGAAGGTAGACAAAGTCTGAAGCTGGAGTGTGAGTGAATGTTCTATATTCCCTCTTCCCATGATGAAAGCAAGGCACATAGGATAAGAAAACGTCTTATGTGCATCTTTGAAAATTATGAACACTTCACTGCCTTTTCACTCTAACTTTAGGATGTGGCATAAGGAGCTCCAAATTAGAGAAGTGAAAATACTAACATCTTGATATAGAAAGATAAGAGACAAAGCCTGAGTGAGACATTTTAACAAAGGCACTAGCTGTTTACACAAATAGACCTAATCATTTGGCAGAAAGAATCCCCTGACTGTGATGTTAGAAGCATAGGATGTCTCTTAAATTTTATTCACAAGATGCGTTTGGGCACAGTGAGGTGGTGCAGTGAACAGAGTACTGGCTCTGGAGTCAGGAGGACCTGAGTTCAAATTTGGCTTTAGACACTTGACACTTACTAGCTGTATAACCCCAGGAAAGTCACTTAACCCTGATTCCGTCATATAAAAGAAAAGATGCCTTTGGACATTCAGGTACCTTATAGGCAGCTAGGGACTAGGTAAGAAGATCTTGAGAAATGGGCAGTAGTTATAAGAGAAATTTTGTCATTTTATAAATTCTTTGGGGAATAGAGAGGAAATTTTTCCTTTATGGGCCATGATCTTGGAAAACATAAAAATAAGCATTTGGAGGTGAGTAAGCAACGACATGTGCTCACACATCAATTAATCTTGGAAGTCGTGGTCAATCAAGGGGATGCTCAGAACTTGCTGGATCAGATAGAATGGAAAAAATATTTAGTATTTGGAAGAGGTGGCATGATTTTCCTGGATATTGTGACAACATGACACAGAGGTCTACATAATGCTAGAAGCTAACTATAGAGAGTAGAGCAAGTTCTGAAATATAACAAAAATCTATTGTTTATGTTTAATTTGGGTAGACATTGAAATATTGCTTAGGATGTAGGACAATTTGTTCAAAGAAAATTGTGCCTTTTAGGGATCTGTATTTGCATATTGAAATGTGGGTCCCTATTTGCTACTTCCACCTGAAAACAGATGGGTCCTTCCTAATGATGTTTAAGTTCTGTTTCACATGTATGGAGAGACTGGCAAAGTGCAAGAAAAAAATGGCACAGGTTTATATTTGTTGGAGGAACTTGGTATATTTTCAGTACATGTTTATTTTAAAAGCTTTTGTTTCTAAACTTCTCTCTCTTAGATTTTATTGTGTTGATTGGTAATATTTAAAGATCAAATTCCATCAAGTGTGGATATGGTAGCTAGTGAATCATTATGTGACTCATATAGAGTTTTAGTAGGATTCTATGGTGTGAGGTACATAAAGTAATTAGCTATCTGTGTGCAGTAGGAATCCTGCTTTGTTAGAGTAAAGCTCAAAATCAAAATGAGAGTAGAACAAAAAAATTAAGGTGAGGTGAAGAAATTGCATACATCTTTAACCTGACATATCCAAATGAGTCAATGATCCCTAAAAATAGGAAATGGAAAAAAGCAAAGATATTGTTCTTGATTTTTACCATTTCATGAAAATGTTAAATGACGTAAAACAGCTGCCCCATTAAGAAATTTTTTAAAAACCTGCCTTGATGATAAAAAAAATAATAAATTCATCTTCTTGCCAACCGAAGAGCCACCAGCAACTAGTCCAGAACACAAACACATTTTGTAAAACACTACAGAGAAGAGCGGGAAATGGTTGCAAGCAATGTAATAAATAAAACAATAAACCAAGAAGAGTCGTAGAAGAAGAGGCAAGTCTGCAGAAAGCTTGGCCCCGATGTCCTAAGAACATTCACTCATAAAACACACAAGATGGCCTAAAATCTAGAGAAGCAATGCACAAAAATCCATTTTCATTCTTTAATTTCCATTTCATCCCACATCCACAATATACTAGCCCAGGTCCTGATCTGTGATATGAGGAAATAAGATCTTGGCCCTTGAGATAGGGAAGAGCAGTGGGGACCAGATCAAGTGCTGAAAGGGACATCCTCACTGGAAGAGAAACAATTTTGAAAGCTTTGATGAAGACACAAAAAGGCTAGGGAAAAGGAGGGAATAATAAATAATATTAATCAATCTTATTTGTTTCAACAAGCTTATATTTAGTGTCTGCAATGTGTAAGGCATTGTATTAGGTATCGGAGTTGGAGACACATTTCTTGGTCCCTACCCTTAAGAAACTTGCATTCTAGTGGGGGGTTGGGGGAGCAGCATGCACCAAGATAAGTAAAATAAAAATATATACAAAACAATTATAAAGTAATTACAAAGCAAATAGTGGAGGAAAAGTTGCAACTTATTAGGAAAGACATTATGAGAGAGGTGGAACTGGAGCTCAAACTATGGATTCTAAAAGATAGAAGTAATAGGGAGAAAACTCTAGATATGAAGTAGAGGTAGAACATTGCCTATAAGGAACAGCAAGTCAGCCAGTGAGACTAGAATGTAGAATATGTGAGGTTAAACAATGGTAAATTAGTCTGGAGAGAGGTTGGAGCTAAATCATCATGGGAGTTAAATATCTGTGCACGAATTTGTATCTTAACCTGGATTGATGCCATTGAAGATTCATGAGCTGGAGAGGGACATGGTAAGGTCTGTGCTTTAGGAAAATCACTTTGCTAGCTCTATAGAGGAGAATTTGAAGGGTAGATAAACTGGAGGTAGAGAGACCAATTAGGAGGCTATTGCAATAGACATCTTCCTCCTTTCTTATCCTTGTGGTTAAGCAGTTCAATATGACATTGTCCACTACTGCTACATCCTAAGGCTCATGCCTTGCCAAACCCCAATCCATTATCTATCTCCTCCACTTCTACCCATAAGTTGCTCAATGGTGCTGGAAAAAGTCAACCAACCACGCTAATTGGGTCCATTACTCTGGTTGAGACCTTTATCACCTAATATTGATTATTGTAATATCCCACTATGACTGATATCATTTTGGTCCTCTTCAAGAGTGAAGTACAACAAGCCACCAGCACCACTAACTAGCCTCCCCACCTCATCTCTACCCTATCTAATCCATTCTCCACACAGCTGCCAAGGTAATATTCTTAAAACACAGATCTGGCCATGTCACTCTCATGCTCAATACCCTTCATTGGTTCCCTATTACCTTTGGGGTCAAAACCAAACTTGTTGGTCATTTAAATCTCTTCTAAACTATCTTCAACTTGACTTTTCAGACCTTTTATATATGAATACCCTTCATGCAGTCATAGGTTTAGCCAAATTGGCCTTCTTGCTGTTATTTGCCCAGAAAACTTCATCTTTTGCTTTGGTGCTTTTGTAGAGTCCGTCTCCTGTAAGTGGAATTTGCTTCATAATTACCTATATCTAATTATCAGCTCAAGGAATGTCTTTCATCCTCAATAGAAAGGACTTACTACCCAAATTTCTTTATATATATTTATTGTTGTATCTGTTATTCCTTTGATAGAGGCAAGGTTCTTTAGGGCAGAAATAACTTCATCTTTGTCTTTAAATCTCTAGAGCCTATCCCAGTGCCAGTTCAAAGGAAACACTTGCTGATTAATTGAAGGGGTGGGGTTGAGGAAAGAGAACAAGCATTTATCAAGCACCTACTATGTACTAGACAGTGTATTAAGCATTTTACAAATACTATTTGATTTGATCTTCATGACAACCCTAAGAGTTAGGTCCTCTTATCTCTTCTTAATTAAGGAAATAGGTAAACAGGTTAAATGAGGCTGAATTTGAACTCATGTCTTCCTGACTCTAGGCCCACAGTTCTATCTACTATAATACATAGCATCCTGATAGGAAAGAGATAAGGATGACTCGAATGGTTGTGTGCATGTGAATGGAAAGAAGAGGATGAATTTGAAAGCTCAAGAGGACATCAATCACTCCAGACCTTTCTGGCTACTTTGCAACTGTCATATTTTCTTTACTCCACAAAGGCATGCTCCAATGTCTCTTTGAGGTCTCTCTGGAGATCATACAGGATACCAAAAGACAGTGCCAGGAGAACATAAGCTCTAGAACATTCTAACATGTCAGAAATATTTAAAATGGAGACAGAACTGGTAACAGACTGAATCTGCTATCTAAGGACAAATTTAGCCAAGTATGTTCAGGCTCATCACCCATAGAGTAGGTAATGAATTCTTCAACCATGACAACCCTTGAAACAAACAAACAAAAAATAAGTTCAATGTTGCTTTCTTCTGTTTCTAAAATAATAGTCATAGAATAGTTAGAAAAGAGGAGGAGAGATACCATGAATCACACCATATTAAGTATTCTAAATATGAAATTTTTGTGCCAAAATTATAAGAATGGAGCCATATTAATATAATATTCTCAGCAAAAATGAGGCCAGAAGAAAGTTGCCACCAAATGGAAGATTATTTCACAAGTTATAACTTGTGAAAGGAAGGAAAGGATCTGGGAGGATAGTTTTTCCTGTGTACCTAAAGTTATTAAGAAAGACAATTTCATAGGACCTTAAGTCATCTTGTCTTATGGTGTTTGTGATCAGCACCTCCCTCTCCCTATTCCTCTCCCTCTCCCTCTCCATATGCCACAAAGATGCTTGAACCTTATGCACCAACAGATACAGATAATGCTTCTTTTGTAATTTCACGAAGAACTTGCCAAAAGTAAGCATATGTTTTGATGTTTGGGGATTTTGATGAACAAAATAGACAATGACAAAAAGATATTATAAAAACTATAGTTCAAATTTGAGAAATTAAAGAAGGCAAAGGCTTTTAGAAGTTTTGGAATCACAATATTAATTTTAAAAACCCCACCAAAATGACATAATTATCTCAAAAGATGCAGGAAAAGCTTTTGGCAAAATACAACACCCATTCCTCTTAAAAACACTAGAAAGCATAGGAATAAATGAAGCTTTTCTTAAAATGATAAAACAGTATCCATCTAAAGCCCAGAGCAAGCAATTAATGGGGATAAACTAGAAGCCTTCCCAATAAGATCAGAGGTGATATAAGCAATACCGTTATTATTCAATACTGTATTAGAAAATGCTAGCTACAAAAAGTAGACAAGAAAAAGAAATTGAAGAAGTAAGAATAGGCAATGAGGAAACAAAACTATCCCTCTTTGAAACAATATGATGATATACTTAATGAGCTCTTGAAAATCATGCAAAAAACTAGTTGAAATAACAATTTTAATAAAGTTGCAGGATATAGAATAAGCCCACATAAATCATCAGCATCGTCCAGGAGTTGCAGATAGAAGGAGAAATCCCATTTAAAATAGCTGCAGACAATACAAAATACTTGGGAAGCTACCTGCCAAGACAAACCCAGGAATTGTATGAACACAACTACAAAATATTTTCCACACAAATAAAGACAGATCTAAATAACTGTAGAAATTGTAATTGCTCATGAGTAGCCTGAACCAATATAATAAAAATGACAATTCTACCTAAATTAATTTATTTAGTCAGTGCCATACCAATCAAACTACAAAATAATTACTTTGTAGATCTATAAAAATAACAAAATTCATCTGGAAGAAGAAAGGTCAAGAATGTCAAGGTAATCAGAGAGAAAAAAGTGTGCAGGAAGGCACCGTAGCAGCACCAGATTTCATACCAAAGTACAAAGTGGTAATCATCAAAAAACTCTGCTACTGGCTAAAGAACAGAGTGGTGGATCAGTGGGATAAATTAGGTACATAATACACAGCAGTAAATGACCATGGTAATTTAGTGTTGATAGACCTAAAGATCCAAGCTTTGGGCACAAGAACTACTTGGCAGGGGCAGTTAGTGCAGTGAGTTAGTGCATAGAGCACTGGCCCTGGAATCAGGATGACCTGAGTTCAAATATGGCCTCAGACATTTGATACACTTCCTAGCTGTGTGAGCTTGGGCAAGTCAATCAACCCCAATTGACTTGCCTTCTCCCTTCTCCCTTCCAAAAAAAGAACTACTTGACAAAAATTGCTGGGAAAATTGGAAAGTGCTTTGCCAGAAACTAGGCATAGACCAACATCTTACACAGTATACTGAGATAAAGTCAAATCAGTATTGATTAGGGAAATACAGATTAAAACAAGTCTGAGATACTACATTACACATGTCAGATCAGCTAACATAACAGGAAAAAATAATGACATGCTTGGAGGGGTTTTGAAATAGGTAGGTACTTTTGGTGGTCCAACCATTCTAGGGAAAAAATTGGAACTATATACAAAGGGCTATAAAACTGTGCGTACTCTTTGACCCAGCAATATCACTATTAGGTCTGTATCCCAAAGAGATAAAAGAAAAGTATAAAGGAGAAGAAGGAGAAGGAGAAGAGAAAAGAAGAAGAAGGAGAAAAAGGAGGAGGGTATTTCTGAAATATTATCAAGCGCTGGGCAGAATAAATTAAGGTAACAGGCACAGAGTCATTGTAGAGAGAGTTGAGGAGACTCAAGAGTGCAACTTGGAGAATAATGAAGACATGGATCTCATTGGTCTCTTCTTTAAAATGCAGGTTCTGGGAAGAACTGTGTCTACTTACAATATGTGAAGGCCAGGGGGTGGGATGAGCCTAAGGGTGAAGAGAATTTGGGTGTGTTGAGGAGAAAGTTACAGAAAGTCAGGAGTGCACACTGGATAGGAATGAAACCAAATGCGGCAAATACAGCAAACAAAAGAAGAGAAAAATTGAATATGATCATTCTTATAGGAAAAAAAATGACAGAAGACAAGTTTACCAACCCATTAGCCCTGGTAATCTCACTCCTAGCATCTTCTCTGTCTTCACATATATCCTGCAGCTGAGCAGTTCAGGTTTTAGGCCTTGGTTTTGAGAGGTAGAGATAACTAGTTGGTGTAGTGGTTAAATTGGCCCTGGAGTCAGGAGGACTGGAGTTCAAATGTGGCCTCAAATACTTAGTAGTTGTGTGACCCTGGACAAGTCACTTAACCCTGTGTGCCTCAGTTTCCTCATCTGAAAAATATGCTGGATAAAGAAATGGCAAACCACTCTAGTATCTTTGCCAAGAAAACCCCAAAAGGGGTCATGAAGAATGAGACATGACTGAAAATGACTAAACAACAATTGAGAAGTAATACTTTGGCAGAATTTGAAGAGGGACCCTGTCTCCCTGCCAGGTCTGTGTTGAGGCCCATGAGTCAGAGCAGCCTTAAGAAAAAAGAAAGAGGGATATAATGTGGGAATAAAACCTGAAGAGGAAAATTGTAGAGAAGAGAGAAGCCCAGAAGTATAGAACTGGTTGCACATTTACATAGTTAAGGTCGTACAGGAAGGAATAGGCAGGCCAAGGAAAAGTGACAAAAGGGTAGAGAAAAGACTGAGTTACAAAGATTTCTTAAATTTTTCTTTAAGTAAAATCATTCCCTTACACCAGCCCTCTCCTGCAAAAAAATAAAAAATAAAAAATAAACAAATACCTTTTCATAACCATCTCTAAGACTGAAAAAGTTGTAGAGAGGAAGGTAGAACCCAGGGAAAATGAAGATAATGAATAGTTAAACTCCAACGTCCGCTTGGCCAATCCCTGTAGCAAATGAGGTCATCCTCACTCCTTGAGAACCACAGATCTCATCCAATACTGTTGGTCTGAGAGAACAGATCGCAGGCATCTTGGGACCAACAGCCAAAAACAAAACAAAACAAAACCCTCCAGCCTTCAGGAAAGCAAAGATTGACAGTGAGAAGCGTGTTAGTAGCAACGAAATTATCAAAATCAGCAGAATGACTGGTGAAGACACATAAAAACTCTTTGAGGAGGAAAAAGGAACTAGCAATCAAAAGGACAGCTGTCTGAATGAGGATGTACTTGCCAATACTGGAAACTAAGCCAGAAACCCTTGAGGCTGGTGGAAGTATTATAAGAAATTGAGTAAGATTCCCTGAAATACAATGAAGAAATTCCAAGAACCTTCAGAATAGTTTAGAGCACTAATCTTTAAAAAATTACAATATCAAAGAAAGTAGATGTTAGAGTCTTAAGGAAGAAATGAACAAGGCTTAAGAACAAGGATTATCTTAACTTTTCTATATTTATTCCTAGTGCTTAGCACAGTGCTTGGTATATTGGAAGCATTTAATAAATACTTTCCCATTCATTCATTGATTCATTTTTTTAAAGTACTGCTTTATAAATATTATCTAATTTGATATTTACAACAGTTCTGCAATGTAGGTGCTGCTATTGTTATTATTACAATTATTAAAAGAGTATAGAATTTAGAATGAAAGGAAATGACAGGATTGGCAAACAAAAATGCACATGAAAAAGAAAATTTCTTGAATTCTTCCTTACTTTTCTACTATTGTCAAGGGTACTAGGATCCTCCCACTTACTCAAGCTCAGAATCATCCTCATTCTCTTTTGCTTTCCATATCCAATTAGGGATATGTCATATTCTGTTGATTATAGCTTCCTAATATCACTTGTATGTGCCCACTTCTCTCCTCTGACACTTTGACCACCTTTGTCACTTTGCACCTGGCCTATTAGAATAGTCTGCTGGTGGCTCCCACTGTCATAAGTCTCTCTCCACTCTAGTCCATCCCCTACTTAGCTGTCAAAGTGCTCCTCCTAAAATGCACATCTGACTATATCTCCATACAAAATCTCCATTTTTTCCCTGCAAAAGAGTATATATTTAATGTAATTCAAGTTGTTGTTTTTTGTGTGATTTCTACTATGCCATGTTTGGTTAAGAATATTCCCTCTAGGCATAGCTATGGAAGATACCTTACATCCATTTTTCTTCCTTTTAAAAAATTGTATGACCTCTTATATTGAAATATTTATTTACAATTTTTGCAGTATATGGTGTAGGATGCTGAGCTATGTCTTTTTTCCACACATTGTTTCCCAATTTTTCCAAAAATTCTTATCAGACAGAAAATCCTTCCCCAAGTGTCTTATATCCTCAGAGTGTGTAGAGTTAATGGAATATAAGCTCTTCCCCATCCATCAATAGGCCTATATGACCACATGTGTCCCCTTTTTCCCTTGGAACAGGGGCCATGTTACCAGGTCTAAAGGTACACAGGTATTTCAATCATGGATGTCTTGCTGCTTTGAGCTCTGACCCAGTTTACAGCTGTGACACATCCTAAGTCACATAGAGCTCATAGATTCATATTTCCTAGGGAGAGGAGTTTGCTTAGGGGGAATCTTACTTACAGGGAGGCTTGTTTGCAGGAAAGTTTTCACACCTTTTTATACTGAGCCAATTAGGCACTGAATCACATTGGTTGTGATGCCTTCTGGCTCTAAGCCTATCAGTTGAAAACTATATATATATTGGGAGGTTGGTATTTTACTTTGGGGCTCATTCATGGGAAGAATATTTCTTTGTAATTTGGCCAGATGAGACTCTAGATAGCCATTGCTAAAGAGTCCCCTGGCTTTGTGAACCCAGATATTGTTACCCACTAGCCTGGTGATTATGTATCTATTACTTTGTTTAGACAGCTGGAGTCCCATCTTTCTTGGATACTCACATCTTTCTATTTATCTGTCTGCATTGTTTAATTAAGGTAAGATTGTTGGCCCCTTTGAAGCTGTCTTTCCTTTAGAAAAGCAGATTAAAGAACCTGTATTAGCACCCTTCTGTGTGCTGGTGTTATTGGTCTTGGTCTTGGTCTTGGTCTTGGTCTTGGTCACAGCAGCTCCAAGTATCATTAATGATGCTCTAGGTGCTCTAGGACAATAAAGATTTTATACCCCTGAAATAAGGCTAAATAGAAAATATTTCCTGTGCTCATGCGATAGACCTATCCCAGGACAATCTTGGTTAAGACCTCAATGGTTGATATAGGACTAAGCAGGACTTTTGACAGGAAGAATTAAACTCATCTTATTTGACTAGGGGGAACTAAGATAAGCTAATACATAAATAGAAACTTCAGCAATTGTCAAGACGTGTGTGTGTCTGTTACACAGATAATTAATGAGGTTAACTCAATAAAACCACTACAGGTGTACCATGGAGATATTGCAGGTTGAGTTCCAGTTGTTGTTCCATCATTTTTAGTCATGTCTGACTCTTTGTGACCCCATTAGGGGTTTTCCTGACAAAGATACAGGTATGGTTTGCCGTTTCCTTCTCCAGCTCATTTTCCGGATGAGGAAACTTAGGCAAACAGGATTAGGTGACTTGATCAAGGTCACATAACTAGCATGTGTCTGAGGCTGGATTCAAGCTCAGGAAGAAGAGTCTTCCTGACTATAGCTCCAGCACTTTATCTACCTAGCTGCCCCTGCGGTTCCAGACCACTTGGAATTTGGGGCACTTGTAAGCCAATGTAGGGTTATTAATTGGCCACATTTCAACATTGTTGTGTCTCAGGCAACTGAAAAGCCCAAGAAAAGGGAGAGAGATAGGGAATTGTGGGTTGGTAGAACAGTCAGAACATGCCTAACTTTATCAATTAAGTTCACAGTCTTATAAGGGTGTACTTTGTAGCACCCCAAAACAATTACAATAGTAACATCAAAGATCACTGATCACAGATCACCATAACAGATATAATAATAATGAAAAAGTTTTAAATGTCATAAGAATGACCAAAATGTGACACAGAGTGCAATGACTAACTTTGATAGACTCAGCTCTTCTCAGAAATGCAATATTCTAAGACAATTCCAAAAGGCTCATGATGGAAAATGCTATTCACACCCAGAGAAAGAACCACACAGCCTGAATGAAGATGGAAGCATACTATTTGCTCTCTCTCTCTCTCTCTTTCTCTCTCTCTCCCTCTCTTGCTCTCTGGCTCTCTGGTTCTCTTGTTTTGTTTCCTCTTTCTCATGCCTTTTTTTCCCTTTGTTTCTAATTCTTCTTTACAACCTGACTAATGGGAAAATATGTATAATATGAAGGGATATGAAGAGCCTGTATTAGATTGCACACTGTCTTGGGGAAGTGGGAGGGGAGAGAGGTAGAGAAAATTAAAAACTCAAAAGCTTGTGGAACTGAATGTTGAAAACTAAAAATAAATAAATTAATTTTTTGAAAATATGACAGAGACACATTGTGAGTACATTCTGTTGGAAAATTGGTGTCAATATAATTGTTTGACATAGATTTGCCACAAATCTTTAATTTGTAAAAAAAAAAAGTTAATATCTGTAGAGTACAATAAAGAAAGCACAATAAAAAAGTTATACCTGCATGAGCTTCCTCAACAAATTCTTTGTATTTTATTGCTTCAGGATGTGGGTGTGACTACTGGTACTCACCAGGAATAGGCTCCTTCAAGAATACTTCGAAGGATCTATGTTTGCATTATGGTAACAGAATTAAGAAATCCTTTGTAAGTTCAGAAGTATTCATTTTCTGAACAATTACTTAGAATGATCTAACTTCCTGGCCTTATTTTCTCATTTCCTTTTCTATTCTCAATAGACATTCCAAAACATTCTAATTATTCAGCATTTAAAAAATTAAAGTAACAGCCACTGTCTAAGTCTGAAGGCCTGGATCTTATCCAAATGGATAAATGAGGTTCCTCTGTGGTCATGAAAAATATGTTCTTAAAAGTGCCTTTTTAACAGAAATGGTAAATGACACAGGGGGAAATTACTCATCTCTGAAGTCACAATATAAACTCTTTGACCTGACAAGTACTTCATGTGGGACAAATGGACAGGAATTCCAAGGAAGATGGATATAAGTCTTTTAAAAGGTACATGCAGAACATAAAAGTGTTAAAAAATTAATAGCTATTTTTGTACAACCCAAACAAATTGACCTCTAGGCATCTATTAGGAATTTCTTTAATAGGGTTGTTACTGTGATAATATAATCATAAATCTGGAACTTCAAGAGACCTCAGGTTTCCATCTAAATAGATCATCTCACTTGAAAACTGAGGACAATGGGGGTCAGGGACTTTAGGTGACTCATAGGTCACACAGGGAATAAGTATCAGACATAAGATTTGAGCCCATGTCCTTTGACTCCAGAGTGGACACTCTTTTCCACTGTATGATGCTGCCCCATGGGCCTCGTGACGTCTAAAATACCATCTATGCAGATTATTATACTTTAATTATTATTGGACATGAAACAATTGTAAAAAAAAATCTACTCCATTTCCATTTGCCGTTTGGTTGAAGTCTTAGGGCATTTATAATCAATGTTACATTGGTTGAAAATAGACAAATCAGAGTTATAAAATTACAGTCCAAATTTCAGGATTGTAAGAAATCTCATCTAGTTCAATTCATACCTGAAGGAAAATGTATTCTTCAAAATGACTTACAAGGGGTCACCTAGTCTTTTCTTGAAGCCCTCTATTAAAAGAAACTCATCTCCACCCTGAAGAAGTCCATTTCCTGTTTTACTAGATTTAATTTCATTTTATTCTTAATTTATGAAATAACACAAGCATTTCCATAGCATCGTAGAATTTTTTAAAAAGATGATTGCACATGAAACTGCAAGTCTATTATGTACAACTTTCTGTTCCTCTTAAATATATAACAAAGTTACTGTGTAACTTTCTTTTTTTTATCCTTCCCCCCTACCCTAGAGATGGCTATTATTCAACAAGTACACACACACATATATGTGTATGTATATGTAAATTCATTTTATACATACTTCTATTTATCAATGCTTCTATTTATCAGTTCTTTCTCTGGATACAGATAGTTTCCTCCTTCATAGGTCCTTTGTAGTTAATCTGAGTATTTATAATAGCCACCATCACTTAGTTGCTAAAATTGTTAAGGAGTTTTTCCTTACATAAGCATGAATACATATATTCATGCATAAATCTGCCTTTTTGCAATTTTCATCCACTGCTTCTCCTAGAGTTCTGCTCTTTGGAGCCAAACAGAAAATGTTGAGTTGTTTTTTCTTCTGCATGATAGCCCTTCAAATGGTTGTCATGTCTTCTTTATAGGTTAAGCATCCCTACTTCCTTCCACTAATCCCTATAAGGCGTGAATTTGAGGCCCTTCACTACTCCCTTTGCCCTTCTCTGCATGCTTCCTGGCTTATCATTGTCAATCTTAAAATGCAGAGTGGAGACTGGAGGGCTTACTTGGAGAGGCAATGAATTCTTTTCCATGTGCTGCTATGTCTCCCATAATGTAGCCTAAAATTGCACTAGATTTCTTGGAATCACTTTGATGGCAGTAGGGAGGAAGTAGTGGAATCAGGACAACAAGCCGGGAAAATGGTATTTCAATAATCTGCATAAGAGGTGATAAATACTTAAACTATGATAGAGGCTGTATGAGTAAACAGGCAGGGTCAGATACGAGAGAGAGAGCACAGAGGTAGAAAGAATAAGATTTGACAACCAATGCTACATTTAGAATGAGGGAGAGTTGGGAGTTGGGAATGATCCTGTGTTCAAAAACCTTGTGGTGCTCTCAACAGGAACTGGAATGTCCATATGAGAGCTTCATGCATTCTTACCCATCTAGAAGCAAATCAGTTTTACATAAAGTATAAAAACACATGCTAGACTGCTCTCTGAAGCATAAAAATGATGCTTTGACTGTGGGTTTGGCTATTGGGTAGATCCAAACTTTCACATGTCTTACAGAATTAACATTATAAAGTGTATTTTCTTTGTTGTTTCTCAACATTTAGATGCAGGCAATAGATGCTGTTTAACAACACATTAGACAAGGTCCCACAGGTTAATGAGGGAATTCCTCAGGAAGCACGCATGTCCATTGGAAAAGAATTGTGACATCTTGAGCTTTCCAGTCTGGATACTCCCCTTAATTGTCCATTTTCTAACTATCAAGATATTCCACTCACTTTTGTATTTATAAAAGATTTTTAATTACCTTTTTTTATTTCAGCGAATATAATTATGCACTGTAGTAAGTGTACATTTCCAGTACAGAAGAGGAAATATATTAAAATGGACAAATTAAAAATCACTATCTGTATAATTCCAATCTTTTCTGTCAATTCAAGGCAAGCCATAGCTATGCCTGCCCAGGTTTTATCTTCTGGTATATTAATGCATAGGCAAGAGAACACCAACTGGAACTCTTATGGAAGTTTTCTATAACTCTATCAGCACCAATTTTTATATCAATATACACACTAAGATCTCTTCCTTCTATTTTATAAAAATTGTATTAATTATTACCAAGCAAGATTGCAAATCTGAATTTCATTTGAGTAAAGGAGTTTTAAAATATCCTTTTAAAAATAATAATTATTATATATGTGAGGAAGCAGAATGGTTTTGAACTTAAAATGATGAAATTCAATTTACAGGACCTGAATTCAGACCCCAGCTCTGCTGCTGTTTATTTTTGTTATCTTGATTAAGCCATCTAACATGTCAGGGCCTCAGTTTCTTCATCTGTAAGATAGGCAAGTGGACAAAATGATCTCTAAGTTCCTTTCTATCTCTATATCTATGAGCCTATGGTAATGTATTTATATTGTACATATAAGCATGTATAATATTCTGTAGACATTATATATACATATATCTCCTATACTCTATGATTTTTACTACATATAGGAGATAAAAAACAGCATCTGAAAGCATGGTTTTAATTTAATAATTAAAGGATTTACTGGCCAGTAAGAACCAATATGGCAAAGATCTCAATGAAATAATTTGAGAGCTCTCCCAGATTCCATAAGATGAATGCTTGAGAATATAATCCTTTATTTTTATGAAGACAGTAATATTTCCCCACAAGTAACATTTTATTAAACAACCTAATTGAATAAGGTCTCTTACATGTACTTGAAAAATCTATGATTTGAGGAATTTTAAAAAATAAAATCAGATTGTAAGAATGCCCCAAGTCCTTCCTATTAAGAGGCTATGCCTTTGCCAAGTCCAAAATCTCATTATAACTATTTGCTCGTCAAACAAATTAAAATAATCCAGGTATTTGAAACAAGTGAAGCATAGAAACTATTTGTTATGAACCCATGACTCATATTAACACTAATGGAAGTTTCATACATGTTGACAAAATGGATTCAAGGTATTTGTGGAGTTGAAGATATATCAAGTAGCACTTTGAAAATGATTATTCAGTGTTTGTGAATGTAATAACCATAACTAGCATGGGGCAAATGTTATGTGGTTTGAAAAGTCTCTATGGAATTAATCCTTCACTACTATCTGTCAGGCACTCTACCAGATGCTAAGGATATTGACACAAAGATGAAATAATCCCTACTCATAATGAGCTTCCATTCTAATTGGAGAGATGGAAATGTGTGTGTGTGTGTGTGCGTGTGTGTGTGTGTGTGTGTGTAGATAGTTATTTAATAGCTACATTTGAACCAGTTAAATACAAGGTAGTTTGGGAAGGGACCCTAGTGCTTGGAGGAATCAAGGAAGGCTTCATGCAGAGGGTAGAACTGCAACTGAATCTTGAAGAGAGAATATATAAGGAAGAGGAAAGGGAGGAGTATATTCCAACAAGGATGGAGGTCAGTACAAAGATATGGAGATGGGAGATGGAATGTTGTAAATGAGAAAAGAGAGTTCAATTTGAGAAGATCAACGAATGAGACAGAAGATATAGGTTGGGCCCAGATTGTGTAGGGTTTTAAAAAATGCTAAACTGAAGAGTTTATATTTTATTCTAGAGGCAATCAGAAGTCTCTGGAGCTGAGTGAGAGTCACGTGGTCATACCTTCACTTAAGGAAAATCTCTCTGGCAGCAGAGTGTTGAACGCACTGGACAGGGGAGGAATTTGAGACAGGAATATTAATGAGGAAACTGTTGCAAAAAAAATCAATGCAAGAAGTCTTGAGGCTATGAACTAAAGTGATAGTTGTATTCTTGAAAAGAAAAAGGTCAGAGGTGAGAGAAGAGAAGCTACCTTTAACAAACAAAACAGCAAAAATTGGAAACTGATTTAATATGGAGAGTAAGAGAAATGAGGAATCCAGGATAATGCTTATTATGAACCTCAGGCAATACAAGAATGTCAGTGCCTTTGACAGAAATAGGCACATTTGGATAAGAAAATTATTTAAGGGGAACAAAAGTTTCAGACTTCAGTTTCAGATGTATCTGAGACATCCAGTTTCAAATGTCCAATTAGCATTTCATGATGTGAGTCTGAAGTTCAGGGGAGAAAATGGGAATAAGTATATAGATCTGGGAGTCATCTGCATAGAAATGATATATTTAGATGGGAGCTGAAGATGTTAGCAGGAGATTAAGGGTATAGAAAGAGAAGGTGGGGAAAAGCCTAGGAAAGAATCTCAAGGAACATCCAGAATTATGGAGAATGATGAGGATGAACAAAGAATACTGAGAAATGTTGAAAGAAGTGGGGAGAGAACAAAGACATAATAGTTTCACAAAAAGCCAGAGGGAAAAGACTACTCAGAATGAGATGAAGGTCAACAGTGCCAAGTGTTGAGAAAGGTGAATACTGACAAAAGATCATCAGATTTGTCCATCAAGAGATCTTTGTAGAGAGCAGTTTCAATTGAATAAAGAAGAAAACAAGCATTTATTAAGCATCTACTGGGTACTGGGCACTGTGCTTTATAAATATTGTCTCATCTAATTCTTCTCAACAACCCTAGGAGTTAGATTATCATTATTCCCATTTTACAGGGAAGAAAATTGAAGCAGATAGAGTTAAGTGACTTGTCCAGGGTCACATAGCTAGCCAATATCGGAGTCCAGATTTGAACTCAGGAAGATGAGTTTTACTCCCGTCCTATGAGTACTCCTATCTAAATTCTGTAGTCATTCAAAGGAAAGAGAAATCACTTATGACTAAGTTGATCATTTAAGTCTCATGGTCCCCATGCCATCCCAACAATAGGAGTCAGCACTGTTATCCTTTTCTAGGAAGGGAAGCACAATCCATATCATTATCGTGTAGCATTATGTACAGGGATTTCCCACACTCACACAAAAAAAGTAAAAACCCATTCAAAGGATGGGCAGAGATTGTATACTTCTTCCAAGAGTCAGAGACAGTGTTGTTCTGAGGCTTGAAACGGAAAAGCAAACATAAAAACAAAAATGTGAAGGGATTTCAATGACTATTCCCAACAGAATTAAGATGGAACTAGATTATATGGCCTCTGAATTATCTTGCAATTCTGTAATTATATCATTTTATACTGTTATGATGAAAGATTTGTAAATAAAGTCTTATAAAGAAGAGGTGAAAAAATTATAGTCTGTAGAAGATTAAGTCATCAGTGTTGTTTATTGGACTATCAGTGAATATGGATCATTGTACTAAGTACCACTGGGAGTTAGAGAAGGCAAGAAAGCATAATTTTATATAAGTACCTTGTAATTTTGATATAGGAGATAGGAAAAGGACAGACAGTTAAACAGACAGATAGGTGGATGTAAGGGCCCCTTAGAGCTACCTAGATGTCTGACCTTGGTCAGTGTGCCCTTGCTGACAGGGAAAATCTGAGGTGGGTAAGAGGCATCCAGGTGTGCATTCTGCCTTTAATGATGGCACATCAAACATGGGGGCATTGAGTATGCACCATCAATGGAGAAGCACTCCCCACCTATCAGGACGCTGTTGCCGGGACACCTGACAAAAGGGCAAATGGAAAGGGGGTAAAAGGGGTAGGCGAATAAGGCTTGGGGGGCAGCAGCAAGAGGAGATTTGTGAGACAATAAAGATGCTTGGCCAGTCCACTGAGGTGTGTCGGACTATTCTGTCCATATCCAGAGTTCTAACTCCGAAGAGTCCTCGAGCCCCGCAGGGCCTTAGGGGAGGCTGTGTGCAACTGCGGGGCTACGGTAGGTACTTTGGGGCCCCTGGGGCACCCGAGTCCAGCTGGCCCGGACAGATGGGTACATAAATACATAGGCAAATGGATAATTTGTCATATTTATGAGCTTACTGAAAGAGGGAAGAATTTAGGTGGAAATATAAGATATCTCTGGGGCATTCAGTTTGAAATGTCCAAGAGAAAATTGATGACTATTCCCTCCACTGCTACAAGTCACAATGCACCCACGTCTCAGTCTATTTTCCCACAGATCTTCCAAAGCAGCTCTACCCCACATGCTGGAGACCTTCATCACTTTCATCAGTGTCTACATTGAGAAGGTACCATGGCAACATACTGGCTCTCCTTCTGTTATCTCTCACTGTATGACTGGAACAGCTCATTTTTTTTTAGCATATATTTCCTGGATGATAACCCTTATCCCTCTTCTTGAATATAGGTCATCATTAGAAATTTGCTGCAATATACCAATGTCCACTCTGCATCTATCACTCTTTGTGTCACCTGTACCAAAGTTAGAAAGATAATAGCAAGTGACAGAAATATTTAAGTATGGACACAACTTATCACAACACAAGGGAAACATACATAGGAATGCTAAGTGATTATGGATGTAGGAAAGTAAAAGTAATAGGAGGTAGATGAAGAGACAACATGGTATAGTAGAAAGAGTGCTATATTTCAACTCCAAGAACCTAGCAAAGAAAATTGTTAGGATGTGGGTGATTTTAATCAAATCATGTACTTTAGTTTGTGCAACTCTAAAAGGAGGATATTGGATTAAAGGATCTCTAAAGTAAATGTTTAGCTCAAAATGAGAAAATGATCCCAATCTTAGCTATTTCATTCCTTCTTGGAAGGGGACAAAAAGTATTTTTTTTCTGGCCTCCCAAATTCTTTCCTGGATATGGCTTAAGTAAATTGATTTTCATATTGTTTGGGTGGGGAGGAAGGGGCAACCCTATCTTAAAGTGAGGCTGAGGTACTACATGATGTTTGAAGGCTACATTACTCAACAATTTCTTAACACTTCGTGAACTCCCTCTGGGTACCTTTTAACTTTTAATTTAATTTAAAAAATAATGCAATCAAGTGTGTACCACTCAGCCCTTTGTAGTGCATTCAATATAAACTATGCTTGCATTGTAGAGAGAGTAATTGCTTCTGAAAACCAGCAGACTTATTGTGGATGCCTCCTAGGCATTTTGTAGAATTCAATAAGTGTTATAAGAGTGTATGAATTATGAGAATGATGCCTGACTTTGAGCCAAAAGGGAATTTTTCCAACTTGTGCTCATCATCATAATATGTCAGATGAAAATTATATCTCCTAGTAATTTGATGGGAAAATATTACTGATTATTTCTAAAATCCTTCTGATAGTTTCCTTATTTTCTGATGCCCCTCTGAGACAATCCACTTAATAACAATAACAACAACAAAATTGGCTTCTCTTATAAAATGAAAGAGCAAACCAGAGGCCTAATTGTCCACAGATTTGTTAAAGAAAGCTGCGCTCTCATTTTTCCATGGGAAAGGATTCCCTGATGTTCCTTTCATGGCTAAGATTTTGTATCTACATAATCATCTCATGATTGAGATTTTTTTTTTCTCCTAAGGCCTATAAGAGAACAAAACAAAAACTAGATAGAAGTGGACATTTTATAAATAGCCATTGCCTTATCATTGTTAAACTCTTCCTCTAAATTTCTAAATAACCACTTTAGAGATCAATAGTGCCAATCATAGAGGGAAAGTATTTCCACCTATGTGGTGATGCAAAGTTCTGAGCATCTCTCCCTGTTGTCTATAAGACAGATTAAATTACACATTGATTCTTTAATGAATATGCAATTCAACAAGTCTCTTCAACCTAAAAACCTTATAAAAAAGAAACATGCTGCTGATATGTATATATAAATATATATGTGTGTGCATATATACATGTTTATATGTGTGCGTATGTATATTCATCTATCTATCTATAAACAATCTATCTATCCACCTATCTGTCAATATACTTCAACTGAATTCTCACAGGACAAGAAGACAGAAACATCAGAGAATATAAAATTCTCATAAAATAATATAATGAAACTGAACTACTTAGAACTCCCATTCATCATCCCCAATTTCATTGTGGAGCAGAGAACAACAGCATGCCTGACACATCTGACTCAAGCAATCTCTCAGGTTGGTGCTTCAGGGACAGAATATGGGGATTCTTACCTAGTTTATCCACAGCTGTCACTCAGTATGAATTCCCCTTCACTGAAAAGAGACAGAGAACACTGACTCTGCCAATCCAGAAAAAGGAAATGCAATTCAATTGTGAAGGCCCTTTAAAAGACTGGAGAGCACAGCCTGTTGGAGGGGAAGCCCTAAGGGATTCCATACTTGAAGGAATGAAAAGCAGAAGCCCATTTAGGATCAGTCCTTTTCCTGTAGAGATTATTTTAAATCAGAAGCCAGTAGATCCTCATATTCTCCCAATACAAGGAGACTGAATATGCTTCATCTTAAGGGGCTCTTCAATAGTGGAAGGTGGTGGTGAGGGGAAAAGTGAGCAATGATTCAAGCTCCTGGTAATACAAGAAAGAAGCCGAAATGCAAAATTCCAAAACTAAAGTTGAGTAAACTCTAACTGGCAAAAAGAAAAACTCAAAGACTCAAAGACAGAGTGAAAAAGGAATAAAAATTCAGAGAGCCACGGCACACTGAACCACTATTATATTATGAAGGAAAAGAAACCACAAAATCTTCCATGAAAAATAAAATTTTGAAAATTTTCAAAAGATTATAGAAAAATAGCAAGTTATTCTAGAATGACTCAAAGAAAAAATAATCACTTTAAAAATATGAATATGGAAAATAGTTTACAAACCAGAACTCTCAATACAGAATTAACAATAATGAAGGAAACAATTTAGAATGCACAATGGAGAACTTTCCAAAGCAGCCAAAATTTGAAAGATCAAATGACAGATTTAAAACTTAAAAACATAGAAGTAGAAGGAAATTAAGCAAAAAAGAAGCAAAAAGAAATATTTGAAAACACATAAATTCAATATAAACCACAGTGGCTGACCTAAAAGACAACATAGATCTCTAAGGAAAACACCATTGAAAAAAACAACAGCCTGTATAGCTTGTGGCAGTCAGGAAAAATAATACAGGAAAACTTTCCAGAACTTTTGGTTATAGATGAAAAGTAATGTGTGGGGCACGGGGACCCCAAAGATCCCCTACCCAAGAAAAATCAAAAGTCAGCAGTATCTTGAAGAAGGAACAGGAAGTTTTATTCTCTTCCTCCACAGGAAGGGGGCAGTCCTCTCCATGGCAGGGATCAAGGAGAGGAAAGGCAGAACAAGAATTTATACCTTAAAACAGTCAAGCCCCCTGCCCTTGCTGTCCCTTCTCCCATTGGCTGAGAGGCAGGCTGTCAGTCTTGGTGTGAAATCTAACCCAATGGCAGATAACAAAGAAGCCCACCACCATCTCCTATTAGCTGGGAGGTGGGACATGAAGCCAAGGTATTATCCATGTCCTTATTTGGTAAAGGCCAAAGCAAGGGAGGGAAAAAGGTCATAAGCAAGGGTGGAGGTCCTGAAAAAGGGCCTAATGTTTTTAAGAGCGTGGTATCAAGGGTGGAGGTCTAAAACTCCTGAAAGGGGATTAATGCTGATGACAGCAAAGGGAAAGGGGGAAGGGTCCTAGGTTGTGTAAACTCATGACTCAGGTCTGTCCAGTCTTAGAAAAGGCTCTCTGGTTTCCAGATAGTTTCTCTCCCTTCTCATTCTGAGGAGTCTTCACAGAGGGTGCATAGAGTGTACCCCCCTCAGTAATGAATGATTAAATTCACAGATTACTATACAGCACAAACAAAGGTTTGTACTTGAAACTCCTTATAATGTGGTGGTTAAATTTCAGTTTCAATAACAAAGGATTTTTTTTTTAAAGCATCAGGGGGAAACATCTTCATTTATGAAGGAACTTCAACTCTAATAACTCAGGATTACTTCATAGCCACTAGAAATTATAGGGGAAAACTAGAATAGGCTATTCCAAAAAGCAAAGTAGCTGAATTTGCAAACTAAAATGACATCTTTTACAAATCATCAATGAGAAAAAAAAATAGACCTCCAACAAAATTCATTTCTTTATTTGTAAAGACTGTGAGCAGTATATTCAACTTGAAAAGGCTTCAAATAAGAGAATCATCATAAAATAAGTACAATTATCAAGAAAAGACATATGGCGGGGGGCAGAGCCAAGATGGTGGCATAGAAGCAACAAGATTCTGCAGCTCCCACATAGCCACCTCAAATACCCACAAAATAAGACTCTAAACAAATTTTAGGGCTCCAAAACTCACAAAAATACAGAAAAACACATCTCCTGCTGAAGGCAGCTTGGCAGGAAGGGCTCATTGCAGCACACTGGGAGCTGAAATCAGCCCATCCCAAAACTGCAGCTTGGCCCTGAGGTGGCCAGGGCAAGCCGAGCCGCAGCTGGAGCCTTCAGGAGAGTGGATCAGCGGCAGCTGTGAAAGTTTCCAGAATTGTCAAGCTGTAAGAAACAAGGACAAAGTGAAAGGTCAGTAGAACTCAGCTAAATTTGGGGGAGAAAAGTGGTCTGGCCAAACTGCCTCCAGGGCAAGGAAGCAGCAGAAGCAGCAGCTCTTGTGGCCACTTCCATGTGGCTGCTTCAGAGCTCCCAGCCTGCAGACTGCAGGAGGGCTGAGCAATTGTTCAGAGGCTAAGTGCTCTTGCATTGAGTGGCCTGGATCCAGATTGTGGTCTTGGGTAGTGGTTCTGGGGTGCATTTTCAGTAAGCCATCTCCAGAAGCTGTGAAAACCCCAGCAATTAGGGACACAGCTCTCCCCTCTGGAAGCAGAGTTCCACAGAGCTAAAAAATCAAGTAATTGACTGGCAACATGAGCAGGCAAAGGAAGCAAAGTAAGAACAGGAACCGAACTTTAGATTCCTTCTTTGAGGAAAAAAGGGATCAAAGCGTGGAATGGGAGGAAGACAACACAGTCAGAACTACCACACCAAAAGTTTCCAAGAAACATGAAGACTTCCTACAAGCCATAGAGCAGCTTAAGAAGGATTGTGAAAAACAAATAAGAGAAGTGGAGGAAAATTTGGGATGAGAAATGAGAATGATGCAAGAAAATCATGAAAAGAGAATCAAAAACCTGACTGAAGAAAATAACACCTTAAAAAATAGATTAACTCAAATGGCAAAAGAGGCTCGAATTTACCAGATGGAAAAAGAATCTCAAAAGCTCACTGAGGAGAATAATTCCTTCA